>CM066253.1:14222762-14579475 GCA_033675135.1 Frankliniella intonsa
AAACTATTTAAGACCGCATATTTCGTCGGAACTGACACCAAATTTCTAATTTTGATGTTGTAAACAGTCGAGGTGGACACCGGGCTTGGCTGTCGTCGTCGGTGGACGAAGGCTGGCGTGACTGGTGTCACGCTACCGGCAGTGTGGCCAGAAACTCCCGAGGTCAACCCGCCGCTAGAGGGCGCTCATCCCGCCCAATCCCGCCCAACGTCCCAAACCGCCCAATTCGCGGGGAATTTTCAAAATCAGCAGGGTGTTTTCTTCGCACGTGGGCGAAAGGACGCGTTTTTTCAAGAAATAACGAAAGTTCACTAAAGAAAATGTATCTAATAAAGAACAAATACTTTCGCAGGACAGTCATTCATTAAATTATTATGACTAGTGAGTCTGAGTCTGAGCTCTAACAGCAGAAAACAAGCGAACAACGAAATACAATAAGCGCTGTATCATGTGGGCAGCGTCAACAGAAATGCAGCGAGGGCGCATCTTTTGAACGCGTAGCTACTATTTTGCCTTTTGTCGCCCCGAAAACCAAAAAGCCGCCCGATTCGCGGGAAACCGCCCAATGAATATTTTACCCGTATTTTGCCTTCCTAAACCGCCCAATTTACGCGAAACACTGCCCAATCTGGTTCACGCGCAGCCGCTAGGTGGCGCTACCGGTCAACGCTGCCAACCTTTCCGGAGTGAAGTTTACATTAAACGTTTCAATATTTCAAACTCCATTTAGAGGAAAAGTCTGGACAAATATTATAGCGCTGAAATTAGTAGATAATTACGGAACACTGCCGCTTTTTACGATTACTTCTGTACTTTAAGAGGAGAACCGGCTAACACAGACGAACAGACAGACTCACGACCAAGAACATTTCCGATCCCCTGCAGGAGCAAGCTACTCTTCGCTCAGCGACAAACGGACAGTATCAACCCTTCCGCCGTGTAGATAGGCAACCTACAAGATGCCCGTAAGCATGAAGTAATGGAGAATGAAGGAGAAGAAGGGCAGGAGAGGTGGTGGAGGGACAACAGGCCAACAATCACCGTTCGTACTCAACCGAGAGAAAAAAAGGGAGCATTCCCTCTCAGATATCATGTAGTAGAAAGTCCCGAACACCCTATGTAATAAAAAGTCCAGGACACCCTATGCAATAATAATTAACGCCAGAGGCGCAGGGCGCCGTGGCCTCCAGAGTGTGGTTGTCCTGTGCGTTGACCTCTTGACTGCCCCTCCCGTGCAGGGGGAGGGCGCCGTAGACGCGGGACGGTGACACCCTTCCCGAACCCAGAACGACACTATGAGTATGACGCCGCTGTGGCAGGGGCATGCTGAGCATCCCTTCTGAGCTGTCCCCAGGTCTTAAGTCTCGGACACCCTATGGGGTCGATGCCAGAGGGTGGGTCCAAAAAACATGGGTATGTCTGTGACTGGGATTGCCTCGAAGAAATCATCTTGCAAGCTTCCCTGAAAACAATTTAAAAAGACCACATTTAATACAATCAATGTATTTTATATCCTTTTGTCAATAAATAAAATATGGACAAACATTGGTTCAAGGTTTGTTTGAGATTTACATAATTTTGTCCTTATAGGCAAGTCAGAAAGTACAAGCAACTTACTTTCTCAGTAGATATTGTAGTCAATTAAATATATTCACTCTTATTCATTAGTTTAAGTTAATCTGCTTTAGCCTGTAACCCTGTAAGACTAGTCAACAGCTGCAATTTCAAAACAGGTTTTCTGGTTTTTTGTTTTGTTTTTGTTTTTTTTCTCTTCCTTGCAATATTTTACCACTGTCATAGTTTTGATATGACGGCTGTTGATGGGACGTTTTCAATCGACACAGTTCTTGCAAGGTTTCCATTCATTGTAATAATCTAACCCTCCTTTACATGACCTGCAAGTTTGCACCAGGTGGATTTAAGGGTTGGTAAGGTTTCAATGGTAAATACAAATTTGGTTAAATGTCTAATGCATTGAGCCAATTCTTGAATTCTGATCATGTAACATTTTTATAAATTCTGGCCCTTATCAAGAAGTTGAAATATTGAGAGCACTATTCCAAACAGTAATGAGTGTTGGCAAATATTCAGTTACAACTGTATGTCCATTGAGCGTTTTACTAAATGATAACATCCTAATAATATTTTTAGAACTTTAGTGATAACATTTATAAATCATTTAATTGTACAGTATCATTAGTGAAACACACATTTCATGAGTATAAAAATAAATTTCAACTTTGTTTACTTAAATATAAATTTTACAGAGTATTTGCACTTAGTCTTTTTCTTGCAATTATGAGTATGGTATATTCGACTCACATTTTCAGACTCTATCAAGTAACCTGGAAACAAGTCACAGAACTGATATCAGTGCATAAAAAATTATGTGTGACCATTTAGAGGGATCTAGACAACTGAATCTTATCTAATTTTCATAAACTGGATCTGAAAAAATCCAAAGAACAACAACAAGACATACCAGTTGCTGTTCCATATGAAAGAGAGAGAAAAAATTGAACTTTCTCTCAACCAATTTAGCAGCTAGAAGAGAGAGTTACAAGGCCACATCAGCACATCACAGTTGATTTAAGTTGTACTACTACTACAGTACATACTATACCAGGTGAGAAATGTTGGTTGAACAATTTTGAAACATTCCTGTCATTTCAAAGTACAATTTCTGACTGGAAAGCCAAATAAATAATAAAATACAAGACATTTATTATTCTTCATACTATAAGTTTTTGGTATGTCACCACAAATAATAGTGTAAAATTAAAAACTGTTTTTACCAATAGCTACTAGTTTTCATGATGACTGCAGACCAATCTTCAATAATTGAAAAAAAAAAAAAAAAAAAAAAAAACACCACTGCAATTAACTTTCTTAATTATATCTAGGTCCAAAAACTTAACTTACAAAAAATACAAACATTTTAAAACATCAAAGAGTCTCTTGACTAAAAATTCGTGAACTTTGACTAGAGCGGACGGATGCCTCCCGATCGACATGGACCGGCCATGGCCGAGCGCCACGCCATCACAGTTTGACGCACAGCTCGTCAAGCTCCAGGTCCAGGGCCACGTCGGGAACGCTCGGCACAACGGACACGTCGGGCGGGTCCGACGAGAAGGTGACCCTCCGCTTGCCGCCGCGGCCCAGCGTGCCGCCGCCCCCGCGGCCGAGCGTGCCCGCCGCCTGCTCGGCGGGCACGGCGGCCAGCACGTCCACGGGGTCGGCGGTCACGTCCAGGTCGCCGGGCAGCATGAGCCCCCCGCCGCGCGTACGCCGCACCTGGGAGTCGTCTTCAAGCATATACGCGTCCACGTCGCCTGCGCCACCGCCGCGGCCGCCGCCGCCGCGCCCGGCGGCGCAGGCGAATCGCTAGAAGCAGTAGGTCCTCGCCGGCGGGCACGAAGACGGTGAAGAGCCGGCCGAGCCGGGGGCGGGTGCGGGGGCGGGGCCGGGGCCGGGGGCGGCGACGCTCAGGGTGGCAATGTGACCCGGCGGGACGGGGCCGGACAGGCCGGGACCCGCCGGCAGCGCGGGTCACCCGTAGTAGTACTGCTGGTTAGGCCCGCCGCCGCGGTTCAGGCTCCGGGGCGCCTCCAGCAGGTCGGCGGGGAGTCCGCCCACCGGCAGCCCGCCCCCGAGGACGCCTGCGCCGCCCCCGCCGCCCCCAGCCGCACCGCCCCCGCGGCGCAGGGTGCCGCCGTATCTCACGACCTGCAACACATGGAGGAGGCGGCAGCGACGCGGTTAGTCAAGTTCGCTCCCCCCCCCCCCCCCTGCTTCCGCGGCCGCGGCGATACCCCACTCCGCGCGCCGGGCCGGCCCCGTGCGGCGCTACCCCACTCCGCGCGCCGGGCCGGCCCCGCCGCGGCGCTACCCCACACCACGCGCCGGGCCGGCCCCGCCGCGGCGCTACCCCACGCGACGGCAGCCCCCTCCCCTACCTCGGCGGGCTGTTCATGGCGGGGCGGGGAGTGGATGGCGACGACGGGCACGGCCACGGGCGTCGTCAGGTCGATGTCGGCGTCTATCTCGCTGATGTCGTCGGCGAAGCCATTGGGCAGGCGGTCCGGGGCGGCGTTGGCGGCGCGGAACTTGGCCTCGGAGCGGGCCCGGTGGCGCTGCACCAGCAGGCGGCCGACCACCAGCGCCAGGAACAGCAGCAGCCCGCCGGACACGGACAGCGTCAAGTACAGGTACAGCTTCTCCTGGTTCTCTGTAAGGAGACCACAGGCACAGTCAGTGCGGGGGGCACGGCAACGGTGGAACAAGGATAATGCACCAAACATGAACGGCTAACCGTTTCTATGACCGAAATATGTTGGAAAAACCATGAAACCAAACTATTCGTACTTAATATAAAAAGTTATAAACCATGTTAACCAAACTTGAAAAACTACAAGAACTACTAATTTGGGGCGAATCAAAAATGCGATGCACGACGCTACAAAGAGTAGGTTAACAAAAGCCCAACAGAAAAAAAAGTACTATGTGAGTCCAAAGTCTGCACTGCACATTACCGCATGCCATGCAAAATTAAGTTACACTGCTATAGTGAGATGGACTCAACAAGCCTCGCAGAGGGACCAAAACGGAGCAAAAAGACAAAACGCTCTGTCCCCACCAACACAGAAACAGGCATGGTGTACCCACGTAGATCTACGGCAGAGGCCTGGGCCTGGGGGCGCCTTGCCTGCCACCGCGCCGGCGCGGGGGGGCGCGGGGGGCCTCGTGTCGGCCACGGCCCCGCTCGCCCCGGTACTCACGCCGCATGAAGCTGTACGTGTTTATCCACTCGGAGAGCACGCCGATGACCCTCGGCGGCGACCGCTTCTCGCCGGTGAATATCGTGACGGTGCAGTTAATCTGTGGGAGGTCGTCCAGGTCGACGTCCACGTCCTCGGCGGTGTCCTCGGCGGTGTCCTCGGCGGGCGGCGGGGGCGACGGCGGCGGCTCAGCGTCCTCGACCTGCTGGGCGGAGCGCGGGTCCTGGTCCTGGTCCTGGGGCGCGCGCGGGGGCGGTGGCGGGGGCGCCCGGGGGGCACCTGCTTTAGAGGGGGCGGTGGGGATGGCGTTCGAGGAGGCTGTCGGAAGGAGGGGGAGGGACAGAGAGAGAGATAGAGACCAAAACGGAATGCAGAGGCAAGCGTTCAACACTAGTGTTATTCTAACCATGCACGAGGGCTGTTAAGGGGACCACTACGAGTACAATACTGGGATGCAAAACTGATTCAGCAAACAGCCGGGCCGGGCGAACGACCACGCGAGTTCGGAGGCGCTGGAGCACTGGTGGGGAAGGGGGGGGGGGCCTCCCCGGAGCCTTCACCCCAACGCTGCGCCCCCCTAGCCTGTTCGTCCAGGGAATGCTTTCTCTGGTATGGACCTCACCGACAACGGCACCCGAGGGAAGAAAGGGAGGTGAGAGCTGGCGAGAGCGAGGGGAAGGAGGTAAAACAAGGGGGAGGGGGAGGGGAGAGTGAGAGAGAGAGAGAGAGAGAGAGAGAGAGAGAGAGAGAGAGAGAGAGAGGGGGGGGGGGCACGCACACGCACTGCCACACACCAGCGAGTTCCAAACTCTCCGCTCATAAGGTGCTTAACAACTGACACAACACAACTCAACTGCTGTTCACCCCCGTCCGCCCCTCCCACCGAAACAACCCCTCCCCTTGCCCCAACCCACTTTTTCGACATTTCGTACAATAATAACGAGGGAGAGATGCAGAGACGAGTGACCCGTAGGCCTATGGCTAGCTATGGAGTAATTTTCACGTAGTTTTGCTGTTTGTCGGGGATAGATTTTTGGCAAACTAAGCGTTAGTTCCTTCGGGGCTTTGAAGGTGGATTATATACCTACAGTCAGTGTCCCATGTTTCGGACGAAATTCGCCGTATTTGCTAAATATTTCCTAACATAAGAGAGATACGAAATTCGGCCCGGGAATGAAGAAACTAGACCATTGGCCCCATCTTTTGCCGTGGTGCAATATTTTAGACCTAAATTTGTCTGTCTGCAAGAGCCTGAAATGTTCTGTCCGAAATTAGGGTATCTTATTGCCAAATTAGGACCTCTGCAGAAGACATTACTGCGACTTCGATATTATAACACTATGTACAAAGTGGCACTTTCCAAATGGTGTATCCTATGGTGTATCGCACAGGAACAGGGATCTACCCCCCCCCCCCCGGCCTGTTTCTATAAGCGTATCTTTGTAACTAAGTTTGACGTATTTTTCTCTTCGACAAACGGCAAAAGTACGTCAAAATTACTTCCTTTATAGCCAGACGAATGGGGAGTGCGTACCTAATTTACCCCGCGGCCGACAAAGTTTCCGCGGAAATAATCGCGTCTTGGCGTTCCTGGTCGCGGCGGAGAACGTAGTACTTAACTAGCACAGCGCAGCGGTTCCTTCGGGCGGGGAGGAACGGTACGTATACGTGTGATCCGCGACGCAGTCCTGAGAGCGCGGGATCTTGGCCGTGAGTGTGTGAGTGTGTGTGTGTGTGGGGGGGGGGGCTGTGTGCCCAAGGCCCTGCAGGCAAATACAGAGAGGCTAGCAAACACGGTCCGGACGGCCTGGAGCATGGACGGCGCCGCCTCTGCGGCCCTGCCTGCCCTGCTTGTACCCGCCCTGCCCTGCCCTGCCCTGCCCTTCCCCGCGAGGCTCTAGTTAGCAGGGGGCCGGAACTTGACATAACTTTCCTTTGCGTTAGTTAGTTACTATATCGTAACGTTTCGCGAATTTTTATTAAAAGTTAAAGTTATAACGATATATCGGTTGTCGAAAAACAATCGGGTGAATGCCCACCATCTATCCGGCACAGTAAGTCCATAACTTGACGTTTCACTCTCAGCCCGTTACTGATTTTTTTGGACCTCTTTGTCACAATAAACCCTTATGCATTTTGTTGTGCATAAACATGCAGAATTTTAAGCAACCATAATTATGCACAAATTGTACATAGTTATGCATGTAAATGTGCATACTCTTATGGTTGCTTAAAATCCTGCATATTTATGCACAATAAAATGCATAAGGATTTAGTGTGTATTCCTGCTGCGCAAAAACCTTTTTAAGCTACTGAGAACTTTTTTCATCAGTTGTACGCACTAATTCCTTTTTGCATGACTGACGATGTCTTCTTTTATCAGTAAAGTAACTTACAAAACTGTACGGAATAACTAACGAATTACTCAGTAATCCTGCTGCGTAAAAACGTAGGTGTTTACTAAGAAAAAAAATCAGTACAGGTCTGAGCGTGTTCGTCAGTCGTTCGTTCGCTGCCCCTTCCGCCCGACCTCTGCCTCTTTTATTTAAAGTTATAAATAAATGTGATACAACAAGCCGCCCGTTAGAGTGTCCCCTCTGGTGCACTGCCGGCCGGCCGGATAGGCGCGAAACAGTTTTACTTCCGGTGACGCATCCATCATGCATCGAGTGGAGGGCGTGACGCTTCCGGCTACACTGCCAAATAAAATGAATAATAATGGGCCCGCGGGCCGTCATGCAGTATAAAGGCGGCGTGCACGCCGCCATCAAGAATTCGGTTTCCCTGCCAAACAGCGCAGCGGTTGTGCTGTACACGTGTGCTGCTGCACGACTGGAGTCAGCGCAGTCCAGTGCAGGCGGCCCAGGCCACCGACAGCACCCTCGAGCCTCACACGGTATAAGGTATGTACCCACACACTAAACCCTTATGCACTTTGTTGTGCATAAGCCTTGCAGCATTTTATGCAACCATAACTATGCACAATTTTTTCGGCATAACTATGCTTAACTCTGTCCCTTATGCACAAATTTGTGCATAATTATGTACAATGTGTGCATAGTTATGCATAAAAATTTGTGCATAACTATGGTTGTATATAATCGTGCATAACGATGCAAAAATCATGCATAAGGGTTTAGTGTGTAGAGAGAGGGAGAGGGACACACTCTTAAAATCTTACGAACGTCGACATTCGTAAAATGAATCTTTTCTTCGTCTTACAAACAATTGCTGTGCTGTCATAATACAAACACTATTCGTTCGCATTACGAATCTATTTGTTTGTATTACGAAGGTTTTCTTTCGTATTATGAACGAATTTTGGGATCAGTATCTTACGAAGCAACTGGTGTTACCTTCATACTATACTGATCCCAAGAGTTGTTTATAACACGAAAGAAAACCTTCGTTTTACAAATAAACAGATTCGAAATACAAATTTTGTTTGTATATGTATTATGACAGCACAGCAATTGTTAGAAAAGATTCACATTTATGTCGACGTCTGTAATACGAACACAATTTGTTTGTAAGATTTTTAGAGTGTATGGCTGACCACGGAGAAATTTCGACATATTTTTGCCGTTTGGCGAGGATGAAATTATAGTACATTAGTACAAAAATACGCTTTCTGGACCGCGAAAATACGACAAAAAACGTCTTAATTATTTCTTCTTAAGCGTAAAAAAAGAGCGGACCCGAGGTTTTTTTTACCGGGTTTTATAATCATACCTGTGTGCTAAGTTTGCCGTATTTTTCTCCTCGACAAACGGCAAAAACACAACTTCCTCCCTGTGGATAGCCATGCGAGTTTGCCTACCCGTTCTCACCGTAAGACAACACGGCCCCTGGAGTAGGCACACCCACAACTCTGTTACGTGTCTTCTGTTACCGGGACGTAATCAACAGTATTGTTCGGGCGGGATGGCGTAAGGTGCGCTGGCAGCCAAAGACTTTCGCTCTCCCGCTAGCTCTGCTAGTCCTCGCACAGTGCGTGGGAGGTCGGCGCCCCGGGACGACACGGTAGACCTTAGGGGGTGGGGGTCAAAGTAATGTTGATGGGGAGAGAGAGAGAGAGAGAGAGAGAGAGAGAGGGAGAGGGAGAGGGAGAGGGAGAGGAAGAGGGAGAGGAGAGGGAGAGGGAGGGAGAGGGAGAGAGGAGAGGGAGAGAGAGGGAGAGAGAGAGAGAGGGAGAGAGAGAGAGAGAGGGGGGGGGGGGGGGGAGAGGGAGAGAGAAATGAACGAGCGAGGAAAAAGTTGTCCCGCCCTGAAACCAGACTGGCGCAGCCGAAATAACATGGCAGGTGGCGGCCGACACATTAGAGACACTCGCAATGGCGCAAAGGTCGGGAGACACTGCGCGTCACGGCGTGGCGTGTGCGTGCGCGTGCGCGTGGCGCGCGCATGGGGTGCACTGTAAAACTTTAAGTCGTCACATTACGACAAAGTAAGTACTTAATTGTACTTTTGAAAGGTTCATCACATGACAAATGGTTCATCACAGTGTGACGAAAGATTCATCACAGTGTGACGAAAGATTCATGTCATGTGACGAAAGATTCATGTCATGTGACGAAAGATTCGATGTCATGTGACGAAAGATTCATGTCAAGTGACGAAATGTATGTCATGTGACGACGACTGTGTCATCGCAGCTCGTGTGATGAAATATTCGTAGCAATATTTATCGTCACATGACAATTTGGTTTAACAGTGTGCATTGCATTGAGCACCACTTCCAACAGGATCGGGTCTCCACACATGAGGCTAACTAATTTGGCCTAGTAGGCAGGCGGAGATGCCCGTCTGCCTCACACCGGTGTATTCGAGGGAAATTTGCCTACTTATCCGGCAACACTGTGAGATGATGTCCGACTCACGGCGAAAATGACGAGGATGATGTAACAGAACAGCCGAGACGCTGGTGATAATGATGGCAACGTAGTGACGGGAGGGGGGTCGCTGAGGACGAACAAGAGCAGGAGAGAGAGAGAGAGAGAGAGAGAGAGAGAGAGAGAGAGAGAGAGAGAGAGAGAGAAGAGAGGGGAAGAGAGAGGCCGAGCGTTTGTCACCGCGAAAAGCTGCTTCTAACTAATTGGAGAGATCGCCTTTCCTTCCCTCCGCTCCGCTCCGCCTCGCTGAAGGACGGCCCACTGTGAAGGCCCCCGCCCCGGTGCGGCCCGGCCCGGCACGGCCTGGTGCGCCGCGCGCCACGAAGTGTCAGGGAGGCAAGGCGTGGCGGGGCGTGGCGGGGCGTGGCGGGGCGTGGCGGGGCGTGGCGGGGCGGGGCGTGGCGGGGCTGGGGCGGAGGCGGGCCGTCCGATTGGGTTACTGATGGGCCCGTTACTGTTGATTAAGCGGCCGACGCCAAGAGGAAGACGTCGACAGCGCGGCGTTTAAAATTCCCGCACCTTCCAGGCCGGCAGGATTGAATTTTATAGA
The DNA here is from genome assembly GCA_033675135.1 of Frankliniella intonsa. Classification (NCBI taxonomy): domain Eukaryota; kingdom Metazoa; phylum Arthropoda; class Insecta; order Thysanoptera; family Thripidae; genus Frankliniella; species Frankliniella intonsa. Next base: position 14,232,986 of record CM066253.1, read on the forward strand.
AGGAAATATTTCGAGACCGAGAGGCGTTTCCTTTCCCACTGAACTCTTTTCTATTTTAGCCGTGCCCGTCCATAGCTTGATAGGGTTGAAAAATGCGGGACGTGTGAAAAGGTACACTGTAATCAAAAGTGTTCAACTGACTGACACACAATTTAGAGTGATGAACACAGTGTTGGACACTTTAACACTGTTATTCAATTCATGTGACGTCACATTCTTTTAAATGTAAAAGCTGTCACATTCGTTACAATATGATGTCAGATTTGTTATAATATACTATCGACGGGGCAAAGCGCCGTAAATTCGGCAGTCATGACACATTTTGCACATTTTGAATGTGCACATTCAAAAGAATGTGACAAGAACGTCCAAACGAATGTGCCAGTTTTTACACTGAAAAGAATGTGACGTCACATGAATCGAATAACAGCGAATATGCTTGCTTAAAAGCGCTTGTATTTCATTTGGGACAAAAGAGTTCAACACTTTAGTTGGACACTTTCTGCTGGCGAACATGTCGGTCTAACACTTGAAGCCACATATAACGTACACAGGCTTTTTAACGAAGCATCCTTAAGTGTTCTACTATGTGTTCTACACTTTGAAGTGTGTGTCAGTTGAACACTTTTTATTACAGTGTAGGCGGTGCATTTTGCGGTCGGCTGTGTTATGCACTCTTTACCTAATCGCGACTATCAGGCAGATCGCGGTTCAGTGAAATAACGCGGCTGTTTCGTAAGACAGATGAGAGGGGGCGTCTCTTAGAGTTTGGTTCGAGGTGGCATACACTCCCAAAACATCGCGGCCCGAATACTCCCTAAACCGTAATAGATTTCGATTACGCTTCTATTACCCGCCTATTACGTTCTGATCAGTGCTTAATTCTCTAATTTTTTAGTAATAAGATGCTGATCGGTATGAGGTCATGATCCCGCAGGCACAGCGACGCGTTCGAACCGCTCTCACATTGCCAAATACACTTCCAATTGGTTGGGTTGGATCAGAGTTGGTCAGGTTGCTCTGAGTGTGCCCCGGAACACCGCCAGGGGATCAAAAGCAAAAGGACAGGCAGGGGGGGGGGGGGCAGGCCGGCCCCTTACCCACTTGAGGAAGACCAAAGTCCCTAGGATCCTCAAAACCAGAAGAAGACAGAAGCATCCTTTTAGCACAGGCTGGAACGCGGCCAAGCAGCTGCTGAAGGCATAGGTGAAGTTGGGAAGGAGCGGGGGAGGGGGTGAATAGGGGCGTAGAAGAGAGGGGCGTGAGGGAGAGAACAGAGAGAGAGAGGTCGTGAGAGAGAGGTCGTGAGAGAGAGAGAGAGAGAGAGAGAGAGAGAGGAGAGAGAGAGAGAGAGAGAGAGAGAGAGAGAGAGAGAGAGAGAGAGAGAAGGGGAGGGGGGGGGGGGGGAGGCGGCCCATCAGTGCACGTGCACGGCGGCCGCCGAGCCGGACACTTTATGTTCGCCGGAATGGCTCCTTTTTCTCTCCCTTTATGCCTCCTTGTATCTTCCCAGACCGCTCCGCCCCACCCCGGCCCGCCCCTCCCCGCCACACCCCGCCCCACCATACCCCACCCCGCCCCGCCCACCCCATGCTATACGCGGCCACTGTGTCCCGCCCCAGCGGTTTACCAGATTCAATTGTCTGTGAAATCAGTTGAGGTATTACCGTCTCCTCGTGGGGCCGTGGGGCCTCGTCCAGCCTCTGCTCCGGCTCTGAGAGCCGCCCCCGCCCGGAGGCACATGCCCGGAGCGCCCGGAGCGCCCGGAGGCACATGCCCGGCTGCTCGCTCCAGGCCCCCGTCGCGTCGTGGTGTTGAACGGCCCGGCCCGGCCCTGCATCCTGCCCTGCATGCCATGCACGACGCTGCCGCCGCGACGCGTCGCGACGCCTCACTCACTCACTCACTCACTCACCCTGGCCCGCGACGCGCCGCGACGCCTCACTCCCTCAATCACCCTGCAGGGTGATTCCGAACCGAGGGGGCCACAACTTCTCTTTTGGGTGAACACATGATTGCAAAGAAGGCAGGATTTCACTAAGATTGCGATAGATTTCGTAAGATTGCACTAAGATGGCGACGAAAATCATTGGACGATTGCAAGATTACGATGATGATTTCGCTAAGTTTCTGAAAGGTTGCGGAAGATTGCAGAGGATTTCGGGGGAATTGCGGGAGATTGTAGCGGATTCCGCAAGATTGCGGCAGATTGCGGAGGATTTCAATGTTTCATGATGCACAGGATTTCGGGAGATTGCAAGGATTGCGGATGGATTGCGACACGTGTGAACACGTGATTTCAGGAGTTGTGGGCCCCTCGTTCTGAACAGCGTTTAGTAGTATCCTCTCACTTGCTCCTTATGGCCGTGCCGCATGAGTACGACAAGGAGAGAGAGACAAAACCACTATGCGGAATCACCCTACTGGTCCGCGGCGCGTCACCCTGGCCCTGGACGCGCTGCACTCACTCACCCTGGTCCGCGACGGCCTTGGCGCTGGGGGTGGCCCTGGTGCCGGGCGACAGCAGCACGGGCGCGCTGCGGTTGTCGGGCTGGCCGGGCGGCGGCTCGCCCTGCGCCTCGCCGGGCAGCTTGGGCGAGAAGGACGCGGCGCCGCCGCGGTACTCGTCCGTGTTGTCGAAGCCCTCGTAGTCCGCGTCCGCCTCGTCGGGCGGCTCGTCCGCCTCGGGCCGGCCCTCGTACTCCTCCTTGAGCACGCGGCGCGGCACTGCCAGGGGACAGGACGGACACATCAGCGCTAAGCCCACGCACGGTAAATAGAAAGTCTTGAATTTCAAGGTCGTTTTGTGAAATTCAAGGGTAAGAGGATAACGCCAAGGCTTTCCCTTGAACGAAAATTGTTTTCAAGGGAGCTCTGCAAAACCAAGTGTGTACATGTGTTCATTATTTACTGCATACTTACCGGTATTCAGTAAATAATGAATACATGGCCATGTATGCAGTAAATGGTGTGTATATACCAAGGTACACACTATTTGCTGATTACATTTGGCATGTACACACGTAGTTTCTGTGTGATTTTTCGTGTGTACATGCCGAGGTATTCAGCAAATAGTGTGTACCTTGGCATGTACACACTATATTCTGCATACATCGCCATGTATTCATTATATACTGAATACCTGCAAGTATACAGTAAATAATGAATACGTGTACATACTTGGATTTCCAGAGAACGCCTTGGAAATTTGGCATGACGTCCAAGGGAATCGGCGGAGAACTTCAAGGGGCCCCCTTGGATGCCACGCCGAATTTCCAAGGCGTTCCCTTGAAAACACATTAAGATCAAGGGAAAGCCTTGGAATTCTCCTTGTAGCATTGAACTTTATAAAAAGACCTTGAAATCCAAGACTTTCTTTTTTTACCGTGCGGGAAGAACCATGTCTCATTTGTTTGAGGAAGAAAAAACTTTGAAGAACTTCATTTTTAAGAATTTAAGAGAACCTCCTCAGATTTTGAAGATGTCTCCTCAGATTTTGAGGATGTCTCCTCAAAAAAAGTGTGAATTTCCTTCAAGTTTTGAGGGGCCATCCTGAAAATCTGAGGAGGTTCTTTCAAATTATGGGAGTTCCTCAAAGTTTCCCCATTTTCCTCATAAAACCCCAAAATAATCGGGCATTGTTTTTCCGACGCCGACCGGCTCAACCTACCGCACGTGTAGACGACCTTGAGGTACATCCTGGACTCGGGGCGGCACGGCGACCCGAACGTGTCCTTGTCGGCCGCGATGTTGCAGGACCGCTTGCCGTGGCAGATGTTCATCACGGTCTCCGTGGCGTAGCTCGTGAGGCAAGCTGCCAGAGCAGGGACGTTGCTTATCATCATTTCTTACTATTTTCTATATCACACCCGGAGTTAGCCACCACTAATAAAAGTTGTAAATTTACGACAAAATTTGTCACGAATGGTTCGTATTCCACAGCAAACAAATGGGTCATATTTTTTACGACAAATTGCATCATGAATGATTCATTATTTTACAAGCCATTCATGAGAATGTGTTACGAGGATCTTGTTCTTACAGGAAGGATCGGTTTGTATTTTTACGAAATATTAGAACATGAATGGTTCATTGTTTTACAAAACATTCATATTTGTACGAGTAAGTCGTATTTCTTTTTAAAAAAATTGAACCAATTTGTGCATGATTTAAACAATAAATAAATTAAGAAAGGTTTATGGATGATTCGTAAATTTATGAGCCATTTGTGGTGAATATTTTATGAGCCAATCATGTATACAATTTTCCAGTAATTAATTCATAATTTTACGACAAAAGTTTTGTCAGTGACGGCCGCAAGTCCACTGCTGCCTGTACGGTTGTTATTACTCCCGCTATTGGCAATGCCCCTGCTCATTGATACAGATCGAGATGAAAAGTCTCCTCCAGACTCCCAACGCCTCATCCTTCCTCACAAACAGCTATTCTTTATCGCTCGGAGGCTCCGGGGAAATCAGCTCCCGCCGCGCCCCGCCGCGCCCCGCCGCGCCCCGCCGCGCCCCGCCGCGCCCCGCCGCGCCCCGCCGCGCCCCGCCGCGCCCCGCCACGCCCCGCCGCGCCCCGCCACGCCCCGCCACGCCACGCAAACGGGACGATAAATTATCGAAACATTCGGGAAGCCTTTCAAAAGCGAAGGGCGAAATTATTAAAATACAGTCATAGAACTAAAGTTCCCCCCGCGGGACGCGCCGCTGGCGGCCGCTGGTCCCAGCCCAGGGTCAAACGCGTGCCCCGACCCAACAACACCCTTGAAACGCGGACCACTATCCCCTCAGCGAGAGAAATAACCAAGAAGAAAATACCACAATCCGATTTGGGTTCGTGTAGAAGATATATAATAGAATTAGGTCCCACGATACTAAACGTAGGCGTCAACCTTCGCAGATATTCCGCAGTAGAAAAAAGCAAAATTAATCAATCCTCTGCACACTAAACCCTTATGCACTTTGTTGTGCATAAGCCTTGCAGGATTTTAAGCAACCATAACTATGCACAATTTTTTCTGCACAACTATGCTTAACTCTGTCCCTTCTAATTCGAATTATGTACAATGTGTACACACTGTAAAAATCTTATAAACACGCTCTTTGTAACTTACAGTGAATAGTGCACTCACGTATTACAAACACGGTTTTGTTCGTAATACAAACAGCTCTGTTTGTATTACAAATAACTTGCTTCGTATTACAAAGTTCATCTTTGGAAGTACAAAGGAAAAATTTATTTTCTTTGTAACTGCAAACAACGATTTGTTTGTAATACGAAACCAGTTATTTGTAATACGAACAGAAGTGTTTGTATTACGAACAAAACCGTGTTTGTAATACGTGGGTGCAATATTCACTGTAAGTTGCAAAGAGCATGCATAAGGGTTTGGTGTATAGTATGCCCGCTTCACTGGTAAAACTAAGGCGTAGCATTACGCTTGAAGATAGGCGTACTAGTCGTACGCCCTTCTTCAAGGGTACTGGGAAACTTCCCCACGCATTTTAGAGAGGGGCGGTCGGGTCGGATATGCTCCTGTACGCTTGAAGAAAGGCGGAGGTGTCAGTACGCTTGAAGAAAGGCGTGATGTTACGCCTTTGTTTTACCAGTGAATTGCAGCTTAATCTTTCTGCACTCTTAACTTCTTACAAAGAATTTTTTTGTATAGTACAAAGAATTCTGTGCAACCGTAATATACAGAAAATTTTCTTGTATTACAAAAATTTTTGCTTTGTATTACAAAGATTTTTCTTTGTATTACAAAGAAAATTTGGCTTTGTATTAAGGTTGCACAGAATTCTTTGTAATACAATAATTTTCTTTGTAAGAAGTTAAGAGTGTGTAAGCGACTCAAACAGCTGACAGTGACTCACTCTCTTCGGGCACGCGCTGCGGCTGCGGGCACTGGATGGACTCGTACTCGGTGCGGCCGTAGGAGGCCGAGTACACCGCTATCCGGGCGTTGGGGTTGCACTGCAGCTGCACCACGTCATTCTCGCACGCCACCTTGGACCGGAACTCGTCTGCAACAACATGCACGTCCACATCATGCCCGCCCCGTCTGCTGGCACGCGTCCTAGCCGTAATGAGCGCTGCAGAGGGAAGAACACACACACACACATCCACACACACACGAGCATATGCCATACTCCGGGCCCGTACATCACTCCGCCGCCGGCCTAATACGCGCACAAGAAGCACCCCGCCCCGCCCCGCCCCACCCCGCCCCACCCCGGGACGCATTTCTCAAAGCCAAACGAAAATGATATCCGGGGGACAGAAATGCGTCCCGGCCTGCCTCGTCCGATACACATCCATAATGCATGACTTCCAGGGCTGGAGGGGGGTGGAGGGAGGGGAGGTGGGGAGGCGCAGCCCGCCGGTCTGCCTGCGAGAGCTGGAATATGTCCGAGCGGCGCGGACCGTGACCAGAGTGAGCGCCTCCAGGTGGACGACGGGGAGCTAGCCAGTTTACTTTAAGTATACTTAATGTATACCTGCATACTTCAAGTATACTTTATGTCGCTTTATGTATACCTACCAGGACGCTTCCAAGAAAATATTCTCTGATTAAGTCACTTCAAAGTCTGCTTTACTTGAACTTTACAATCATTTTCATAGTACGTTTTTTTTTCATGCGGGATGCCAGCACCCACCAAATACAACAGATCAGAGACCGTAACAGGAAAACATATATCGCGTACAGCTTAAAAATTTTTTTAAAAAGAAATACTTTAAAAAAATAACGGCATACTCCCCTTGGGCATGATGCTGCTACTTAATTAAAACCGGCCCGCGCCCTTTCCGCGGTGGCCAGAAATAACTTTCCCGCTGCGACGGGATATAAAAGTGAGGCCGTGGAGCAGCTCTCTAGGGTTAATGAAAGGAATTGAATCCTTTTCCACTGAGGGCCGCACACACGGTCTGCCGCTAGCCAGGTGGAGAGGGAGGCGTGAAAGGGAATCCTGAACGACATGAAAAGAGGGCTGAACCCACTAAAAAAAGTGAGGCGGGAGGAGGGGGCTGCAGGGCAGGTGATGTGGCGGTCAGCCCAGTGGGGCGGGGTAGAACCGGGGACCTTCCCTCCCTTGGCCCCCCGCGCGCAGCCCCGCCCCGGGGGGCTAGGCGAGGTCCTTACTCCCCGGGGCAGTGCGGGCGGGGCGGGGCGGGGCGGGTCCCGTTCTGGCTGGACAGCGATACGGGACGCGGGGCGTACCTGACGGGGCCGAAGCCCGTAGTTACGGCGGTCCGTCGCACGCCCGGCGGTCGTCCCCTCGGGCACGTCAAAAGGCGACCGCGCCGCGCAACCACCCAGTCTGGTCTGCCGCGCTCAGCCCGCCCCGCCCGCCCCACCCCGCCCCGCCCCACCCCGCCCCACCTAGACCGCCCCGCCCTGCCGCACCCTGCCGCGCCCTGCCGCGCCCTACCCCGCCCCGCCCCGCCCCAGTCACAGCGGTCACCTCGCTTTCCCTCCCACAAGTTTTACCGGGCGATAAAAGGAGGCACTATAAAAACAAGCGGACTGCCCTCTGGACCCACCACTCCAACCCCACCCCGCCCCACCCCGCCCCGCCCCGCCCCACCCCGCCCCGTCCCGCCTCGCCCCGCCCCGTCCCGCCTCGCACCGCCCTACTACTCCACCCCACCCTCAGGTAGGTACTATTTCAAGGTACCTCCCCAAGCACCCACTCCGCGGCATACAGCTCCTTCCCCTTTAAGAAAGGTGGAGATGGCAAAGAAAAGAAGGGAACCTCTATCCTTATTTATTCCCCCGCCGCCCATTCAGGGTGTTTAAGACAAGGGCGACGCCGGGGCGGCGGCGAAACACAAACTGCATGTTTCCCCGAGCAATTTCCCCAAGCCTCCTCAGCACAAAGCGGCGGACCGCTTCCCGTTCCTATCCGTACGGTCAGAGCCCCGCCCCGCCCCGCCCCGCCCCGCCCCGCCCCGCCCCGCCCCGCCCCGCCCCGCCCCAAGGCTCTCGCACGCCGCAGAAATAAAAGTGCGATAAATATTCATGACAACAGAACGGATAACAACATCCCTAGAAATCACGTCGGTCCAAGGCGTAAACCTCTCCCGCGGCCTGGCCAGCGGGGCGGGGGCGGGGGCAGGGCGGAGTCGGGGGCGTGCGGGCGGGGCGGGGCGCGGCGGTGGCGTTCCCCTGGGGTGTTCCCCCTCCGTCGATACGGCCATTAAAGCCCAGCCGTGCCGAGCCGAGCGAGCCGGCAGGGCCCGGCCCGGCCTGGCCTGCCCGTCGAGTACAATGTAACTCACGCCAAAGATTAGCGGCGCGGAGGAGAACTTTTACCCGCGCGTCTGAGGACGTGATCTGCCTACCGAGTGTGCCCCTCCCCTCTCCTTCTTTCCTTTTGTCTCTCCCGCGCCCTGCCTGCCCCGCCTGCCCCGCCCCGCCCGCCCCGCCCCGCCCGCCCCACCCCGCCCCTCCGCGCCCCGCCCGCCCGCCCCTCCCCTCCCGCCCCTCTTTGCACCGCCCCGCCCCTTCGGGCCTGCCCCGCCCGCCGCGCCCCGCCCTCCTGATCCGCGCTCGTCCGCCGTCCTCCCCAGGCCGGGTCATCCTCATGGCCGTGATGCAGGGACACGGGGGAGAGCCGAGGCGAGGCGCAGCGCCCGGTAATACGGGTAGACGGGCGGAGGGAAGGGGGCGGGGGGGGGGATAGGGTGGTTGCGGGCAAAGATGCAAAGCCTCTCTAGATTTAATCAACCTCCGCAACAAGTCCATAATGCCTGCGCAGAGGAGAGGGGTGAAGGGTGCGGGGTCTGGCGCGAGGCTAGGGGGGGAAGGGGGGGGGGGCGGCACACCGGGGGTCAATAGGCAGGGTCAGGGGGCTGTGCTGGGGCTCGGCTCGGCTCGGGAGTTCACCTCGGCCCCGGCGGGGCGGGGCGGCAGACACGGGTTGCACGGGTTGTTAGTGTCGCAAAGACAAGAGCGCAGCGCGGCGCGGAGCTGAGCGGAGCAAAGCCCCTGCGACGTAGGCAACATGCGAGACTGCGCGCGTGGCTGCAGTGCGGGTCTGCCTACGCGCTGCTGCGCGGGCGCTAGCGACAGGGAGCCTTAGCCCGTGCGGCGCGGGGCGGGGCGGGGCGGGGCGGGGCCGGGCCGGGCGGGGCCCTACCTAGCACGCGTCGCATGCCCCCTCTTTTCATAATTGTGTAAAGCCATATTCACTGTTCACAACACTGTTTAAACCTTGCGAAGCAAAAGTTTGTATTACAAACTAAATAGTTTGTAAGTTGCGACTATTTAGTTTGTAAGGCGGGAAAATTTCGTGAACTTGCGAGGCGTTGCGAACTATTTCGTTTGTAATACGAAGCTTTGCGAAGCTTCCAATTTGTTTGTAACGTTTGTTCGTAAGGTTTTAACAGTGAATGTGAGAAGTCTACAAATTAGTTTAAGTCGCGGCAATAAGGCATATCATAAAATTTAAGATTTTAAAAAATGTACAAGATTTAGCCTTGGATTAGTCAGCTACTTACATGGTCTGCACTTGTATGCAACCTCGACCCACTTGCGCACGCCAGGGCAGGGGTCGTTGCCGAAGGTTCGCGGGGACGTCTGGAACTGGCACAGGCGCTTCTTCTGGCAGGCCTCCACCACGGTCTGCAACAGTGAGTACTGCGGGGGCGTTAGCACAACCAGCATCACCATGGGCACGCAGTAGCTGGAGCTGAGTCAATCAACATCTGCGTGGAGAAAATTCACTTAACAGAAACAGAACACTGTAACTGGAGGAGTCACCTTTGTCGCTCTTGGGAGAGCGACTTTTCTGTACCAAATTTTCTTGCTCCTGGGAGAGCGAGTCGGATCGACATCGCACGGTAAAAAAAGTTTCTCGTATTTCAAGACCCGGTCTTGGATACCATTGGCGTTCTCCATAAGATCCAAGACCGGGTCTTGAAATACACGAAACTATTTTTTCCGTGCGCTCTATTGCATTCATTTTGACGACGTTTTCGTCGATTTGCTAGACGTTTTTTGAGTCATACAAGCCAACATCACTCTAATGGAGCGATTTGAAAATATCAGAAAAGACTCGTTTTGAGTCGTTTTAGCGAACCTCACTCTAATTGAGCGATGCAGAAATACTTCGCTCAATACGGGCGAGAAAAGTGACTAAACTACGCTAAAATATTTACATGGAAATCGTGTCTGACGAGTGTTTATTGGTTGAGCTAACTTTAAATTTAATTTGTTTGAACTTTAAATGCTTAGCTCTGTCAGAATGCGCCAAGGGGAGACCGACGGGAAGACGGCGTGAGGTGAGGCGCCAGGCGTGAAACGTGGGATTCGAGATGTGGACAGGCTTGCCAACCACCAATGCACAACTACCAATTGTAGATTGTCGGTGTTTTAACATCCACCTTCAGCGCCGCAGGCCAAGGTAGACGCACTTTTAGCTCAGCCTCACACGGTTTTAACGTGCGACTACCTTGTAAATAGGTAATTCGTCCGTATCACGGAAACGAGAGCGAGTGCGACTCGGGAAGCAGGGATGGGAAGGAAGATGGCCTGGTGAGAGACACAGAAAAGAGGGTGGGTGGATGTGAGAGGGGCGCCTTTCTCTCATGAGGTGTTGTGTGTGTGTGTGCGTGTGTGCGAGGCGGTCGCGAGGCCCCTGGTTGGGTAAGGACCGTTGCCTGCGGGCTGCTGGGTCGGGCTGGGGCCCCCAGGACCTCCCGTACCGGTGCGGCGGGGGCGGTAAGGGCGCGCAGACGACTACAAGCGCCCCTGGCCTGGCGCTGGGCTGCGCTGGGCTGCGCTGGGCTGGCCCGGGCCCAGGCTCCCTTACGTCTCCACCCCGCCGGCAGCGCGATGCGATTTCTCACTTCATCAGGCTGGCGCTCGGGGCGGGGCGGGGCGGGGAGTGTGGTCCATGCCGGGCGGGGCGGGGCGCACGCCTCCGTCACGATAAGGAACACCGACCAGCCGTGTCGTGTAGTTTGTCCGGGCCGAACCCACCTCGCCTCGCCTCGCCTCCCGCCACGCCCCGCCCCGCCCCGCCCTCACAATTACGCCAGGAAGACGTACGTACTGGAGGCTGCGGCGCCTTAAATGTGTCTCGCTGCATAACGACACTGGCGCCAACGACCCAGGCGCCATCTGCTGGCGCTGATAAGAACCGACCAGATGAATAAGGCAAACTGCTGAGGGCGGAGGAGGAGGGGCGGGGCGGGGCGGGCTCGTGCCGACGCCTCGGGGGGACCGGTGATAGAGGCTCTTAAACGACACCCTCCCTGCCCCGCCCCGCTCCGCTCCGCTCCTTCCCGCCCCGCCCCGCCCCGCCCCGCCCCGCCCGCACAGCAGCCACTCTCGGTTCACAACATCAAATATAAAGGACCGAACGTGACCGCAGCGGCTCACAGCAGAGTCCCCAAAGAAAAAGGCAGCGTTGTATTTCTACACCTCAAGAAAAGCTTTCACAAAAATGTATTTAAAAAAAAAAACACCAAATCCTTTCTGAAATAAACATTTCACTTCGTACAGTAATATTGTTTGCGGCGCATATGCAATGCAAGTCGCGAGAGCTCAGCGGCGACGGAGTAAGGAGCGCACACGGCAAAAATTCAACAATCTCATCAAAAGTTTTGGTGAATTAACCCTCGTGGGTAAAACTCTGTGTGCGCGGCTCGGCGTCGCTCCCCCTCCCCCTCCTCCTCCGGCAGGGACCGGAAGCCGAGGCCGTGACAACCACTTTGCGTTAGGGACTCCTAGAGGGGCAGGGCCGGCGGGGCGGGACTCGGACCGGAGGCGGAGATGGCTTTGCTGGTGCGGCGGGAGAGAGAGAGAGAGAGAGAGAGAGAGAGAGAGAGAGAGAGAGAGAGAGAGAGAGAGAGAGAGAGAGAGAGAGAGAGGAGGGAGGCATGGAGAGGAGGGAGCGAGGAAAGGCGTGGTGGAGGCCATGTTCAGCTTGTGCCAGCGGGCGTGGCGGGGCGTGGCGGGGTGTGGCGTGGCGGGGTGAGGCGTGGCGGGGTGTAGCGGGGGCGGGGTGGGCGGCGCAAGCGGCGCATTCGGCCCGTAAGCCAACGCCACACCGGTATGAAAAATTGCGATTGCAATTCCACGTGCAAAGTGCGTGTCGCCTGGTGCTGACGCATGTGTGTATTTGTGCGTGCGTGTCTGTGTACGTCGGCGCGTACGTGTGCGAGTGGTGGGTGTGTGTGTGTGAGCGCGTGCGTGTGCGTGCGTGCGTGCGTGCGCGCGCGGGTATGAAATACGAGCGGATATTATTCGCCTGGCCCGCCACCGACATCGCTGATCTGCGTTTGTTGTTTTCTCATTTCCCAGGGACACGGGGATAATATAAGGCCTGTGTGTTGGTACGTGTGTGTGTGTGGGAGGGCTAAGCTTCTGACGACGTGGTTTTAAAGAAATGGAAGGAAGAAAAATGACGAAAAATAAATAGCGCGTGGGAAGCGGGTCGGACAGAGCAAGAGCAGAGGGAGAGAGGAACATGGACAGAGGGAGAGAGGGAGAGGGTGGGAGAGGGTGGGAGAGAGAGGGAGGGAGAGATAGAGAGAGAGAGAGAGAGAGAGAGAGAGAGAGAGAGAGAAACAGACAGACAGACAGAGACAGACAGACAGAGAAACATGGAGAGAGGGCTGGGGAGGAATGGCGCTGGAGAGCAGAAACAGAGAGGGAGACGGGGAGGACAGGAGTAAGACGGTGGTAAAAAGAGTTTCCATTGTAATGGTAAACGCAATAAAGCTTTGCCATTAATTATGACTGCTTGCTCATGACGGTCGGTGTCCTGGTATAGGTCCTCCACACAATGGCTCTGGCACGGGCCGTGGTGTATGCACCAGCGCGTCGCGCCAAAACACAAGGAAATAAAAGGGAAAAAAGGACGAGCAGCAGACGGACAATGCGAACGGTTCGGTTTGAGAATCTAACAAGGGAAGGGAAAAAGGAAAAAAAACAACAAAAAAAAAAACAGCTGTACTGCAATTGCAGGGCGGCAGACGCGTCAGATTAAGAGAAAGGCAGGGGATGGAAAGAGTAGAGATGCAAGTGGGGAAGGGGAAGGGGGAGGGGGGGCAAGAGAGAACAGGAACAGGGGCTGAGGCCGAGCATTGAAAAGAATGAGGGGTCGTCTGCTGCTCTGCCGCGTAAGATTCCGGCTAACCCCCTTCTCGCTCCGGCCGCCGCGCCACAGTGAATGTTAAGAAGCCAGCGGGGGCCGGGCCGGGCCGGGGGACGCCAGTGGGCCTCCCTCAGGGCGGCCGCAGGGCGGGGCGGGGCGGGGCGGGGCAGGGCTGGGCGGCCCGGCTGGGCCCGGGCGGGGATAGGGACACCCTCGCCTCAGGGCCAGGGCGAAGCGGAGCGGGGCGGGGCGGCGCGGCGCGGGGCGGCGCGGGGCAGCGCGGGGCGGCGCGGGACAGCGCGGGCGGCGCGGGGCAGCGCGGGGCAGCGCGGAGCGCGGCGGCGCGGGCGGGGGCGGGGGCGGGGCGGGGCGGGGCGGGGCGGGGCGGGGTGCCGCACACGGACGATAGATTTGTTTTGCTCGCGGTTGCCTCTTTACCTGGGAAATCATTTCCTTGAAACTAACTTCGTTGCCTTGGAGTTTTTTCCTATAAATCAGGAACATTTCTCTAAAATTAACAAAACAAAAGAATCCCTTACTTTTAAGAAAGAAAAAAAAAACCGAGGGAAACACTTTAACTAAAGAAAATGTTAAAACAATGGCATTTCTTTGAAATTAGGCTTTAGCCGTGACCGAATCGCGCGAGTAGGTGCAGCGCCTACACACGCACACACACACACACACACACACACTCCCGCGCTCTCCCAGAGAATCACATCAGCTCTGGGGAGGAACAGCCACCACCGCGCCGCGGGCGAATGTCCCGCTACAGACACACGACAGAGAGGAAGAGAGAAAGTGGGGGGGCGTGTCACGTAAACGGCTTAAACAAGTTTGCGCGATCTGCCCCGTAATATGCAAAGTGTGAATTCTCAGCGCGGCAAGGGCACGACGAGAGAGAGGGAGAGAGAGGGGGAGAGAGGGGAGAGGGGAGAGAGAGGGGGAGAGGGGGAGAGAGAGAGAAGGGGGGGGGGGCGGGTGTCGCGTAAGCACTAAATAGGATGAAAGGGTGAGCGTGTTTGCAGCGGAGGTGCATTTTTGCTCCTACATATCTCCGTGCTGGCGCGGCGCGGCGCGGAGCGGCGAGGCGAGGCTGGCTGCAGCATCCACCGACACAAACGGCACTGTGGTGGTGGTGGCCTTTCTACTTTCCGCGCAAATTTTTCTCTCCTTTTCCTCTGTGTCTCTCTCTTCTCCGCGTGGAAATCATAAAAGGCAATGTGTGCGACGAGGACAACATACATACACACACACACACACTCACACACACACAAACACACAAACACACACAAACGCGCGCGAGCACTATACCACCTCCACTATCGCGACACGAGACAAGGCTTTTCATTTTACCCTCCCCCCTTCTTCCCCACCCCTTACTCTCACACCCCTCCCCCTTTTCCACCCAACCCCAACCTTTACCCTATCGTAGCTTAACTGGGAGAAGGGGGCGGAGGTGAGGGGAGGGGGGAGGAAAGGGGTGTCTTCGCCAAAAGTTTATACACAGTATTTGTCGCCGCTGAGATGTGGCTGCCGCAGCGTGGCCGCCTAGGCCTGGGTCCGAGGCAGGCGTGGAGCGGGGCAGGGGGGGCAGGGCGGGGTGGGGCGGGGCGGGGTGGGGCGGGGCGGGGCCGTGTGGCAGGAAGAGTTTAATATGAAAGGGTGCTCGGCGCGCCGCACGGGGCTGGGCCGGGTCCGCTCCTCTTCAACACCCTCTCCTCCCCTCCCTCCTCCTTCTCTCCTCCTCCCATCCCCTCCCTCCTCTCCCTCCTCCTCACCTCTCCTCACCACTCCCTTCCGCGCAGAGCTCTTTTCCTAATTTCCAGAACCCCGCCCAGCCCAGGCCAGGCCAGCCCGGCGAGCACCCCCCCCCCCTCCACCCCGCCTCTTTAAGGCCGCACCCCAGGCGGAGGCGGCCCCGGCGGCCCCAGGTGGACGGCAGACCACAGGCAGGCACGCGGCGCGGGCGGGCGGGGCAGAGAGGAGCTGCAGGGTGACTCCGAACAGCGCGCGGTGAGTAGCGACCTCTCTCTCGCTCCTTATGGCCGTGCCCCATAAGTGCGACAAGGACAGAGAGACGAAGCCACCGGTATCACCCTACACGGTTAAAAAAGTGTCATGTATTTCAAGACTCGGTCTTGGATCTTATGGAGAACGCCAATGGCATCCAAGACCGGGTCTTGAAATTAAGAACCTTTTTCTACCGTGTACAGAGCTGGATGCAGTGCACTCTGCAAATCAAACTCTTGTACTACATGACAGTTTAAACTTCAAGAATAGAATCTTGCAGTTTCAACGGCAAAACTCGGCAGTCTTGCAGTTTCAGCTGCAAAACTCAGCAGTCTTGCAGTTTAAACTGTCATGTAGTACAACGGTTTAAACTAGCTGCAAGACTGCTGAGTTTTGCAGTTTTAACTGCAATACTGCTGAGTTTTGCAGTTTAAACTGCAAGATTGGAGTTGTGCAGTTTAAACTGTCATGTAGTACAACAGTTAGATTTACAGAGCAGGAGGGGGCGGCGCGCGGTGGCGCGACCCATGGAGAAGAGTCGTCGCGCCTCTGACTCCAGAGCTCTAGTGCTCCCTCTATCCCTCTCTCTCCCCCTCTCTCTTTATCTTCCATGTAACTATCGTTATTACAAGGAGCGTCCCAAATTGATTCAGTCGTTCCCAAAGTTTTTCCAACCGCACGCCACCACAGTGCCACGTCCCCAAACAACTTATAACGCCTCCGGGACGACAGCACCCCACCCCGCCCCACCCCGCCCCGCCCCGCCCCGCCCCGCCCCGCCCCGCCCCGCCCGGCCCGCCTCTCCTTGCACGACCCACCCCACCCCATCCCGGTAGCGGTAGCCGCCTTCGCAACACCGACGCCAGGCCCTGCTCCCACCCCTTCACTTCCGGCGCTTTTAATTTTGCCACGATGCTGCTTCTCCGCAGTTCTTTGTCACCTCCACAAAACTACCACCACACCTACCACAGCCTCAACAGTCTCACTAAACATGTGCGAAGTTCCAATTGCCCTCGATCCGCGTGTTTCGGGTACCAGCTAATGTCATTGACAAGAGAAGGTGTGAGGGAGGCCGTGAGACAACTAGCAGGTAGGGAGCGGGGGTAGTGGCGGGGTGCGCTCGGCGACACCCTGGGGTCAGGGCGGGGCGGGGCGGGGCGGGCCGGGGCGGGGCGGGCCGGGGCCACCAGGGACACGCTCGGGCGGGTGTAAGCGCCTCGCGGTGTATATGATGGCTTCACGTCGGAGAGGCGTAAAGTAGAGGAGCAGCTGCGCTGACCGCAGGTGTGAGTGTGTGGGTGTGTGAGAGAGAGAGAGAGAGGGAGAGGGGAAAAGAGAAGAGGAGGGGAGAGAGAGAGAGAGAGAGAGAGAGAGAGAGAGAGAGAGAGAGAGAGAGAGAGAGAGAGAGAGAGAGAGAGAGAGAGAAAGAGAGAGGGTGTATCTTTCCCCTTCCGCATCTCTCTGCCGCAGTCATAACCGGTCTCGTAGAACCGTACAGCATGGGAGCCAAAAAAGAGGAAAGCAGCAAAATTCCGGCGCACATGAGCGGGCATGTCTTAAGGCCGTCGTGTTATCGCCGGCGATGGATGCAGTATTTGTACGAGCCATGAGTGCGGCGGGGCGGGGCTGGGCGGGGCGGGGCGGGGGGCGGGGCGGGGGGGGGGGGGGGGGGGGGGTGGGGGGGGGGGGGGCGGGGCGGGCTCATCAGGGATCGAGGCGCGGCGCGGACCCGCCAATAGGTGCGACAGAGATGGGATGTGCCACGTAAACTTCTCCCAGCCCCGCCCCACCCCGCCCCGCCCCGCCCCACCCCGCCCCACCCTACTTTGCCCCGCCACATCCCACCCCACCACGCTACGCAATAAGGTCGCGAGCTGCTGAGGCAATTTGGACGCGCCAAACTACCGACCGGCGGCCTGACACATCCACGCGTGTGCGAGAGAGAGAGAGAGAGAGAGAGAGAGAGAGAGAGAGAGAGAGAGAGAGAGAGAGAGAGAGAGAGAGAGAGAGAGAGAGAGAGAGAGAGGGGGGGGGGGTGATGGGACGCACAAACGACACATCCGAGATCAAGCTCAACGGACAGCGCCACAAAACAAAACAAAAAAAGGATAAAAATTTATAAGGAGACGCCCTTTTTTATTATTTTAGTGTTAAGAAAAATAACAAATGGTTATAAACACGATAAATGTCTTATTAGAGGGATGGACAACCTAAATGAACTCTTTAAAACGCTTAAGATAAATTTCACTGCAAGCTACAATGACTTTGGAATCACTGTAGCTTACGGTTGTATAATTTTCACCGTACGCTACGGTGTACCAAGGGGCATCACCTTAACTAAGACACCGTAGCTAACGGCGGAAATTCAAACTTCAACCAGAAAAAAAACTTACGGTGCTGCAGGACTACAGCGTACGGTGTAATTCGCCAAAAGCTTTTTTTAAGTGAAAAATTCACAAAATGTTTCCGCCAAATTCAAAGTTGCTGTTGTTGTCGTCACGGAGTTGTCATATTTCATATTTGATGAACTTTGACGAGTATGCGATGCATACAAATTCATCGAGCGCAACACGGGATATTCTAGGGAAGCGGTCGGCATCCCATTCGCCGAAGTTTGCTGCGCGGCGCGGCTGTGCGATAGTTAAGCGGAGTTGCTCGACAGACACCCTTACCGGCTCTGCGGTGGTTCGGATAGACCCGGCGCTGCGGGAGCCCCGGCCTGGCCCCGGCACCTAGGCCAGGCCAGGCCTGCTGGTGGGCTCCAGCGGGCAGAGCATTACAGACGAACCGACTTTCAGAAGCAGCACACACAGAACATCTGATCCTTGAATCAAGGACAATTCCCTTAATAAAATACTGATAAAATATAATAAGATACAAGGAACTTCTTTTCCTGAACATGAGGTTAAATAATTCGTTAAAATAAGGAATTATCTTTAACTGAGGAATAAAAAATCCTTAGAACAACTATTTTTGACCATGACACATAGAAAATTCCTAGAAATCGGGTCAAATTTTTCCTTGAAATTGTTTTCCCCCTTGAATCAACGCCTTTAGCCTTGTTTCAAGGATCACATTTTCTGGGTGCAGCATAGGCTCGGCTCCGCCCGCCCCGCCCCGCCCCGCCCCGCCCCGCCCCGCAGGGACCCGCCATGCAGCGCGGCTTTTAAATTTGTTTCCATGCGGCCTAAATCCGTGACGGTAAGCTCCCGGTGCAGCGCTTGTTATCCGCGTGCTGAGGGAGGGACGCGACAGAGAATAAAGGTACGGTGTTCAACGGGGCGGAGCATGGCGAGGGGCCGGGGCCGGGGCGGGGCGGGGCGGGGCGGGGCGGGGCGGGGCGTGCCGGGCTGTCTTATGGAGGCACTCGCAAACGAAGAGTCGGCGCGGCGCGGCGCGGCCAGGCGCGGCAGGCAGCAGGCTCGACACAGTGCTCGGCTCGGCTCCCTGCCTGAGCCCCTCCGCCCCCTCCCGCCCCCTCCCGCCCCCTCCCGCCCCCTCCCGCCCCTCCATTCTCCTCATTTCGTCTGCGCGCTCAAGTTCCCGCTTTCGCTAAGAACTCTCAGGCAGTTGGTTTAACACGTTTTATGGTGGGGCTTCGTATCCAAACCATCCCCAGTGAGGCCGCCCCGCCCGGGCGCGCCCCGCCCCGCCCCTCTCCCCCGTGGCTTTGCGGCTCCTTCCGCCCCCTCTCCATCGCGCCTGGGTGGCTGCCGTACTACGAATGCCACTTACCCTGCTGCAAACAGAATATCATACTCCTGCACACAAGTGAGTTTGAGTACGACTGCTCTTAGGTACATTGCTACAACACAAAGCAAATACAATTGCATACGAGCCAGATCGGCAGAGCATTTTTATTTTTCTCTTAAGGTTTCGTTTCCTCCTGCTCGCTTCTAAGAGGAACACGATCGAAAACTTATTCTCCCCCCTTTTTTTTAACGGTGTGTTTAGGCCTCATGTTTCCGCGAGAAGGCGGTCGATAATTTACTCGGCAGAAAACTTTCCAGCGTAAGAGACGGGCTCCCGCTCGCACACACGCACAATTACAGCCGAGTTGTAAAAGGCGCACACGCCCTGTAACGGAGCCAAAGCGGCTTGGCGACTCACACGCACACATATACGGCAGCACGCAGCAGTAAAATGTCGCCCGTCTCTGCACATGACTCCCGAGGTCACCAAGACTATGCTATCGTCTTTTCCTCCCCCTCTTTTCTTTTCCCCCCGTCTTTCGTCACTCTGCCGCAACAGACGGCAGCAGGGCAAACTTGTCTCTACAATGTAAGCTTCCTTCAAGTGAATGTTGGACGGAGAAACAAAACGATTCGCCGGGACGAGAAGGTTACCGGATCGCTTAGCGGCTGTGCGGGGCGGGCGCGGTGCCTTTGGGTTGAACACGAGAAAGGGGGGGAGAGGGGGGGGGGTTAAACACCAGGGATGCGACGAAGAAACCGAAAGAAGTAGGTGAAGAGGCCGGTGGTGAAGAAGTCGAAATTAAGTCATGGGAAGTAGGGTGGAGCATGAGAAGGGTTCCCAGAGAGGGTGGGGGCGAGCCGAAGGAAAATGGGGGGCGGGTGGAAGGGGCAGGGCTGGGCAGGGCTAGGGGGAGGGACCACAGGGCGTTATCTTCCGGCATTCGGGTCTCGTCGGAACCTCAGCCCAGCGCGGGCGAGATAGAGGGATAGAGAGGGGATAGAGGACCCATCGGCAGAAAGGTCCTTAGATCTAGAGAAGAGTGAAAGAAAAGTAGAGGCAGGATAGGAGGTGGAGGAAAGAGAGAGACAGAGACACTAGGAGAGAGTATGTGAGAGAGCAAGAGAGAGAGAGAGAGAGAGAGAGAGAGAGAGAGAGAGAGAGAGAGAGAGAGAGAGAGAGAGAGGTGGACGCGTGGGCCGCAGAGTTGCTCCATAAAACATGGTCCCAGGAGCCTGGCCCTGCCCTGCGCCCCGGCGAGGTCAGCTAGCCGCGCCCCGCCCCGCCCCGCCCCGCCCCGCCCCGCCCCGCGGGGAGTCAGATTAGCCCTAGAGGTGACGAGCGCTGCAGCACTTCGGCCGACGACACGTTGCGCCAGGACTTTGAAAAGACCTGAACAGTTGCAGCGGCGGTCGGGCCGCGTACGCGCACGTCTGCAAACGGAGCTTGCGACCTTTCTGTCTCCACCCTACTTTACCCATATGTTGATGAATGGGCAGCAAAGAGCACTGTCGCGAAATACCTACAAACAACTATCTCTTTGTAAAGAATCAATGTGTCCGTGATTGAATATGGAGCGGGTTGAGGGCGGGTGGAGGCGCGGGCCGGGCCGGGCCGGGCGTGGGCGCGACGGGCGTGAGCGTGAGCGGCTCATAAAGCCATCCATCACCAGCATGTAAGGCGCACGGCCTTATTTCAACACCACGATCAGCCGATACATCACTCGCTATTACCAGGCGGGGCGGGGCGGGGCGGGGCGGGGCGGGGCGGGACGGGGCGAGGCGGGCCGGGCCGGGCCGGGGCGCAGCACACCGCCATGACCCGGGCGGACCGGGCCGATCCGAGAGGGGCGATTAAGACGGCGAAGCCATTAAGGGTGACTCGATTGTTTGAGAGGACGCAGGTGAGCCGAGGCGGGGCGGGGCGGGGCGGAGTAGGGCGGGGCAGGGCGGGATCGGCCTGCCCCCTATTTTCTCCAGCTCCTCCGATTCTTCTCGGCCCTCTATCCATCAGCCTTGCACCTTTTCATTGCCCCCTGTACACTGCACAGTTTCGCACGCTCCCCTAGTTCCTCCCTCTCCCTCTCTCCCTCTCTCTCTCCCTCCTCCCCCAGCCCCTCCCACTCTCTCCCTGCCCCATCCGTCCCATGACCCTCGCAACGCAAATGCTTGCATGCCGTTTGACCGGAAACGAGGCAGTGCGCGGGTGAACACGACGCTAATGCTATAGCTGCCTCCGCACACCGCTAAAAAGCCCTTGGTAAATCACAATTGTTGAGGACTAATGACAGAATAATAAAAATTATCTACGGAACATGGCCCCCGTGCAGGCGTCACACTTAAAAATATCAAGGGTAAGGCGTGACAAGCTCCTAGCTACTGAGTTTTACTTGGTCCGCGGCGCTAATTGTAAGTTATGTGGTCCTCTTTCGGCGAGGCGAGAGCCTTGCGGGAGCGAGTTGAGGAGACTCCCATTTAGCTTAGGGAACCAAATTCAAAACCAACAAAATTTTAGCTTTTATGAATTAAATGTAAGAAAGGATTTAAGCAAATAATTTTTGACATTACTTTTTAATAATATTTAGCTTACACTGAAAAACAAAGGTGCTGCATGGGCTACTAAAGGGGCGCTACTTCTGTCAGGCCTGTATAAGTTATAAAAGTACACACACTTTTTTCAGCAGGTTGACATCTAGGGGCAAAATCTTCCACACCTCGAAAACAGTTACAGCTAATGGACATGAGAGCGAGCGAGCACTGGCATGCAAGCGCCGAGGGAAGATTTGTGGAGAAAAAGGAGGAGACAGAGAGAGGAGAGAGAGAGAGGGGAGGGAGAGAGATGGGAAAGGAAAGGACAGAGTGGGGAGGGGGGGGGCGGATGCAGAGTCCGCGCGGGAGGATGGGTTTTCGGCTAATGATCCGTTTGCACACATTTCCCAAAGATAACCGCGGCGCCCGCATGGGGCCAAGGAGGGAGGGGAAAAGGGGAGGGGGTAATGAGAATCGCAATGATAGGGAGCAAGAGGGGGGGGGGGAGAGGAAAGAGTGAGCAGAGGCTTCACACGGCCCCGGCGGCCCGGCCCGGCCGCGGCCGAGCGCCTGTGAGTCTCGGGGTAGGCAAGCCCGCCGCACCGCACCGCCATGCGGGCCGGGCCGGGCCGGGCGCGGGCGTGTCTACCTGCGACAGAACAGAACAGGGGACACACTCTGCACACAATGCAAAGGAACTCATTTTTGTTCCCTTAACAAAGTGTTTGTCCACAGCCGCAGACATTGGGTTTATGACAAAAACGTGACATTCTACGCACAAAGAGTGTCAATAAAAGGCACAAAATGTTCCTCCGAAAATTGTTCTCTTGCTTGACACGAATCGGTTGCCAAACGGGTGACGTATTTAAACGTCCATTCTCACGAACAATTGCCTTGTCTTCGATATTGGGAACAAATTTGTCCATTTGAGAGGAACAAATTTTATATTTGTCCGCTCTAACGACACAATATTGTCTGTGGCGGGATGTGTTTAGAAACGTTCCTACTTTGTGAACAAAATTGTTCTTTTGCATTTAGAGTGCACGAGCCGCCGTGCCGCGGCGCAGAGCGGCGCAGAGGCACCCGCTTTACGAAACCTCCTCGAAAGTTGACAAACTCTTTAACGAGAGTGCCGCGTCGCGTGTCCGAGGAGAGGCATTCAATCCCACATCATTATTTTTCGCCGTGCCTTTGTTAGCCGTGGGACGGGACGGGACGGGTCGGGACGGGGGTTCTGCCGCGTCGGTCGGGGTCGCACGGTCCCGGCGGGCGGGTCCCCGGGCCCCGGGCCGGAGTCAGCGCCCTCACCCCCAGCCCCCGCAGGGCGCCCCGCCCCGCCCCGCCCCGCCCCGCCCGCCCCGCCACGCCCCGCCACGCCCTGCCCGCCTCGACCCTGTCCAACCACGGCACATCACGCGCTCAACGGTCGGGCCAGGGTGCGGGGGACAGTGCGATCGCCCCGCCCCGCCCCGGCCGGGCGAGAGGCTGTCTCTTTCGCTCCGACTCGAGGCGCAGCTCGCTCTCGCTCGGCTCCCCGGACGCTGCCGCCACACACCACGCCGGACTTTCACAACTAAACGCTCCTCCAGCCTCAACGACGAGTGAAAGGGAAGAAAAGTTTTGAGCAGTGATCGACTGATGCCGCTTTTATACACAAAAAAAATGCCATTCGCATCGTGTCGTCACCGTGACGAAAGCGACCGCGCTCCGCGGCTCCTCCCCGAGACCTGGTCGCGTCAGCCGGCCGTCACGCGGGCTGTCAGCTGGGGGCTGCTGCCGGCCATTCCACACGGCCGCAACCTCCCATCACTATTACTTTTCGTTCACACTAATCCCCACATTGCGCAAGATGTTAGCAGATACTAATTTTCAGGCAAGCTGCTCTCGTTCTCGTTTGTGTGCAATACGTAGGCGGCCAGGCGGCAGGGAACAGCCCCTCCACTCCACTCCCCCCCCCCACCCCAGCCCCACCCCACTGCCCCCTTTTCATATTCTTGTTGAAAACCGGCGGTGGCGGCGACGACATTGGAGAGCTGATGAAAATATCCTGGCCTGGCATTGAAGTGCGCGCCGGCGGGGCGGGCCCGGCGTGTTATTATGAGGGACGGAGAAAGAATGAGGGGTGGGGGAGGAGGTGGGGGGGGGGGTGCGCACCGCCCCACGACACGCCAGGGACAAAAGTGCGTTAGCATTGCGTCGCGCTGAAATATTTAAGCCGAGTCTCTTGTAAAAAGGACAGGAAAAAAGTATGCAAAGAGAATGTCGAACAGAGCTCTGCAAAATCACCTTCCTCGGACTACACCACTGAGGCCGGACTTGCGATAACTTTCCTGATTTTTTTTTTCAAATACTGTGCTTTGTGATAACCTAGTTTTATCGCATTTCTGATAAAATATGTTTGTTTAAAAATGTGATCAAATCTATATGATAATGATATTTTAAAGAAAATTGAGTTGAGAGTTACCGCAGAATTTCAGTCAAATTATCGCAAATCAAGTCTAAGTGAAGTGAAGGCACACGTAAGGAGAGGCGAGGGAAGTGGAGAAAAGCCGCCCCCTCCCCTCGCCGCACCTGTGCTCTGAATAGCGTCGGTCGGCCTTGGAAGGTGATTTTGCATTGCTCTAATGCCAAAACGTTTTTGTAGTTGAAACTACAAGTAAATATTTTTTGGTGGAGCCGACCATGAGAAAGTTTTATGAGAACGATCACAGATGGAACGGCCAGCGCAAGCCGTGCATACCGCTTTGCAACTTCAGCATTCCCGTCTGTATCTGAAGGAATGCGTAACTAGGAAGTACGAGAGGGGCGATCGAGGGAGGAGGGGGGGGGGGGGAGGAGGAACACAAGACACTAAGACACTATAGGACAGACTCCTGTCCAAGGAGCACCTTCAACATTTTACATGTTGAATTAAAAAAATAACACAAATTCCAAGAACAAGGGATCATTACCAAAACTGATCAAAAGTTTGTCATGTTTTGTCACCATTAGCACTGTGAAAAATGTTTGTAAGAGTTACGGGAAAATTTTCCAGGGGAAATGTCGTAAAGTTACGATATCAAATTGTAAATTTACAAAATTTTGAGGACACTTTGGTATTGACTTGTGATTCTTAAACGAGCACAAATAGGCTTTCGTAAATTTACGATTTCGGCCGTAAAGTTACAACACTGTTTGTAACTCACATATTACGAAAAAGGTTGTAAATTTACAGATATATTTTTAACAGTGAGCGTTTTGCCCGAGGGGGAAACAACTCTGAATTTTGGTGTACAAAATGTTGTGAATGTTTGTGAATTTTTATGGAATTTTTGTGAATGTTTGCTCGAATTTATCCTAAATTTTTGTGTATTTTTGTGTATTTTTGTGTATTTTTGTGAATTTTTGTGTATTTTTGTGAATTTTTGTGTATTTTTGTGAATTTTTGTGAATTTTTTGAATTAATCTGAATTTTTGTTTATTTCTCTGATTTTTTCAGAATTTTTTCAGAATTTTTTCTGAATTTTTCTGAATTTTTAGAATTTGGCTGAATTTTTCTAAATTACTAGGTGTACAAAATTTTCAGAGTTGATTCCCCCAGGGTTTTGCCCCATTATCGCATGTTGATAGTCACAAAGATACCATGGGAGAAAGCCGCTCGCAAACTTTCAAATTTCGGAAAAGAAGGCTACCACATACAGAAAAAAATACCAAAAAGAAACATGTGGCCCGGCGTGCTCATGCTGTGCAGGCGTGGTGGTGCCGTGGCGGCGCCCGGATGGTGCGTCGCGTCGCGTCGCACAAGGTGTCTTTGTGCCTGGCCCCGCTCATACATACCGCACCGCGCGTTGGAAGCATGCCACAGCCCACATATCATCCACCATCTGACTCCACGCATCGTGCGGGGCCGAAAAAGTTGCCTCCAGCCGATCCCCGCCCCGCCCCGCAGCCCTCCCACTCTGACGTAGACAAATCTATTTCGACCCCCTGATCACCCCTGGCGATCATTCGCGTCCGCCCCCACCACGTCCCGTCCCACGCAGCGCGGTGGCAGCCGGGGACCAACCCTTGTGCTCTACGCGCCCACGGCGCCAACTGATAAGTGAGGGTTGTTCGAAGTTTGAAGCTCTGCAATGAGAAGCATCAGAATGGAACCGCGATATA
The DNA here is from genome assembly GCA_033675135.1 of Frankliniella intonsa. NCBI lineage: Eukaryota > Metazoa > Arthropoda > Insecta > Thysanoptera > Thripidae > Frankliniella > Frankliniella intonsa. Next base: position 14,258,469 of record CM066253.1, read on the forward strand.
ATTAGTCGGGCAATACCATTCATGAGAGAGTGTATTGGCGGACGGCGACGCGCATGGCACCCAGAAAAATAGATGGTTGTAGCAACCATGCCAGCGGGACAACCTTACGAAAATATGGTTGTGCCAACACTCACATGGTAACACCAACAACGGAAATGCTTGAGCTTGCTGTTTTTGTAGTTCACTGTGAGAAAAATGTTTGTACTTTTTTCATAATTTTGGATTAAGACACGGAATTGTATATTTACGATCGCAGTCGTAAATTTACGAGAGCAAATTCTTGCCCGTTAAAGAAGACTAAGTCGACACAAGATGTCAAAAAATACTCTTAACTATACCACTCAAAGTCGTAACTTAACGACATTTGTCATGTAAATTTTTCCATAACCCCGACGACTATTTTTCACAGTGTTGGCACAACCATATGAGAGTCGCCTCAACTATATTTTGTATGGTTGTCCCTGGCCAACCATATAATATGGTTGCTGCAAGTTTCTATTTTTCTGGGTGGGGGGGAGATGAGAGGGGCGCTCATGACCCTGTGGTCCGGGCCGGGCCGGGCCGGGCCGGGCGCCGCGACGCTGCTGGCAGGCGCCATGAGAGAAGGGCGCCCTTCTCTCATGCAGCAGGCGCTGAAGGCCAGGCTGAAGCTAAAGGCCAGGCGGACCCGCTACACGACCCCACCCGCACCTTATTATTCAGCCTCAGGCAGCACGCTTCCGTCAAGCGACACACACACACACACACACACACACCTCACGGCTCAGGACTCTTTCTCCCTCACACACGCGCACGCTGACGCAACACAACATGTTCCTCTTGCCCTCCGCTCCCGCAGTGACACTAGCTACGAGTTCAGCAAGGAAATTAAGACCCCCGGAGAGAGGCATGGGCGAGCGAGCACGCCGGAGGCCGGAGGCTGGGGCTGGGGCTGGCGGTGGCGGTGCGGCAGGGGTGGAGCGTGGCGTGGAGCCGCCACCGCGCCAACAAGCGAAAAGATGCGCTGCTCCGGGTTCAAACGCCACCTGCTCCGTGTCTACCCCCCCTGTTCCTCTCCCCTCTTCCACATTTGGGGCCACCATTGATAGCAACGGCGCTCATCTTCCGTCTCTTTCGCTCCACCGCCACTTCTCGAGCGCGCTACAGCACAAGTTTCTTCTGCTCGACCCCCCCCCCCCCCCCCGCCCCGCCCCTGCCTGTTTCATTTCCTCCTCTTCGAGAGGCGCCCCGCAGTTCTTCACCCGGGCCACCACACAGTAAACCTCATTTCCTGTTTAGAGCGGCGCAGATCTCTCGAAGCTCCTCCCTCGACGATCGACGGGTCGTGGGGGGCGGGGCGGGGCGGGGCGGGGCGGGGCGGGGGGGCGGGGCGGGGCCGGCACTGGAGGCGACGCCCGGTCCCTCTACTCGCCCTGTGTACAAAGTAGACCTGCACGCTTTGGCCGGGCCGCGCAGTTTTCCTTTGAAATTCCTCGCTCGCTCGCATTCCTCTCTATATGCGAGTGTACTGTACGCGTGCGGCGTGAGGCGAGGCGAGGCGAGGCGAGGCGCGCTCAGTGCGCCGCGTAACGACCCGCCCCGCCGCAGTGTTGCACACCGGATGTAGTCAGCGCGTCACTTCCGGTGAGCGGCGACGCCATTTTCAACTCGGCTGCTTACAGTGCAGAGCGAACACCATCTGCATGCATATGGAGACCGCCGTGCCCCCCCCCCCCCCCCCCCGGGGGGGGGGGGGGGGTGGCGGCGAAAGGAGGGTAAAAGCATACAGAGTGTACTACAGGCGACCAGTGAACGATCGAATAACGCAACACTTGCAGTAAGGCATTAGGTAGCTGGGAGTCTTAGGCACTTGCGCACCCAAAAAAGCCAATTATTATTGTAACAAGAGCCCAATCCCGTAAATGCATTGAACCAAGTAAAATTCCGTGGCGCTAAGTAAATCTTCTTGCACACTGCAAGAGCATTTCTTGTGCCAAGAATGTATGAGAGCTTGCGGGGAGCGGGAGGTCACCAGGTGTGAGAGGAGCACCGCGAGACCTGCACTGACAGAGGGGAGGAGGACGGCGAGACTGCGCGGCGGGGAGAATATGGCGGGCGCATCGGTGGCGCTAAAACACCAGCCTCACGCATTACGACTCACCGTAGAACTGACACATACACACACGCACGCACGCACACTAACATGCAGAACTATAGGAGGCACCGTCTGCTTCATCGGTCCACGCGAGCTCAGCCTCAGCCCACTCCCACCCACTAGTACCAATTTTCCCGGCACAATTTACAGGTCCGGCTGTCGCAGGCAGGCGGGCTCCCTGGAGTGTTCAAGTCGCGCTGCTCAAATGTTTTCTTTTGTGGTCCCGCTGGTAATCCCGGCGCCAGCGCCAGCAGCCGCCGCGAGGCTCGCCGAGCCATCCCCTCCAGTTTCAACGACCAGCTTGGCGCGCGCGGCTGCGCGGCTGGTCCGCCCCCGCCGGCCCGATTGGGCCTGGGACGGTGGGGATCGCAAGGCGTGCGTTGGCGGGCGGAGAGGTGAGGCGGGGGCCGGGCGGTGCGTGTCCGCGTGCTTACCTGTAAAACCTGGGTGTTCCCTGAGAGCACGACTTAGTCGCTTGCCTCCAAAAATGGCACACCTTTTGTCGCTCTGCCACAGCACACCTTAGTTGCTCCCATGTAAAAAAACACCTTTGGGTCCTGTGAGTTCCTCACACTGCATGGTATTGATGGGATAAATCCCCACTGCTCTTTACATATATGCAAGGTCCAAGGTGTGCAGTAGCAGAGCACCTTTCCCCGGTCTCCCCCTGGAGCCACAGGACCCAAAGGTGTTCTACATGGGAGCGACTAAGGTGTGCTGTGGCAGAGCGACAAAAGGTGTGCCATTTTTGGAGGCAAGCGACTAAGTCGCGCTCTCAGGGAACTCCCAGGTTTTACACTGTAGGCAAGCAGGCTTGCGGCGTCTATAACCTGAACACGTTCACAAATGTTTTTCTAACAGTGCACTGGAAAAACAAAGGTGCGATGTCCTTCTTTTCCAGGGGTGCTAATACCGTGTTTCAGGGGTGCTAAAGTTTTTTTGAAAATATTTTCTGTATGAGCAAACCAATCACATGTGATAGGGTTCTGATAAGCGGTCAGCAGATGAAAAGCAAGTACAAAAGTACAAAAAATGCAATCAACTTATGCCATTTTTGAACAGAACCCCATCACATAGGCTCGTTTGACGTGGAATTTTGCGTAGATTACGAATATAGGTTTTTGATTTCAATTGAATTCTATAGAAAGGAAACATTTCGGGAAAAACATTTGAAACTTTTGTGCCTTTTAAAGGTACGACTTAGCACCTTATTTGTTTTTCCAGTGTGCGGTCCACCATCATTAATGTAGAGAGAAAGCAATGTCAGACGCGCAAGAGTCTATCACATCACGACTACGATCTTCACTATTTTCAAAACTGTGAAAAACGCGCGGGTTTAGTGTGTGTGTGTCCGTACGCCTGGAGGGGCCTGCCCATTGCCAGTGCAGACTCTAACTAGTGCCGCCCCGCCCCGCCCCGCCCTGCCGCGATACAAAGGTAGAGTAGAGCACGAGTCTCCCCCCCCCCCCCCCCCCCCCGAGAGAGAAGTCGCCCCTGCTTCCTTTCAAAGCTCTCCCCACTCTCCTTTTGAGTTCTTATACGCTCTCTCCGGCGATGCCACCCTTCCGGCAATATTTCATGGCAATGCGACAACATCTTGATTTATACGATATTCCAGATCGCCTGGCCGCGTGCGGCAGGGCGCGGCGCACCTTGGGCCGGGTCAACAGTCCGACCCGACCCGCCGCAAAAAGGGGAAAAAAGACCCCAAAAAACGGATTGTTCAAACCATTTACGGCACATTGCGAGAAATAGGGCTTGATGAGTACACTGTCATCAGAAGTGTTCAACTGACACCTACTTCTGTGTTGAACACAACGTTAAACACTTGTAGATGCTTAGCTAAAAAGAACAAGCACTTCATAGGAGACGAAATTTTCCAACACTTCTGTTGCACATAGTACACTGTGAAACCAAGTGTTCAACTGTTCAACACTTGTAAGTGAGCAACTTCCAGTAGACCAGGTGCAAGTGCGCAACTCGGTACACTGGAAAAACAAAGGTGCTAAGTCCTACCTTTAAAAGGCACTAACAAAATTTAGTGCCTTTGGAAAGGCACTAAGATTTAGTGCCCCAGGAAAGGCACTAAATTTTGTTAGTGCCTTTTAAAGGTAGGACTTAGCACCTTTAGCTGACCAGCTGCGTATACTCCATACAAATTTAGTGCCTTTGCAAAGGCACTAAGATTTAGTGCCCCAGGAAAGGCACTTAACTTAGCACTCGATTTTAGCGCCCCAGGAAAGGCGTTGCTTAGCACCTTTGTTTTTCCGGTGTATTAGTGCAATTGGAAGTGTCAAACTCGCCAGTCGTACACTTGTAAGTGTTTAACTCGACAGTTGTACACTTGTGAGTGTTCAACAAGGGAGATGTTGCACGGGGAAATTGAACACATGCAAGTGCACAGATGTCGAGTTAAACACTTACAAGTGCGCAACTGGCAAGTTTGACACTTGGAGTAGCACAAATACCGAGCTGTACACTTGGACGTGTAAGACTGGAAGTTGCACACATTCAAGTGTTGAACAGTTGCACACTTGGTTTAACAGTGTATTCTAGTTAGCATAAATATCAGTCTAACATTACCCCCTATGAAATACATGGGCTTTTGACCTATATAGGCATGGAAAAGTGTTCAACACTGTGTGATCACTTGCAAGTGTGTGTCAGTTGAACACTTGAGATTACGGCGTAGGAAAAAAAATGCGGAAAATTTCGTTCCGTATAAGTAAAGACAGTATTCCTGCTTTTGCTCGACCCAAACACGCGTGTAAAAGGTTGTCACTGGTGCGGTGGGGCGCGGGTGGGCCCGGCCCGGCCCGGCCCGGGGCGGCCATCGGCCATGATGATGAGTGCAGCTGCCGCTGGCTGCCGCTGGCTGCCGCTGGCTGCCGCACACGCCTCCCATTACCCCTAATGGTTTGAGGTGCGAGGAGTCCGGAAGCAGCCGATCAAGGGTGGAAGTGAGAGGAAAGGGGAGGCGAACGCGAGTAGGCGCCGCGGGGAGGCGGGGGGAGGGGAGGCGGCCTATCTCCGGTTTAACACCACGAGGCGCGCGCGACGAGGACAAATTTCACGCGGGCAGGCCATCATGTCTGTCAGCCCCGCCAGGAAATTGGCGTGTGGTGGGGGGATAAGTAACGAGCAGGGTGAGCGGAGGGAGGGATAGATAGATAGATAGATAGATAGATAGGTGGATACATAGATCTGACTGTGCCAGTGGAAACAAAAAAAACTGGCAAAATGCCTAAAACGCCTACGTTGTTTGTGGCGTCATCTTTTGCTTTACAGGGTGGCCAATATACCCTCACTCAGCTGAAGTAGAATGAGTTGCCTACTTAAACCTACGCCGGGGTAAGTGAGCCACCCTGTATACTAAATTCCTATAAACCTTCTTTATACTCAGCTACAGATTTCTACCTGCTTTGTTGTGAATAATTTAATGCGCAGTTGTGAACAACACGGTCCATCAAATGCCTATAATATTTTAAAAATACAGAATTGAGAGCGGTTCTGTGCATAACTGCACATTAAATAATACGCAACAAAGCAGGTTTACTACAGAAATATGTAGCTGGGAATTTAAAAAAGTTGATAAGAGTTTAAGTGTGTAGGCCGTCGCGTCGCGCGTCCCCGAGTAACCCCCCCCCCCCTCCCCCCTCCCTACCCACCCTCTCTTACTGTAAACAACTGACTACTGGGGCGGTGCCCCCTCTATACTAATGTGTTGGGAGAGCGGGTGCGGCGCTGGCGGGGCGGGGCGGGGCGGGGCGGGGGGATGGGGCCTGTAGTACGACTATTCGATAGCGCTCCGAGAAATATATTGTGCTGGACTTGGTCGGGCGGGTCGGGTCCTGTTACCGTCCCTCCGGCAGGCCGGCTACACAGCACGGCGAGCAGCGCGGGCTGCAAGTGAGCCGCTCGCTCGCATCGCTCGTCTTTGGGTCACTGCCATGGGACGGGACGGGACGTGAATTAAACTGGAACAACATAAGAAATACGAGTTTCTGTTGTACGTAACGTAATGTGTTTTCGTCCGTTTTTCCCCGGGCCCCGGCCGCCGTGTACACAATAAAAACAGTGCCCGATTTTTTTGAGGAGAAAAGGAAAACATTGAGGAACTCCCAAAATTTGAGGGAACCTCCTCAGATTTTGAAGATGTCTCCTCAAAATTTGAGGGAAATTCCCATATTTTTTTGAGGAGACTTCCTCAAAATCTGAGGAGGTTATCTCAAATTATGGGAGACCCTGAAAGTTTTCCCCCTTTCCTCAAAAAAATCAGACAGTTACTGTTAAACCAAGTGTGCAACTGTTCAACACTTAAATGTGTGCAACTTCCAGTCTTACACGTTCAAGTGTACAACTCGGTATTTGTGCAATTCCAAGTGTCAAACTTGCCTGTTGCGCACTTGTAAGTGTTCAACTTGACATCTGTGCACTTGCATGTGTTCAACTTCCCCGTGCAACATTTCCCTTGTTGAACACTCACAAGTGTACAACTGTCGAGTTTAACACCTACAAGTGTACGACTGGCGAGTTTGACACTTCCAATTGCACAAATACCGAGTTGCGCACTTGCACCTGGTATATTGGAAGCTGCACACTTACAAGTGTTGAACAGTTGAACACTTGGTTTCACAGTGTTGTTTTTAGCGTGTAGGCGCACAATCTCGGCGCCGCGCCGCGCTGTGCCGCCGCGCTCCTTCACGGCCTATTACCATAACTAAATACGAGTCGGCCGGGCCGGGCCTGGCCGGGCCGCTTGTAAACACGCGATACATTTCTACTCGCGGCCGTTGCGAGTTTTCACGCCGCGCCGTCTGAGCGACCCACATCTGGGCCGACCAAATGAGGTACTTTGCCTCCCGAGCCACGCCCGCCACGCCCCGCGCCCCGCCCACACCGACACCAGCGCGACCTGACGGCTCCGGGAGAGGGGTAGGGTGGGGGGGGGGGCTACTTTGCCTTGCATGCACAAGCAGTGGGCCTCTCTCTCCTGCGCAATAAAACAGAAACAAACGTACCGGAACGATTAACTGCGTGGGAAAGAACAGGGGGGATGGGGGAGAGGGAAGAAAGAGGGTTAAAATGCCTCTTCCGCGGTCCTGCAAAGGTCCGCCTGGGCAAGAGTGTGTGTGTGTGTGTGTGAGAGAGAGAGAGAGAAGAGAGAGAGAGGGAGAGAGAGACGGCGATAAAGAGAGAGAGGTAAAGAGGGGGTGGGGGTGGACGTTCTCAAGAGTGCAACTCCACATCGAAAGCCGCGCTAGCCGCGCTGGCCGCGCAGCAAGGCAAAGGTGATTTCTCACAGCAGGCCAGGACGCCCAAGAGGTCGGTCGTACAATTACAGTTGCCCCCTTAGATAGGGGAAAACTGGTCTCAAAAGTTCGGTGGGGGGCTCGGATCGAGGTGCCACTTGGTATTGAAAACAATCGGGACCCCGCCCGAAGACTTCGGGTAAAGGTCGCACTCGGGGCTTAGAGTTGAATGATTTGCCTTTAAAACATTTTTAAAACCTCGGTTTTTGATGCTAATTACGTGTTTTACTGATAGTATCTTAAGGCCTTAGGCTCTTTGTTTGATGCTGGTAGTTTCAGTTAAGTTTCTTGACGGCTTGTGGGCTTCAGACTATCAAAACTAGTTGAACTTAAATGCAAATGGCTTCTCTAAGACCCTACTCAACAGTGTGCATTGCACACTGTTGTGGGCAAAGTCAGTCTTTGGACAGAATAGTGTTTGCAATAGGTCGCATATCCGACTGTCTTTTGTCGCTTGTAAAATCCGACTGTCTTCTTTCGACTAAAATCCGACTGTCTGCTGTGAAGACGACCGTCATACCCGACAGTCGTCGGTCAAGACAGTCGTGTTTGCCACCTGCAAACACTATTTTTCTCCAAAGAGAGACTTTGCCCACAACAGTGTGCATGCCGTGCACACTGTATTTTCTGTGGACAATGCACACTGTTGAGTTTTCAGAGTAGTCACACCGTAAAAATGTCCCGGACTCCTTCGAATTGTTCAGAAAACGACAACACACATTTGAGTGATTTGTGACTGAAGTGTGTCTTGTGCGCATGATTCTACAAACGCCTCCCTCTAAGCTACAGTTCCATGCTCTACCTTCTCCCCCCTCCCTCTCAGCTACAGTTCCATGCTCTACCTTCTCCCCCCAGCTCCCTCTCCACCCCTCCTGCCCTCCCTCTCCCTCAGTGACTCCGCCGCTGCCCACAAGGGTAAATGGTAGCAGAACACTCTCGCCCATAACATTTAAAATTCCGATTGGTCCTCGGTCGAGCCCGCCGCGGCGCCTGACCTAAGAGGCCGCGGTTCCTCCACAGCACACAGTGACGATGGTGGAAAAAGTCGGCGCCCGCGCGCCTCAAAACTCTCCTCGCACGTGTCTTATACCGAGCCCCCCCCCCCCCCAAAAAAAAAAAAAATCAAGCGGGTGTACAACGAGCTTCGCGAGTAGGAGTATCCACGTGTTTACGCAAGTTTTATCGGGTACCAAGCGTGCGTTGGGTAAAAGATCAGGATATTATTTCGCGCTGATGTTGCCACGTACGTTTTTCGTCCACAGGTCCCTGTATCTAGCGGCGCCGCGGCACACACACATACATACAGAGAGAGAGAGAGAGAGAGAGAGAGAGAGAGAGAGAGAGAGAGAGAGAGAGAGAGAGAGAGAGAGAGGCGCGGGGTCACAATGACGCCGGAGACGAGGAACATGGGAATTGGATTCCACAGCATTGGCGGGGTGAAATCCGGCGAGAGAGGATCACTCCGCCTTGTGCAGGGAAATATGGACGGCATCGACAAAGCGCACAGAGGAGGAGGCGGGGGAGGAGGAGGTAGGAGAGCGGGGCGGAGAGGGGAGGGGGGGGGTGAAGGAGGAGAGGGTCGAGGGTCGTCCGACCCTTCTGGGCCGCCGCCGCTGACCCGAGCGCCCCGCTCCGCCCGCCCCGCTCCGCCCCGCCCTGGCCGCCCCGGCGTCACCATGTCAGAGAGAGATTTATAAGGGAGGAGTAGAGGGAGCAGAGCAGGCCTCCGCCACACACCTCCCCTGTGAAAGGGACTCGCGCACACATACACACACACACACACACACACACACACACACACACACACACACACACGGGCGGAGCGCGCGCGCGCGCACGCACGCGGGCTGGAGAGCTAGGGAGAGAGAGTGGAAAAGTCAAGAGCGATGATGAATTATAAGGTTCCGAGTGCAGTTGGATTGGAAAACAGCTGATGTGCTGGCGGGCGAGGGGGTGGGCGTGGGCACTGCAAAAACAAAGGTATAGGACGCGCACCTTGGAGACCTTTTCAGGAAGGCAGCAGGCAGCCACAAATGCACGAAAATTTCGCACCTTTGCGGCGTTTTAATGCCTTTACAGAGGTAAGTACAAGTACTACCCTGCACGCAGAATTTCCTCAGCGTATCCGGAAAGGTACGATGTCCCACCTTTGGTTTACCCGTGTGGAGAGCGATATATTGACTGATTTTTGATTGGTAGAATGGAGAGGGGGGGGGGGGGGGTAGTGAGACCAAGGGTGCAAGAGGATGATGTTAAGGGAAGATAAGTTACGCGGAGGAGTCGGGGAACTGTTTAGCGCGCTTGGGCCGGACCCGACCCGGGCGTCTGTCGCCGTGGAAGACGTCATATTGCAAACCAAGGGGTGGCTGCAGGAGTAGAGATTGAGTTCCTTGAGGCTGTGGAGGGGGGCGGGCCGGGACAGGACAGGTCGTTCCCTAGCCTCCCTCTCTCCCCGTGCCCGGCCCGGTCGCTTTTCCTCCTACCCTTTCACTCCGCCCGACAAGTTCTGTTTGCCTTTCGGCTGCCGTCGACATTGCGAAACGTAACAATTTCAAGAATGAAACGTCGAGGCGAGCAGCGCACCCTGTTCATTCAATAAGAGTTTGGATGCTTTGTAAATTGCGACGCGTTGTTTTGCAATTACAAAGTATTCTTTGCAGCTTACAAGGCATTACTGCTTCGCGATTGCAAAAGAAGACTGCTTCCAAATCTGCAAAGCTGTCAAATCCTTTAAAACTGCAAAGCTTTCAAATTCTTTGAAATCTGCATAGCTTTCAAATTCTTCGCAATTTTCAAAGCGCTTGCGAATAACTTGTTTGGTATGAGAGTGGCTCGGCTCGGCGTCACTACACTGTTAAAAAATACCACAATTTAACAACAATGTGGAACTGTTATTTCTAAACACAATAGAAAACTGTTACAATTTGTTGTACTTTGTAGGGAACAACGAGCTGAATGTACAGCGTTTCACTGTTAATTTCAAGTACAATAACGGTTTGTACGGTTCTTAATGACGGTATTTTTTTACAGTGTAGCGGCGCTGCTCAGGCGGGGCGCATCGCGCATCACCGGTCCGCCTGCCCGCCCCGCCTGCACCCAGAAAACCGTGTTCTTGATTTTTCATGTCCTTGATTTATTCAAGTGCAATGCGCTTATTTTAAGAACATAGGATTGTAACAACCACAAATTGTTCTCAAACCAAGCGCTTTGCATTTGAATAAATCAAGGACATGAAAAATCAAGAACATTGTGCTAATATCAAGAACACGCTTTTCTGGGTGTGGACAGCGCCGGACCGGCACGCGCCGCTCTGTGGGAGTGAGTGAGTGAGTGAGTGAGTGAGTGAGTGAGTGAGTGAGTGAGTGAGTGAGTGAGTGAGTGAGTGCACCACCTTGTGTACGCAGGGAGTTCTATGGAACGAGGAGAATCGAGGAAAAAAGAGGTTTTCAGGCCACGCCTCATTCCGCCAGTCAGGCCGAGCTCAAAGGGAGCTCCAAGAAGGGCGGCTCTCCTCCTGATGGCCTTTACGGTAGGGTTAAGAAGGGGGGGGGGGGGGCGAGGCGAAGGGACGGGGGGGGGGAGGGGGGGGAGGAGTCTTCGCAGGCCATCGTGGGCATTCAACAGGTAATAATCAAACGTGACACTGAAAACCGCTGAGAACAATAGAAAGACAAAACCGAAAAAAGACGGCACCCCGATGGCATACCGATTCGAAAAACGTAGTCGCGTCAGCCGGGGTCGGGTACAACTACTACAAGCTACGAAGACAGCTCGAGTCAGTTGCGCACACGGTACAGGCACACGGTAACGCCTCAGATTCTAAAAGAAACTCTCTTTGAAAAATGACGGGCCTTCCCACATTTTGGGGGGAGACATCGTCGACAGTTTTCCTTTCTCCTCAACGTAGGATTGACCGTGCAGACAGAGGGCGCCGGTGTCCGCCGGTGACGCAGCCCAGTACAGCACAGCACAGCCCTAGCAGCGCCAGAATGTGATTAATACGTTTTTCAGCAGATTGCTTCCGCGGCGCTGGCGGCGGTGCGGGCCGGGCCGGCCGGGCCACAGCGGCGCGGCGGGCCCAGAGCTTTTTGTCGCGGTTGTGGTCACTGCTGGCGGCGGGGCGGGGCGGGGCGGGGCGGGGCGGGGCGCTGGGGGCTCATCTGCACCGCCGGCCCACCGCCCATTCCAGGATCAATTTCAAGGATCACCGGCGCCTGGGGGAGTCTGCCCGCGGCCCTAGCGCGTGGCCGAGGGGAGGGGAGGGGAGGGGGGAGGCGAGGGGAGGACGGGGAGCGGCGGTTCGTTCGTTCGCTAGATAACGCCGCCGGCAGCGTCCATGACAAACGCACTGGGGACGCAAAAGTAGTGCCAATAACGATCTAGGCGTATTCATTCGTACACACTGATTGCCCCTGCAAAGGTGTGATAAATTCTTCGGAAAACTCAGGACAATTTACGCTTTATATAACTATATGTGTACCAGGTGGCTGAAAAACCCCCACTGTTGAAAAATAACACGGTAAATGCCTAGGGTACGCGCGTCTGACCGTACACGAAAATTACGCTACGGACCGTAGGCGTAGGCGTACCGTAACGCCCTACGGTATTTTTAACAGTGCCGCGCACTTTCGTAGTTATACTGTACCGCATGCAGGCGTGCGGGCGGGTTGCATACTCACACGGGGCCGTAAGGCGCGCCTCGGTGAGCGACGATAGGCCCGCCCGCACGCCCGCACGCCTGCATGCGGTACAGTACCGGTACAACTGTCCGCGGGGTTTTTCAGCCACCTGGAATACATGGCGTTAACACGCAACGGTGTTGCGGGATTGCCTACCCAGGAGCTCAGGCCAGGCAACGGCACCTTATGCGGCTACATACATGTTCTCTGGAATAAATGCCGCAATATACCGTATCCGCTGCAAAGAGGCACAGCACTAAAGGTCAGTGGCGTTCGGTAGGAAAAAAAACCTGACGGCAGAGGAGAGGGGAGGGGAGGGGGGGGGGGAAGCGCGCCGGCCAGGGGCGGGGCGCCGCCCTCACCGCAGACCGAAAGACAAACGGCCCAAAACTTTCTATTTTCCACTAACAAATAAATCCTCAGTTTCGCCTCCACTCTCCTCCCTTCTCTGACCCCGCCGCGCCGCCGTTGGACGCGAGGCGGTGGTGGTGGCACAGGGAGGGGGGCTAATAGGGGGCGGCCCACACGTGAGGCCGTCGATACAGCGGAGGGGCCGAGTGGTTCCACCTGGGGAGAGCGGGGCGGGATGGGGCGGGGCGGGGCGGGGCGTGGAGGGGCGGGCGCAGCTCATGAGGAGAACTCGCGGAAGCGCCTAAGCTGCCTGCCTGCCAGCCTCTCCTCTCCTCTCCTCTCCTCTCCTCTCCTCCCCTCCCCTCCCCTCCCCTCTCGCCTCACTGATGCCACGCCGCGCCCACTGAGGCCGCGCCGGACCAGACCGTACCCGGACTGGGACCGATGGAGCTGAACGTCAAACGGGTAAAAATACCTTCCTGCACACGAATGCTGTGGGAAACCATTAAGTGTGACTAAACACCTTTCTAATGCGTTTAACGCCTTTATTACTCGTCAAATGCGTTCGTTTCAATACCCTTATAGGGACTCTTCCAACGCAAGGGCATTAATGTTTAACATCTCTGTCGACGTTGTTACGCACTGAAAAATTCTTGCGAAGAAATTGCGTTCGAAGGCGTTCGTAAGCTGCGAAGCATTCGGCTGCTTCGTATTACGAAGCATTTTCTTCGTAGTGTACAAACAAATTTCTGCGTAAGGCAGGGCTTGCGAAGAAAATGCTTTGTATTACGAAGCATTGCGAAGCAGCAAAATGCTTCGCAACGTTACGAAAAATTTACTTCGTAAAGATTTTACAGTGCGTTTCCCTTTATTTAACCAGAGTCAGGGTAACAAAGTTTCTTTAGTTTCGAGTGGTGGTCACTTTTGACGAACACTTAATTAATAAAACACTCCTCTTACTGGTAAAAATATAATATACGGAATACTTAAGTGCAGATGAAAAAAAAGGAAAAAAAATTAGGACGCACAGCGAACCCCTCGCCTGGAGGGAGGAGAGGGAAGAACAACAGCGCAGAGGAGCAGAGAGGCGCGACCATGACGAAAAAATAAAATAAAAACAAAAGAAAAACTTTTGCTGAGTCGCGGGGCTGGGCTGGCTGGGCTGGGCTGGGCTCGGCCTCCTCGAAAGAGATTTAGCACACCACCGGAGGGACGTTTATTTCCAACCCCAGAAGCAGCCAAATGAAAGCGACGCCGCTCCGAAAACGCGCCATCAGCAAAGTCATACCCGCCGGGCCGCCCCGCCCCGCCCCGCCCCGCCCCGCCCCGCCCCGCCCCGCCCCGCCCCGCCCCGCCCCGCCTCGCATTACTGCATTTAAACAAAAACGTTCCTCCTCTCTTCCGCTGCTGAATCCATCGATGGTGATTCCCTTCTTTGAAGCCCCGCCCTCTCCCCGTTTGCCCTCTCTCTCTCTCTCTCTCTCTCTCTCTCTCTCTCTCTCTCTCTCTCTCTCTCTCTCTCTCTCTCCCCCTCCCGGCGGGCATTGTGGCTGTGCGTCTGTAAGTGATGGACCTTCCATGCTAAACACGAGGGAGGAGGGCTGGCTATAGAATAAGGCGAAAAGGCCACAATTAGAGGTTCTGGACGCGGTCCAAGAGGGAGGAGGGGGGGAGGGCCGCGAAGCAGGGCGTCGCAGACTGCGTATATTCTCCAGCAGCGGAAGCGGGTAATGGGTGACCAGAGTGGCGTGCTTCCGGTGAGAGAGACGAAGGAAACGGACTGCGAGAGAGAGAGAGAGCGAGAGTGCATTCCCCGCGGGAGAAAGTGAGAAAGTGAGAGTGGGAAGCGGGCGGGGCGTTCGCATATAAAAGGCATTGAGTCGCGCTTCACAAGTCGACTGAGCAGCGAAGACAAGGAGGAGGCGGAAGCGGGCGGAAGAGGAGGGGGGGGGGGGTCTGTGCGGGGCATCTCAAACAGGACCCGCCGCCCACAAAAGACAACCACGAATTGCTCTTGAGCTTGGACGCGAGGTGGCGGCCTGGCGGGCGGGCGCAAGCCGGCCCGGTACCTGACCGCGCTCAGTGGTTGAGCCAGGGCTGAAGGAGGGGGGGGGGGGGGGGGGGAGAGGTTCAAGGCGGGAGGGTCTACCAACTCGCACAAGCCGCAAGCTCCAGTCTGGAGGCCAGCCCGCCCCGCCACGCCACGCCCCGCCCCGTCCCGCAGCCAGAGAGCCTGCACCTCGTGTTGACAAAACCAAGTACCTCCTCCAGATGAAGACTAATGGGTCGCATCAACATTTCAGCGCGTTACAAACTGCCAGCAGCATGGCGCTGTGCGCTCAGAGCGCGCCGGGCCGGGCCGGGCCGGGCGAGACGCACACTGGTGCAAGCAGGGCTGCACCCAGGGCAGCCAACCTGCCCTGCTGTACTACGGTAAATCTATTTCCTGGGACTTCCCAGGAAAGTTCCTGGCTTTTCCAGCACTTTTCCTGAAAATACCCAGGAACTATAAGTACCTACTTTCCTGGGCGTTCCAGGAAACAGATTTACCGTGTAGGGCCTTGGGTTGCGGCAGACCATCCGCTCAAACAACAGAACCGACCGCGACTTTCACACAGAACCTGAGTGGGGGTGGTCGATTCAGTTTATTACCCGCTGCTGCTGGCACATTTTTTAATATTTTTAATTTTTCACATTCAGAGGAAGTAACCAGTTTTGCCCGTTTGGCAAAGCAGCGTGCCCTGCCCCCTCTGCGCCTCGCCCCTCCCCTTCACAGTATGCAGGAGAGAAAGCGGAAGCCTAGCCTTGCTCCCTCCAACGGCCTGATCACCGAGAAACAATCACCGCTTTGTCGCGAGGGGCCTATTGTGGCGGGGCGGGGCGGGGCGGGGCGGGAAAGAGTAGGGGTGGCTGGGGAGGCTCTTCAAGATGGGCCGTCATTATACCGATCAGTGCAGAGGCAGAGGCACTTTCAGGCGGCGACGGTGAGGGGGAGAGAGGGGGGGAGAGAGAGGGAAAGAGAGAGAGAGAGAGAGAGAGAGAGAGAGAGAGAGAGAGAGAGAGAGAGAGAGAGAGAGAGAGAGAGATGGCTGTGGGTGGCGGTGGATGCGACGGAGCGGAAATTTGAAATCATCTGTTGATTCCGCCGTTGGCCTGGCGGGGCTGGATCGAACAGGGCAGCGCCGCCCGTTCTAAAGCGCCGCCCGGCCCGGCCCGGTCGGCCGGGTCAGGACGCCTCTGCGCCGCGCTCCGCACACAGACCCGCCTGGCGCACGGCGTCAGAGCTTCCGTCCCACTGTTAAAACATTGCGAAGAAAATGCTTTGCAATTGCGAAGCATTTCGAATGCTTTGTAATACAAAGCATTTGCTTCGCAGCTTGCGAAGAAAGGGTGGGCGTTTCCTATGTTTACAAACTATTTTGTTTGTAATACAAACAAATCCTTCGCCATGGCGAACCATTCGATTCCTTTGCAACGATGCTTCGCAAGGTTATAACCGGTAATAACAGTGCCGCGTAGGAAACCTCCCCAGAGGCGGCGGCTGTCCGCCCCACCACCTCCGTGAAAAGTGATAAATTAAAACATGGCTGTCGTGGGGTAATCTTTGCCTTTGTGCAGTAGTTCTTGTAGTGTGGGCCTCGGTGCACCTCCGACCTCCACTCCTCCACTCCCCCCCCCCCCCCCCCCGGCGCCTCCTATCGTTTTATTACAGCCAGTAAAGCTCAGGCGCTGCCCTGCTCGCCCGCCTGCCTGCCACCCATTTATCTATCGATGTTTGTATTTTTACGTCTGCATTATACTCGGCGGCGGCGTCAGGCAGGCAGGCAGGCAGGCAGGCAGGCCGCGGGGGCGTTTATGGGAATACCAATATCTCAGAGACAATGCCGCGCCGACTCGCACGCACACGCGCGCGCGCACACACACACACACGCACGGGAGGCACGATGTGGGGCAACAGTGACACCCGAAATAAAAACGATGTTATGATCTGAGAGTGATGCGCTGCGCAGGGAGGGTGGCATCCCCTTTAAGGAGCCTCCCTACGGGCGCGGGGCAGGCGGGGCGGGGCGGGGCGGTCCCCGCCAAGCACGTCACACAGGATGCAATAACGCCTACGTGCGTTTTTTTTTTTTCCACCCGTATTCTCAATAACAGCCGTCATCATGGTCCCTTCGCGTCGGGTCCTAGCTCTGCCGCTGCTGCTACCCTTCCTCTCTTGACACACTTTTCCCTCCAGTTTGGGTCACGAGGCTGAGCTGTGCCAGCAGCGCTAAACTTTGAGACGAGTCGCAGCTCCGCGCCGCCCGGCCGCCTCTAACTAGCTGTCCTTCTCACGGGGAAATATTCGGGCATTATTTATGAGCAGAGCCGAGATGGAAAAATACAGCCGGAGGCGGGGATAGTACCGCCTGACAGTCATCAGGCGGGCGACTCGAAATTTTCTCGTTTCTTTTGTTGTTGAAAGTTTGTGTTAAGGGCCGGGTCGTTTGTTGTTGTTGTTGTTGTTGGTTGGCATCGGTCTGGTCGCGCTCGACATGAAGTAATTAGGCGACGGGTAGCGGGGGGGGGGGGGTGACGAGAGGTGACGGTAACGCGGTTAAACCTGCCTCGTTAAAAGTCTACAACACGACCACGGCACGCGGCCGGCCCGGGCCGCCACATACGATACGCTCATGGTCGGATACTCCTCAATACAAATAAAAGAGAAAAGAGCTAGAGGGACGTTAATTCCAAAACCGCCCCCCCCCCCCCAACCCCAAAAGAAAAAATAATTCTGAACAGATTATGAATGAAACTCCACTTGCCTTAGTTTTTGCATTCGACATAAAGAGACGCCCAAAGTAATAAGCGGGAGCTATTGAGTAGCAGCGGTGAAAACACCATAAAGCACACACACACACAAAAAGGTTGTCGCGTGTCTTGGCGGGGCGGGGCGGGGCGGGCGGCGGGCGAGGGCACCGACCCGGGCAGAGCCGGGGCGCTTCTTGCGCGTCTCGCTGTCGAAAACGGGCAAACACATCGCCGATCAGTATCCCCCGGGGGTCAATTGGACCGGAGCGGCACCGGAGCAGGGCCGGAGCCGCACCACCGGAGCCTCAACTCGACCCATCAACAATTTATTCGTCAAGTTTGTGTCCCGGAGGCCCGCAGCCCAGACCCTTCGCTCCGGCCGGGATCCGGGCCAGACCAGCGCAATCCGACCGACCGGCGAGGACTCGCTCGCTACCCCTTGTTGTCGGCCTGACAGGCATCTCTCCAGGCCAGACTGCAGTGTATGGCGACTCGGAGAGAGTGAGGGAGATGTTTCACAGGACGGGGGTAGTTACAACATGTAAGGCATACTTTTAGGGGAATACTCCCATAATACGACGGACAGGAGCCCAGACAAAAGTAGGCGAGTTTGCATTAAAACGGCCAGTTCTGGGAGCTAGCCGAAGCTGTCGCGTTGTTTCAGTCCTTCCTCCCTACCCCGTGCATTGCGGCCCGTCACGCCGCGGCCGCTGCGGTGATGTACAGGTGGCTCACTGAAGGGCGCAGGGGAGGGCGGGGCGCAGCGCGGCGGAGGGGAACACAGGGCTCCCTAAGCCAGTGGGCTCCCGCGGGGGCGGGGCGGGGCGGGGCGGGGCGGGGCGGGGCGGGGCGGGGCGGGGCGGGGCGAGCAGGCGGCGGGCGGAGCCTCTGGGGGTGACTGCAGCGCTGCCCACCCGCACCTGAGCAGCCCACTGCAAAAAGCCTTGACCAGGCCGATGAGCCGCGTAACGTGGCTGCGCCGAACGCAACGTACCGGAAACGCTTCAACAAACGTGAGGAATGTCCCGATCCCGCGCCTCAGGCAGAACGGTCCCTCTTGTCCTTCCTTTTTGTTGAGGTAAAACATGGACCGACCTGCCTGCAGGCTGTTGGCGGCGCGGCGCGGGGGCTGCAGCGTCTCCACTATTCATGAACACGACACTTTTGCACTTTTTTACGCGGTCCTCGTCTCGTACCCTCCCCGCCGCGCCGCGCCGCGCCGCGCCGCTGCCAGCTGGCGACAAACAATCATCTTTATCCGGGCGGCGGAGCGCAGCAGCAGCCCGCGCGAGCAGAGCAGCCCGCGCAGCGGGGGGAAAAGATTGAGAAAGTTTGTGAGCCTGTTGACCGGGCGGGACGGGACGGGACGATAGAGGTACGGTGACATGCAGAGGAAGAGAGAGAGAAGGGGAGAGAGAGAGAGAGAGAGAGAGAGAGAGAGAGAGATTGGAGAGAGAGAAAGGGGAGGGGCGGGGGGAGGGAGGTGAAACTCGATGAGTGAGCGTACCTGCCAGAGACACGACCACGAGGCGAAAGCGGGAACAACGACGTATCATCTCAATCTCGTTTCTTTTGTTTTTCAACATTGTTTCACTTTAGAAAACGAACAACAAACAGTTCAGTGCTGCGGCCACCGACCAACTGGCATGCAAGCCACCGTAGCCGCTGTATCTCGAGGTCACGACACGAAGCAAGCCACCCTGTTATTTTCAATGAGCACTGTAAAGAACAGACAGTTTTGAAAACGGTTAACACCGTTATTCCTAAACACAGTAATCGACTGTAAAATCTTATTGTGAATTGTAGGGAAGCTGGAGCAGAATGTACAGTTTTTTAACCGTTTTTTACGAGTACAATGACGGCTTTTACGGTTTACGGCTTTCACTGCTACGGGTTTTTTGAACAGTGAGGCTGCGGGGCTCGTAGCAGGTTTGTGTTTTTATGGAGTAGTCACGGAATGATCGGCGTTTATCATTCGGAAGGAGCTTTGAATGAGATTTCTCTAGATTCAGACTAGTTTGGCAGTGTGGCTGTCCGCCGAGGCTGGCGGGGCGGGGGATTCCCCGGCACGACGTGAAGCCGGTCAGATTTAGTCGGTAGGCCAGCACTTGACAGCGGCCGTGAAGACCGCCATAATCAGCGGGCAAAGGGAATCCAGGGGCTGTACCGTGGCGGGGCAGGGCGGGTAGGGGCGGGGAGAGGCGGGGCAGGGCGGGTAGGGGCAGAGCGGGGCAGACGGCCGCAGCCTAATCCCGATACTAGCCGGCAGGCCCCCCTGCCCTGCCCTGCCCGGGCGGGTGCAGCGGGCGGGGCCGGGCCGGGGCCGCACCAACACCTCATGCATGAGTAAGGATTTCATAAATCAGCGCTGGCCGCAGCGCCGCCGCCACCTCAGTCCCGTGTTGTGTTGCAACGCGTAGGAACCGTGATGCATTACAGCAGGTGAGAGAGAGAGAGAGAGAGAGAGAGAGAGAGAGAGAGAGAGAGAGAGAGAGAGAGAGAGAGAGAGAGAGACGGGGGGGGGGTAGAACCCACAGCCCGTCTGATCCTCCCAAGGACCCCGGCGCCCCCGCTCCTTCCCCTGTAATGCCTCCTGGTGCGGAATATTGTGGCTGAAAGGCGCACTGGCCTGAACGGAAGGCCGGCCGCGCTACGCACCGCCACGCCCCGGCTCCGGTCCAAACCACACGAGCTCCTGGGGTCGGCTAGGCTCCTCTCGGGGCGGGGCGGGGCGGGGCGGGCCACAGCGAGTGCGTCGCCTACATGGGCACCGCCAGCCAGCCACCACGAGAACTACTCCTTTCTGAAGCTCACCCTCGCCCCCCCCCCCCACCTCCCCCACCCCTCTCTGTCTCCCCCTGCTCTCCCTCTCCCTCTCTCTCTCTGTCCCTAACGCCTGCGCTCGCCCCAGTCTATCTCGACACGTGCCCTCTCCGGCACGCAAAACGAACACGCTGCGGTCGGGTCGCCTGAGGCCGGCCACGGGAGCAGAGAGCGCCTGGAGGGTAGGCCGCACCGCGCCACTCGCGTGTGCCGGGACGGCCTACCGTGGCGGGCGCCCCGGCCCGGCCCGGCCCGGCTCCGCCACGTTAGCATTCCCTCCCCAGCCCCTCCGCCCCGCCCCGCCCACGCTGCACGGAAGCGCAGGGCGCTAGGCGCGGCGGGCCTTGGAATTCATATCAAACGCCGGGGCGGGGCGGGGCGGGGAGGCGTTGCGGAGGTATTTTAAGCGTATCGCCACGCGGTCTGCTCCCAGCGGCGGGTGAGGGGAGGAAGTGAAAGGAGGGTAGCGGGGGGGGGGGGAGGGGGGGGGAGGAGGAGTCCTCCTGGCGGGCTGCCCCGCCTCTATTCTAATTAGGCAGAAAAGTTGCGGGTGCGAGCAGCGCGGCGTCTCCTCTCGAGTATTTTATTACTTTCTTCACTCGTCGAGTGACTAGAGGAGAGAGGATCTTGTTAAAGCCACCCGAAAAAAAAAATGCGAGACGCAGCGTTATAGACTACACTGCTGCCTTGCGCTTGTCAACTATTCCTCCCTGCTACTATTGTTGGTCTTGGGAATGGAAAGGAACACGGCTGTTCATTGCTGCAACTTTGGTAGGATATTTCGCATCCGAACTGAGAAAAGTGTCCTAAATTATGTCACAAAATTAATTTTTCCCTTACACATGCGTCGCACGGGGTGCGGGGCGGCCTCAACCCTGTCCCGCAGTGTACAGTACAAGCGTATCGTCAGATTGCCTGTAAATGTTCGGCCTCTCCACAAGGTAAAACGCCTGCGGGCAACAAGTACGGCCTTTGTACGTACAGCGTCTTGTCCGTTGGGCAGGGGAGGCGTTGATGTCCCCTGCTCCCCTCGGTCGGAGGCGGACAATACAGACATGCGCGCCCTATTTAATATCTCGCAATCGCCGCCTCTTTTGCGCCCCAAAAGTTTGTTGGACACAGGTGAGTTGAGCGCCGCGCCGGACAGAGGGGCCGGGCCGGGCCGGGCCGGGCGCTGCGAGGCGCCGGCGCCAGGGTCTTATCGCGGCGTCTAATGGCCTCGCGGGGATCAATGGACAGCTAACGCCCGCCGGCTCCCCCCCCCCTCTCTCTCTTATTGTCCGTCTCTCTTACGCACAAAGAAAAGAACACTCGGATGATAAATCCCAGCTCGTTTGTAACGGCCCGGCCCGCCCGGCGCGATCAGAGCCGCGCAGCCATCAACACTTCAAACAACACCGCCAACTTTTTGAGGAAATCAAACAAAGTGCAGAAAGGAAAAAAACATGATAAATTAAAAGGTCCAAGTTAAACACTAGTTTGCCACCTGACACAAAAATATCTAGATAGCCTATACACTTTAAATGCGGTGGCTTCTTTCTTTAATGCTAAATTTTGGCCTCCCTTTGAAAAATACCAATTTTCGGCATTAAAAGTGGCAAAAATTGCCATTCTTTAAGAAAGATGCCAAAATTTGGCATTAAAAAAGGTGCCAATATTTCGGCTGTCCACGGCGTTTACAGTGTACATAATAGCTTACGCTTCAAGGTAAATATATATATATATTTTTTTTTTTGGAAAGATAAAATCATTTTTAAAAAAATATAGTGTAAGGCGTTGGACATACTCAGGTTTGGTGCGTACCTGCCGCTCCGCGGAACGCCTTAATAAAGCTGCACTGTGCTGCGTTACCATTGCGACTCGCCCCCCCCCCCCTCTCTCTCTCTCTCTCTCTCCCTCCCTTCGTCCCCCTCCCCTGCGAGAAGCTTCCTCCTCCTTGTGATGCTGTACAACACGTGCCTGCGCTCCCTGCTCCCATCTTGTTCTTGTTGTTTTATTCTTCCCGTGTTCCTCTGGACGAGGTTCGAATCGAACGGATAGGAAACAGGATGTCTCGTGTTGTTGCAAAAGCAGAGCTAAAGTAAACTACCGAAAAGCGAATGGAAAAGGCACAGCTTGTCAGTTGACAGGAGATTTAAGAAACAAAAACAAATAAAATCGCTGTGATTTCAGAGTGGCAACTATAATTTGCATTTACGAGTGGCTTCGGAAGCGCGCACGCCTATGTGTATGTGTGTGTGTGTGTGTGTGTTTGCTTCTAAAGCATCATGCAAATTGATCCAATCAGAGAGTCTAACAATGCAAATTAGACGTTTGCGTTGCGAACTGACTGCGTTCCGCACCATTCTCACTCCACCCCCCACCCCACCCCCTCCTCTTTCTCTCTCCATTATCCCCGACACGAACGGAGCTGCTGCTGGTGGTATTTGTTCTGACAATAGCAAATGAGCAGCCTAACTTGTCCGATGGAGTAAAAGAACACTGCACTAAGTCCGAGGACCGCTCGCATGTCGAAAGCACGAAACGACTTGGCGTGTTCAGGACAATGAGGGTTCAGCGGAGGGCGACTAAAAAAGTGTTAGGAAATCGAATTGTGCTTTGAGAAAGAGAGACATGCGGGAAAGGGTGGAGGGGGGGGGAGGAAGAGGAGGAGGAGTAGAGAGAGAGAGAGAGAGAGAGAGAGAGAGAGAGAGAGAGAGAGAGAGAGAGAGAGTTAAAAGAGAGCTAAGGTCGCATTTCTGCGGTACGTGCATTATGCATCCACCTCGTACCGCCTTCATGAAAAGAAGGAACGTGACGCAATCTCCACATCTCTCTCTCTCTCTCTCTCTCTCTCTCTCTCTCTCTCTCTCTCTCTCTCTCTCTCTCTCTCTCTCTCTCGTATGCCCACCCGTTTCATCTCTACAGTTTCAGATATCCCCCATTCCCCCATCCTTTTTCCGATAAGACGCAAACACACACGTGTAAAGGGTGAAGACGAATAAGGGACCACTGTAAATCGAAGAGCCATGAATCTCGCTTTCTAGAGAGCGACATTGTGAACCCAATTGTATCGTTCTTATGAGTTCTGCTGTGTTTGTAATTTGATCTCGAGCCTTAATTACTGTAATTGGATCAAGAAACGATTTATCTACGCACGGTGAGCCGAAGGGACCGCGCGACAGCCTCTAGAGCTCAAAAGGCATTATTGGGAAATAATATACAAGCTTTAATAGCAGAGTTTGACAGGAAGAAGTCGGAGTGACTTGTGAGAGTTCAAGATGAAAACGCCCATTCCATGAAAGTGTTCCACAGCAAAAGAGATGTCGAAATTTCGTTTAAAAAATAACTAAAAGAATTCTTTTGGCACTCTTCTCCGCGGTTTTTGAATGTTACTGCGAGGCTTTGCGACGAAAGTATTTGTCATGGTGCTTGCTCGATGCCGCTGACCAGTTGCATGTTCCTACAGTGTAGCTGACTGATGGGAGGTGAGGCGGAGCCTGGCGGGGCCTGGCGGGGCCTGGCGGGGCCTGGCGGGGCCTGGCGGGGCCTGGCGGGGCCTGGCGGGGCCTGGCGGGGCCTGGCGGGGCCTGGCGGGGCCTGGCGGGGCCTGGCGGGGCCTGGCGGGGCCTGGCGGGGCGAGGTCGGCGCACTGCAGGGGTTATCAATAATGTATGCCGCCCCCTGTACGACTATTACATGAAACCATGAAGCCACTTTGGCTGCGCTCTCTGTATACTTTTGGAGCGTCGTCGCAGCAGGAAGGGAAAGGAACCCCGCCACGCCCCGCCCCGCCCCGGTCCTACCACGCCCCGCCGGAGAAAAAGTTGACCCATAGTTCACCGGCGAGCTGACCCAAATTCCACAACATGGCTGGAATGAGGAAGTGCAGAGACTATACAGAGAAACAGAGGAGAGGGGGACGCACGGCGCGGGAAAGAGCGCTAGGGAGAGGGGAAGACAGAAAAAGCATTGGGAAGGATAGAGCCCTGAGTTTGTGCGAGAGAGAGAGAGAGAGAGAGAGAGAGAGAGAGAGAGAGAGAGAGAGAGGGGGAGAGAGAGAGAGGGGGGGTGGACTCTCGAGCAATTCCACCACCACACGAGATAGACTGCCGCGGTCTAGAGCCGCCCGCGCACGCACTCCCCCCCCCCCCCCCCCTCATACTCAGACACACACAAGAACACAGTGACGCAGGGCTCGGGGCTCGCAGGGCTGGTCTTGGTATTCACCGCAGCAGACAACCTAGTCAGCACTGTCCCCCGCCCCGCCCGGCCCGCACTGTCCCCGGCACTTTCTCGACCGGCCAGGGCTGCCCCAGCTCGTCACGCGGACGTCAGTAAAAATAACTTGCAGATGAAGCACCCCTCTCCCGAACAAGCGAGTCAACTCAAGGGTAAACGGCGCAAAAGTGTCACCGCATACGGCCGCCGCGTGCCACTCGAGGGGCAGAGGGGGAGGGGGGGGGGAGGCAGACCAGGGTGTCACTGATAGCACCTTCACTCCCACTTCCCTCCCCACGCCGGGGGTCGAGGAGGCCAGGTTGTAACTTTTGCGGAATCAGCCTGCCCTCCACTTACCTCTAATGACACTCGAAAAGCGATAAAAAGTTCGTGTATTTACGAGAAGTGCCCTTACCGCCGCCCCCTCCTCCCCTGTCCCTTACGCAAAGATTAGAAGCTTCTTACTCCAATCCAAACCGTTCGGCTGGCCACCCTCCGGGCGAGGAGCGCCCGGGAGGTAGGCAGCCACCGCCCGCCCGGCGCACTGCTGCCTAACGTGTTGCCTACCCGCCTCTCCGCGGGCGCCTCCGAGGTCCAACACATTGCCAACTAAAGAGCGGAAGACGAGGGAGAGGGAGGGGCGGGAAAATACAGATACACCGGAGGTACACAATCTAAAAAGCTTACGGTGATTTTCACCGTAAGCTACGGTGATGCGCCCTGATTCACCGTAGCTTACAGTGACATTCGCCGTAGCTTACGGTGAAAATTCACCGTAAGCTACAGTGCTGAAGGGTTCACCGTAGCTTACAGTGAAAATCACCGTAAGGTTTTATTAGTGCAGAGAATCGCCTTTTAACCGTGACTAGGGATTAGGTGATCAGCTAACTGAAGCCTACGAAAGAGAGCTCTCCTTCGCTCACACAACTCATACTGCTTGTTGGGAGTGTACTCGCCGGCAGACGGCTGCAGACGGCTGCCAGGCGGACGGAGCCCGTCGTTAGCGGCGGTACGCTATTTATTTATATAATGAGGAAGGACTCGCTCTATACCCTCGCTGCTAGAAGCTAAATAACTGTTACTCGGTTACAATAAATAGTAATAATAAGAATAATGGTAACAACAACAATATGAGCTCGGGGAGTGTCTCGCGCGCGCGCGCCTGGAACAGGAATAATTCCAGGCTCCAGGCGGGCGCGCCTGGGCCGTCGCTACTGCGGGTTGCTGTTTCCAAACAAAGTTAAAGGCTACACAATGAGGACATGGGTCGTTCCCATGCCAGGCGGAGGGGGGGGGAGGGGTAGGAGGTCGCACGGGAGGTAAAAGGAACGGCGGCAGAGGCGCCGCGCGGACACGGAGGAGGCCTTGAGAGCGGAGGAGGGGTGAGGGGAGGGTGGGGAGGGGAGGAGGGGGGAGGAGGAGAGGGTTGACAGGGGTGAGAGGGGGCTGGTGAGGGGGTGAGGAGGGGTGAGCGGGGGCGGTGAGGGAAGGGGTGAGGAGGGAGGGGGTGAGAAGGGGGTCAGGGGGTGAAGGGGGAGGAGGTGAGCGCGACCAGACCGGAGGGTCCTCCGGACCATTGCACCCGTGACGTTGGTGTGTAGCGGCGGGTGGCCGCCCCCACACCTTACAACTACCCGCAGCAGTACCAGCGCAGCAGGCGCCTCGCGAGAGCGGCCCGCGGCGGCCCGCAGCGCCGAGAGAGCCGTGTTCACAAGGGAACCCGAGAGCCTGCCTGCGGCCCGGGGCCCGGGGCGGGGCCCGGCCGGAAGGCAACTTCATAAAGAAAACAAAAACACGGTGCTGCGCCACTCTCGGGAGCAGATATACAGTACCTCCGGAGACTGGCAGCGCGCCGCCCCGCCCTGCCCCGCTCCGCCCCGCTCCGCCCCGCCCCGCCCCGCCCCGCCCCGCGCCGCTGATCGAAGCAGCATTGTGAGTGTGTGACAGTTGACTTGCGGGCGTGGTGTATACACTGCGAATCGAAGTGTGGAACATTCGTACGCAAGGTTGCGTTAAAAGGAAGTGTTCTACACTTCCATGCGTGCACTCTAAATGACTATGGACATTTTTGTAACTAACTCTGAACGTTTTTGTACGTCACTAAATAAGATACAATATTGTGTGTCAGTACAGTTGCAATTTTAGATAAATCGTAACTAACGGCAGACAATTAAGAGGTCAAAATTTTATCTAGGTTAGTGACGTACAAAAACGTTCAGACCGAGTTACAAAAGTGTCCTTAGTCATTTAGAGTGTGGAATTCCGATTATGTTAAGACAAACTAAGTTCACGCCAGTTTGGGGTGAACATTTTGTGTTCTACGCATCCATGCGTGGAAATGCCGTGTTCCACGCTTCTATACGTGGAACTGCTGTGTTCCACGCTTCTGTGCGTGGAACACTTTGTTCTACGCAACCTTGCATATGAATGTTTCACACTTGGATTCGCAGTGTAGTCCGACGGGAGTGGCAGCGGGGCGGGCCTCTGGCACACACACACTGAGGTTGTTTTAAGGAGTTTCAGCTCGGCCGCACAAAGGCGCAGGGCGGGGCGCAGGGCGGGGCGCAGGGCGGGGCGCAGGGCAGCGCAGGGCTCGGCTCCCCGGCATCAGTCGAGTTGCCAAAGGATTAGCATGAGCGACTCTGATCGCCAGTCTGCCGGCCGGCCTCTCGCGTGCTTGGCCGAGAGTTAAGCACGCGGGGCCACATCGAGACGTGGCGCCATGTTTGTACTAGAGAAAAGGGGGCCTTAAAATGTATGAGAAATCATCTGCGAGATATTCCAAAGTAACTGTAAAAATATCCGAAAAACTTAACACGGTTTTCGCAAAACAACCCCCACCCCCCCTCCGAAAAAAAAATCTGTAGACCATCAAAGTGGTTGCACCTAAGTCCCAATGCCAATCTACATCCAGAAAAACATTTTCTTGGATCATCCGCATTGCACCTTGAATCGAGTGCAATGTACTTGACTGGATCAAGTGCCAATCTTCTTGAGCGTGTGGGCTCGAATCAGCCCCGATTTATTGTCAAGTTGTTTCCCTTCGCGCTTGAAATGAGACCTATATATTCTTGGTTTAAGGCTAAATTGGGCTTGGATTACACTGCGAATCCAAGTGTGGAACAGTCATACGCAAGGTTGCGTGGAACAAAATGTTCCACGCATAGAAGCGTGGAACACGGCAGTTCCACGCATAGAAGCGTGGAACACGGCATTTCCACGCATGGAAGCGTGGAACACAAAATGTTCACGACCCCAAACAGGCGTAAACTTAGTTTGTCTTAACAAAATTGGAATTCCACGCATGGAAGCGTGGAACACTTCGTTCCACGCAACCTTGCGTATGAATGTTCCACACTTCGATTCGCAGTGTACCCCACGGGAACACTCAGTAGGAATCCACGTCACTATGATGTGGAGGCGCAACGTGTGTGCAAAGTGGATGGTCGAGTCGACCATCGAGTACCAAACAGTCCTAGATATTCCGTGGACTCCACGTAGATTTATCTATCTTGTCGAGTCGATACCACGCGGATGACACCGCGACAAGTCTCTTAGTCAGGGCACCAAATTATACTTGAGCCAGTCAAGTTTGTTGAGGTGACTCACCTGCAGCTGCTCGGACCACAGGCAGCTGGTGGAGTTCTCCAGCGTGTTGTTGCTGTTGTTGGCGTGGCGGCCCTGGCACAGCGCGGGGTGCGGCGGCGTGCGGCCGTAGCGCGCCTGCTGCACCGAGATGCTCGTGCCGGGCGGGCAGTGCAGCTGCACCGTGTGGTCGTCGCAGCCGCCGCGCGTGTAGGTGCGCAGCGTCCCTGAGAGCAGGGCTGGGTGAGCGCGGGGCCGGTACAAGTACAAACCAGAGAGGTAAAGAAAGGCATGCAGGCGGTTTCAAGCCGCGAAAATACAAAAAAAAAAAAAACAACAACCATAAAAAACACGAAAATGTAACAGAAATAGGAGTGCGGTCCATGAGCGCGACCAACACCAACGTTACCAATCACCATCACCACCACCACCACCACCACAGAGAGCACCAACACCAGCGGGCAGCATCAGGTGCAGGCGCAGGACAGCAGGCGGAGCGGGTCGAGCGGGTCCAGCGTGCGAAGAAAAGAGAGAAAAAACAAACCGAGGCAAAAGTTAGTTAAGAATACCGCAGCAGGGGAGGGGAGGGGAGCGGCCGGGCCAGGAGATAGAGACCTTGCTATCTCAAGGTCAGATTGAAGGAGGGAGGAAAGAAAGACTGATGAGAGACCCTGATGGAGTTTTAGCTTTACTGGGGGGTCTTTTCTGTCTACCTGATCAGATTTCTAAAATGGCCATAGCTCGTGAATTTTTTCTTAAAGAGAGACAAGGGAGGCGAGTGGGGACAGAGCAGGGAGCAGGGCTGAAGAAAAATAAGGAAGAAAGTGAAACGAAAAAAAAAAAACATGCATGTGTACGAACAGACTCACAACGTCACGGATACAACTATCGCGGTGAACAGGCAAGGCCACCCACGCGATCTGTATGGCAATTTTGGCAAAAGGCAGAATTCTCTTTCCTCCCCCTTTCGCATCGGGAATATTTGGCGGGAGAAGGTGGCAGGGGGCTCCTTCTCCTAGAGGCCTCCAGCACAGCGCCCCATGTGGGGTTGTAGGGAGGAGAAGGGAAGAGTCATTTCCATAAGGTGCGCAACGCTCAAAAAAGCGATCTCTCACTCTTAAAATATATATTTCTCACTTTCTCTATTTGGATACTGGTATAACAGAGAAGCATTGAAAAACTATGCAGTTTTAACTTTAAAAGGTTTATTTTCAAGAGGTATTCTTTAATGTGGATTTATATCAGAATACTACGATGTTGTTTTAAAAGAGAAGAGATATGCTTAGCATGACTATGACTGTCCCTACAACCATCACCAGTTCCAAATGACTTGCTTGATTCGATGAGGTCGCGAATAGCTCACCTGAAACACACAAACAAAAAAAATATTGTCAGAGAGAGTTCTTTATATTTTAAGTTTTAAACATGGCGTGGCAAAGTCAAATAAAACATTTGCTCCGAAACAAAGGTTGTGAAATTTATAGTGCTGAGTAATGAGGTTAAAATTGAAATTGCCGTGCACAACACGTGTCACAAGACAGTTCCGGGCAAACGCGCGGAAAACAACTCCTGCTTTTTGTCAAAGTTTTCGCGGCCGTCAAGACTCTGAACCGCGCTCCACGGCGCTGAGGGGGTATTTATAAGCCAGGCCGCGAATACAAAAGAACATCCCACCCACGCACCAGCGGGGACAGAGAGGGGAGGGGGGGGGGAGGAGGAGGAGGGCCACAGGAAGACGAGGGGGAAGGGGGGGGGGGCGGTACCGAAACAAAGGCAGGAGCAACGACATCCGCACAATTTTCTTTATTTCCCTCACTTTGCTCCGCGCGCCACGCTGCCAAATACAATTTATGAAGGAACGTGACATTTTTGTAAAAAGTCGGCTTAAAGTCGTTGCGCTGCGTCGTCGCCGCCACCGTGGCGGTGGACCAGCCCAGCACGGCCCGGCGGCCCTGCCCGGCCAGCGGACAAACAGTGGCAGGTGAACATACATCACGCACAGGGGGACCGGGCGGGGCGGGGCGGGGCGGGGCGGGGCGGGGCCGCTGCTGGCGCCACTGATCCGACACCCGACGCCCACCCCACCCCACCCCGCCCCCACCGCGCCGAGGCCCTACCTGCTTCACGCCACACTCGCCCCTCGCCTCGCCCGGGTGTGCACGGCGGGGGTCCCTACCCCACTCCTAACCCCTGTACTGTACTCAGAAAACCGATACTTTGCAGAAAACAATTCTGTGATAACATGACAAACTGTCGTAAGTCCACTTTTCCTCCTCCTCCTCCTCCTCACCTCTCACCTATGCATGCAAGGTGAGAGTCGATAGTTTTTCATTTTACCACAGAATTATTTTTAAATTATACACCGCTTGCAACAAAATTATTTATTTTTTTTTGTTGTTGGTCGAAATTGACAATTGACACTATATTTTTTTAGTTGATCAGAATATTTCCAAATTTTAAGGAAAAACATCGTTGGCCTCAGCTCAGCCACTCTTTCTGTTTTCTGAGCGTGGCTGGATCTCCCCGCCCTTTATATTCGTTTCTCCTGCTTGGCCCGGCCCCGCCCCGTTCCTCTCCTCGTCCCATTCCGGCAGCAGTTTAAGGACGGCGGGAGATGGAGGGCGCCCCGCCCCGCCCCGCAACGCCCGCGCTGCACGGCGCCGCCGAGCGGCCGAATTTGAATTCTCGCGCGCTAGCGCAAGGCAGCCAGTGAAATACCGGAGTTGTGCAGGCAGCATGTGGCGGGCCCCACCTGGGACTTGCACCGCCCCGCCCCACCCCGCCCCGCCCCGCCCCGCCCAGCCTGCGGCGGCGGCGGTCTGTTGTCTGTTGGCGGGTAGGACGATTCATGGGGCTCACATGAACGCGCACCCCCACAGCGCTGCTCCCCGCCGCGCCCCGCCGCGCCCCGCCCCGCCCCGCCCCGCCCCGCCCCGCCCCGCCCCGCAACACGCAGGCAGGTGCCTGATGTCGCCAGCCGCGCAGCACCCCGCACCGCACCCCATGCAAATGAGGTAGAGAGGCGACGGTTCAGAGACGTCCCGTTGCAGACTGGTCTAAGAGCCGACTGACTTGGGCAGGCAGCCGACTGATTCAGAAAATCGCTCCAATGCCTCTGTCCTTGTCGCACTCACGAAGGTGTCCACTCCAGGGTATGGAGTCGCCCCATGAGTGCGACAAGGACAGCGATATGAGAGCGGTCTCCTGAATCAGTCGGCTGGCTGGCGGCTGGCCGGCCGGCAATATAACGTGGTGGAGATGAGTTCTTCTCTCAGCCTTTTCCCGCTGTGGCCCTGAGCGGACGCGCGCTCTGCTGCCAAAGCTGATAAGCTGCTCGTTAGCAAACGCGTCGACAACAGCGAGTGTGCGGCGCACCTACCCCCCCCCCCCCCTCTAACCTCCAAACACACCTCCTTACGCCCCGCTCTCTCGCAAAACCGCCCCGTCGTCCTGTTTCCACGAATGGTACACCCCCCCCTCTCTCTCCCTCTCTCTCTTGCATCAAAAATAGTCGCGGCGCTCAGTCGCGCTGTCGGCTGAAACATTAACAAGACCGAAACGAATCCATGGCGGCACAGGCCAGCCCGGCCGGGGCACGGCGGGCCGGGCACGGGCACCAGGGCGGCGGGAGGTGCTATTGTTAGGGGACGTACAGGGGCGGGAGGGAGGGAGGGGAGAGAGAGGGAGAGGGAGAGAGAGGGAGAGGGAGTAGAGAGGGAGGGAGAGGGAGAGGGAGAGTGAGAGAGAGGGAGAGAGAAGGAGAGGGAAGGAGAGACAGGAAGAGAGAGGGAGAGGGAGAGAGAGGGAGAGGGAGAGAAGGTCGCGCATTGACGCCCCGTACAGTCACGGCTCAGTGCTGCGTGTTCCGATGGGCCGCCCGTAATTAATACCGCCCCGCCCCCCCGCCCCGCCCCGCCCCGCCCCGCCCCGCCCCGCCCCGCCCCGCCCCGCCCGCGCCGCGCAGCGTCCCCCCCCCCTCCTTCCCCTTTCACGCGTAGTGGTTTCGCATTTCTTTTGGCCACTCCTGATTTTTATCTCTCGATCTCACTCCTCTGGCGAAAGGCTTTTGCGAACCTCCACCTCCCGTCTCTAGGAGGAGTGTCTCTAATTGTGAGAGCAGGAGCTCTCACAGCGCGGGGGGCTAAGATAGAAAGTGAGATTGCCCCCCTTCCTCCCCTACCCTGGAAAAACGAAAGAACTAAAGTGGTCACAGGCGGTGTGAGTAATTGTCCATCACACAGTTGTCCAGTCTAACCTCGAGCCCTCTCCCCCCTCCCCCATCCCTTTCACCCACACCCTGCCCCTCAACACACAAACACACAAAAAAAAAACATGTGAAAAAACAACACCACACCTGTTTTGCCTAAGCTCCCGACACACAATAACACACTAAACATCAGCCGGATTATTCTTTTTCAGCCCTGGCCGCCCCGCCCCGCCCCGCCCCGCCCTACCCCGCCCCGCCCCGCCCCGCCCCGCCCCGCCCCGGCCGCGCTGCCCTACCTGCGCGGCGCACAGATCACGCGGGCGGGCATGCATACAGATGATGGACGCTTTTTGTGGCGCGCAGCGCTGGCACCCCGTGACCCCGCACGCCACCGCATTCATCAGAATAGGAAAGCAGATGTATCGACAGCGCTCTCCACAGCGGCGGCGCGGCGGCCCGCGGAGCCAACCAATCACAGCTCGTCAGCGCCAGCCGCGGCGGCGCGGCAGCCAATCAGGCCGGGGCGGGCCGGGCCGGGCCAGGGTGAGTGTAAGCCGGGTACCGGGCGGGGCCGGGCGGGGCGGCGCAGTTAATCACACTGATGCAATGTTAAACAGCCGTCAATAACGGCGGGATGGGGTGTCAGAGCGGAAAATTATCAGCTCGCGACTCCACGGCGCGAGATACAAATGCACACGAGCGAGCGCGCGCCGGGGCGGGGCGACCGGAGACCGGCCCGCCCCAGCCCGCCCCGCCCCGCCCCGCCCCGCCGCGCCCCGCCCCGCCCCGCCCCGCGGCCCCGCACGCGACCTGCGAGTAGCGCCGCGGAGACACAACTCCGCATCCGCAGAGGGGCGTATGACATGACGTATTGCGGAGACAAACCTAGCCGCGCCCTCTCAGTGAAATCTACTTTTTTTTATTCCAAAGCTCTGCGGCCTTTCCGCGGTGGCTTTTGTCGTTCCGCTACCGAAGCCGCACCCGTGTCGTGCCGGGCCGCGGGCCGCGCCGAGCAGACAGACCAGGGGGACTCGTGCAGCCATCCGGAAGAGATGAGGCTGCGCCACGCGCCACGCTGCGCCGCACAGAGTACTCCCGAGAATCCTCCAAGTGCAGCGACTACTTACTGTGTCTGCAGGTAAAGCTCCGAGCCGCCCCAGCCCAGCCCAGCCCAGCCCAGCTCCACGGCGAAACAATACCTTGTCAGAGAGTAAGCCGGCGCGGCGCGGTGCGACACTCATCCGAACCGACACGACGCAGAGCCAGCCCGGCCCGGCCGCCCGGCCTCCCCTGCTCCGAGCCGCGCCGCACAGCGAGGCCGAGCCGAGCCGAGGGGGAATCAACTCGCGTGATAGTCGGGTCACTCTATCCGTAATAAAGGCGTAATAGTATGCGTAATAGAAGCGTACTAGGAGCGTAATAGTCAAAATTCTCCATATTTTACCTATTTTTGGGCCAGTTTGGGCTGTTTTTGCCTGTTTCTCGCGAAATCTGGAGCTAAATTTGGAGCGTAATACAGCGTAATAGACGTAATAGTCGGGTCGCAGATTTTAAGAGTGGATTCCCCCTCGAGCCGAGCCTAGCCGAGCACTGACTATAACGCGACCACCGGCCGCTATTGGAAGGGGCCGATACTGTCGCGGTTCAATATTTGCGCTTAAAATAATACTTATTTTTAGCAGATGATACCTTAAAACACAACACCTACACTTAACATATAGGTAAATTCGAAATTTCAAGGTGTCGGCTAGCTTGTGTACTCTCGAGTCCAGAAACCAAGCGCGTGCGTACCCTATAGTGGTGCCTGGGGGGACTGATGGGGGAGTCGGTGAGTGAGTGAGGCTTAGTCCGCACGGAAAAACTCCCCTCCTCCCCCACCCCTAGCCTGCTCAACAATACTGCGCCGTGAGGACTCGCCTGCTCGACTCGCACCCCCTCGCACGCCGGGCTGGTTAGGCTTTGGCACTCACTGGTAAAACAAATATACAGTTCCTGCACACTTACGTGTCGATTTGATGACTTTGCACACTATCTGGTGTAGAGACATAACTAAACATCAGGTAATGTCTAGTTACTAAACGTTTCGTAATGTGCACACAAGTGCACACTTGGACACATAGCCTAGGCATATGGTTACAATGGGGTACTTCGAGAAACTGCACACCACATGGTGTGCAGTTGACTAAACGTTTCGACAAGTGTAGAGCAACTGCACACCAGTTGACGTTTAGATCAGCTCGACACCACCAAGTGTTTAGTTTTTACACACTTCAAACTAAACACCAATTGATGTGCAGAACTAAACATTTGTTTTCCCAGAGCTTGTACATGATGAAATTGAATAACCCTAACGACTAAAACACGTAAAACAAACTAGCAGCAAAAAGGGCAAAATGAATCATCTACTTCCAATTCCGATCCGGATTGAGATTTTTTTTTTTTTTTTTTTTTTTTCTAGCTATTTAATTTTCAGAGATGATGTTCTTTACCCAGTCACATGGAGGCGCGTGTTGTGGGTCAGCCAGATTCTGAGGGGCGCAGCGTCTCGGCCACAGCAAGCTCCTCTACATTTTTCGGAGCGTGCGTATTTCTGCCTCTCGTGGATTGTGTGAGGGTTAAGGAGAGCCGGGTCGGGTCGGGCCTGGGACCGAGCCGAGAGCCCGGGCCGCTCCGGCCGCTCCCCGCACAATTGAACAAGAGAGGAGAGGAGAGGAGAGGAAAGATGAAGGAGAGCAGGGGGGGGGGGGGAGCGGGCCCGAGGTGATATCATAGTGGCGGGGGGCGATGGCGTGGATGGAGAAAATAATGGCAAGAAATAGCAATGCAAATACTGGCCGAGTGTGTGTGTGTGTGTGTGTGTGAGGGCGCAAGAGGGAATGAGATGGGGGAGGGGAAGCGCGCGATAGGAAGAGAGAGGGAGCGTGAGAGTAAGTGAGCGGGCGGGAGGGGAGGGAGGGGAGGGAGGGGAGGGGAGGGAGGGGAGCGGAGGGGAGGGGAGGGGAGGGGGCCGGCGGCGAGAGGCGGGCGCATAATGAGATGGTTCACCAGCGAAAGCGACTCGGGCCCGACTAGTCCGCCTGGCCTGCTGCGAAGAAACACAACAAGCAGGAAGACTCGCTTTACCCTATCCGCTTTCCTCTATCTCTCCGTGGGCCTATTGCTTCCTTCGCAAATACACACGCGCGCACTGAACTTGACGCACGCACACTGGCGCACGGCCGCGCGGTCTGACAGATGGACAGTCTGACACGCGCGCGCGCACACACACACATATATATAAATGGGGGGTGGCGAGCTGTATATGTGATGCCACGCACGCCCAGCTGGCGGTCACTCCAGTTTGTTTGCAGCACAACTTTTTCTTATATATTTCTTTGTTTCTGCTAAGCGCCTCGCGATGTATGGCCGCTGCAGTGCCGCCCGGCGCGACCCGACCTTGTCGCTGCACCACGATTTGTGGCGGGGAGAAACAATGCTTCACTATTGCGAACCAAGGCGAGGCCAAGCGCCCGCGGCAGATAGGCCACCGTTTCAACAAAAACAACATTTGCTGTTATTATTTCAAAGAGACCGTTGTAATAAAAAAAGAACAGTTTGAGTAAATTTAATGAATAGAAGCGGGCCATCCATCCGCAACACGTCGAGTTAAACACTTATGAGTGTACGACTGGCGAGTTTGACACTTCCAATTGCACAAATACCAAGTTGCGCACAAGCACCTGTTATACTGGGAATAAGTTGCACACTTTCAAATGTTGAACAGTGGTTTCACAGTGAAGAGAGAATGCTCACTGTGCGCATGCAGGCGAGGGGCAGGTCGAGGCCGGCGCGTGTCGGTCGGGCACGGGTCGCTCTGCACAGGCACGTGCAAGGCACGTGTCCGCGCCCCGTCAGTACAGCACCGTCCTCAGCGCGTGGCACGTGTCCTAAGGGGACCTCGTGTCGGTCCTCCCCGTCCTGCCTGAGCCTTCGGTCAGGTTTTCACTTGCCGTGCCACAAGTGAGAGTCCGCGCCGCGCTCACAGGACGACTCCTTCCACCCCGCTCCATCACTCACTCCGTCGCACATTAGGACCACTCCTCCAGACACGGCCCCGCCCCGCCCCGCCCCGCCGCGCCCCGCCCCGCCCCGCCCCGCCCCGCCCCGCGGCTGGCGATGTCGATGTACCCATCAAGTGCAGAGGAATCAATACGGAGCTGACCGTGTCAGGAAGTCGTTGGCGGCGGTCCAAGGGTCCTTGCACTGCGCGCGCGCGCACACACACACACACAGTCCTGATGCCCCCCCCCCCTCCCCCCGTCCACGACCTCGAACCCTTCTCGCAGGTTGAAAAATGTGCACCCTCGCTCGTCACCGTGCACATTTTCACACTGCACGTCCACAAAGAATTCTTATTTGTTTCACTGTTTTTTCTTTTCTTTCAGTGATGATGAAATCGTCCTCATGTATAAAATCTACTTGCCAAGTACTTCAAAAACGCCCGATATGTGTATACGTCACGATACGCGTTGAGACCGGGCCGGCCCGGCACGACCCCTCTTCAGCTTCAGCAGTTTGCTTCTCTTTGGCCTAGACCGGCGCACTGTATTGTGCAGTGGGCACGAAGCTTTAGGTCACACTTTTGGCCGGAGAACAAAAGGAAAAGTAAGAGCAGCGTGCGCAACGGTTCTTGATGTAGTCCACTTAGACGGCGTGTGTAATGCATTCGTGACGAACATCCAATATCAGTACACGTCGACACATTCCGCCAAGAGAGGGCATTACAAACGCTGCCCAATTCACCACATCAAGAAAAGTTGGGCATACGCAGCCCTCGTTTCATTTTTCAATGTAACTACTAAGGCAGTTTCAAGTATGATTGGCCAACTGCACACTTCCGGCGCACGGCGGTCAGGGTCGGCGTCGGCGTCACTTCTCGACGGGCAGCGCCCGGCCGTGCACTGTTAAACAAAATTTTCACGTGACGATAAATATTGCTACGAATATTTCGTCACAAGAGCTGCTGTGATGAAACAGTCGTCACATGACATACATTTCGTCACTTGACATGAATCTTTCGTCACACTGTGATGAACCATTTGCCATGTGACGAACCTTTCAAAAGTAGAATTTAGCACTGACATTGTCGTAATGTGACAACTTAAAATTTTCCAGTGTGGGGCGCGTCGTTAGTTGGGATGGACGGGGAGCAGCGGGATAGGCGTGACGAGCTTCAGAGGAACCTGGTCCCTGACGGCGCAGCGCGCCAACAAGAGCGAGCCAAAGTGGCCAGCCGGCAGCAGCGCGCTTGATCCGGCGGTATTCGGGTCGGTTGCCCATCCTCGCAACACTTGCGCCCCACGCCAACGCCAGCAGTGGCGCCTTGGAGGAGGGCCATGTATGGAGTGCCGACTGGGTTGTGCACCTTCGACGTCTTCCGGCTCTTAGAGCCCACAATAATTAGCGTACATGACTTTTAAAGTATTTTCGTAACTCGGAAAGCATGAGGGAAGAACGGTTGCCATTATTTTTTTGATGAAATAATTTCAAACGGCTATGAAACCGAAAGTCCATGGCAGTCAGAGGAGTCTGGCAAATCGAAGAGAGATAGGGAGATAGTTTCTGAACTTCTTCCGGGTGTAGCTTCAAACTGGCGGGCAACTTGGAAGGTTCTGGTTTTTGAAAATGGATTAGGAGGGCGAAGAAGATGAACGGTTAGAAATTGTTTCGCCTAAATTCGGTTGATTTCACGGGGTCGACTAGCGACATGGTGGTTTTCTCTCTCTAGCATTTGCCAGACTCCATACGTAGCCCTCCTCCAAGGTGGCGCTGCGGCTGACAGCCGGTCGAGGCGAGGCGGGCCGGGCGGACCTGAAGAGATCGCGCCGTCGCGTCGGGGCCAATCGGACCCTAAGTACGGTCCCACCTAATCCCGCCGCGCACCGCCACGCCGCGCCACCGTCAAGCGGGCCAGGAGCCAGACTGTCGGAACGACTCGGCGAACAAAGCTCATCTCCCACCACACACGACAGTAAGAGAGAGAGGGAGCGTGAGAGGGGGAGAGAGAGGGAGAGAGAGAGAGGGAGAGAGAGAGGGGGAGAGAGAGGGGAGAGAGAGGGGAGAGAGGGGGGTGGGCGCTTGGTTGGCCGGGCTGGCTGCTGCGAGGCGAGCGGGCACAGCGGAATGCAGCAGTACGCAGCAGGGAAAGGCACAAGCGAGTAAGTGAAAAGCCGGATGGGGATGGGGCTTGTTTTGTCCCCGGCCGCTGTTCGCGGGGACATTCTGCTAAAAAGTTGCGACTTTCTGCGGGCCACGCCAGCTGAAATTAAGCTCGAGCGATGCCGATATCGAACAATATCCATGTGCTAAAAACTGTTATTTCCCACTTCGACAGTCTTTAAGTCCTCACTGCAAATTCTCGAATCCAGATTATCGCCCGGAAGGGACACTTTTCCTTGCTTATTCAGGGTGAGAATTTAAAACCTCACTCTATTTGCGCGAGATATTTTTCAGCCTCGCTCTATATGATAGAGGATTTCGTAGCCTCACTTTATTTAAGCAAGAATTCTCATGCGGGCAAGATCACAAAATTCTTTCTAAAAAAGGCTGAGTACAGAAATTCTTTCTCTCCAGAGAGTGATAAAATTACCCACAAATACACCGGAAAAACAAAGGTGCTAAGCAACGCCTTTCCTGGGGTGCTAAAATCGAGTGCTAAGTTTAGTGCCTTTCCTGGGGCACTAAATCTTAGTGCCTTTGCAAAGGCACTAAATTTGTATGGAGTATACGCAGCTGATCAGTTAAAGGTGCTAAGTCCTACCTTTAAAAGGCACTAACAAAATTTAGTGCCTTTCCTGGGGCACTAAATCTTAGTGCCTTTCCAAAGGCACTAAATTTTGTTAGTGCCTTTTAAAGGTAGGACTTAGCACCTTTGTTTTTCCAGTGTATTCGCCCGTATAGAAGTGAGAATCAGGATTCATTCATTTTCAATGCTTAAGCCCAACCCGTAAACAAGGCCTCAACAGGCGACTTGCCTACGACGCCACTACGGGAAACTACGTACTCGCGGTTCTAGGGAGCACCTACCGGTGTTTCCAGTAAAGCAAAATGCAAACAGTCTACATTTCAGTTGGACCGGGCCATGCTAGCTGACACCTTATCGTGCGTTATTATTTCTGCACTGGAAATCCAAGTGTACGAATTTCGCTCACTTGTAGGTGAGCAAATAACTTCACTCACTTGTAGGTGAGCTAAAAACCATTCACTCACTTGTACCTACATGTGACCGAATATTTATTCGCTCACCTAGAAGTGAGCGACATACGTACACTTGGATTTCCAGTGTGGTTCTGTTTGTAGGTCGCTTCCCCGCGCAGTGTACGCGCGTCGCGTGGGCCGCGCTGGCTTTGCGCTGATAAAGGAACTCCGCCAACAATGTGTCTGCGGCGCCTGCCTGCCTGCAGGCTGCGGGGCGGGGCGCGGGGCGGGGCGGGGCGCCCTGCAGAGCCAGGCTGGAGGCAGGGGAGCACGGCTCCGGGCGGGGCGGGGCGGGGCGGCCCTCTATCGGCCATCAACATTCACACAAACACCCCCAGCCCAGCCAGCCCAGGCCCCTCCTACTCCCTGCCGAGCCCCAAATCGAATGCTACAGGCGCCAGGTATCACAGCGTCCTGTGTTTAGTTTAACTCCCGCAAAGTTGTGCGCAGATAAACTCGCAGTGCTGCGCGCCGCCTGCTCCAGTGTAGTTTTCGTTCTCTTCCACGGCACCTCGACCGCCACAATTTCCTCTCGGCGAGACGTCCGCCTCTTTTTCTGTCCACTTCACTCTGGCGATAACTTGCGCACAAATCCCGTGCTTTTGCTATTAGCGGAACACAAAACTAAAACACAACACAAGAAAAGCCGTCCGGAGCGGCGACAGCTGTGCCGGCCGCGCCGCGCTCCCACGGGCCATCAAAGGGGTGTGACACAGGGGCCAGGCAGGCGGCTGTCCGAGCGCCGGGCGGGGTAGGCAACCCGGCGCACTCCGGAGCGATCCGGCACAGGCTACCCGAGACTCGTAAGGCGCGACAGCCGCGCACAGCCGCGCACACCAGGGCTCCAGCCGAGCTGAGCCGTGGGCCGGGCCGGGAGGCAGAGGTGGCCACAGCGGCGCCCGCCGGACGGGGAATACGACGTCTCGGTTTTCCAAGCAGTTTTGGAAAAAATACAAGCAGCTCTTATGGAAATACGGGGTTTCCGGCGCTGCTTGAAAATTAGGACGAAGTTATTTTCCGTAGAGGGGTCCATTACTCGGTTCAGGAGCGTACAAACGATTACTGATTTCCAGTGATTACCAACAGTTCTCAGTCAAAGTTTTGAAGAACCTTTGACATTTATGTTATTTTGTGCATATTTCCATGAGGGAAAACCAAAAACAGCGCGAGAAACGACGAAAATGTGAATTTTTGGGATGTGATTACCGGACAAAGTGTACACAAGATTACCAGAGTGGTGGACCCCTCGGGTTCGAGTCCCACCCGCACCTAGGCGGCAGGTGGAAGGCAACCCACAGCATCTTAATTTTCATTGCCCAGAAGTCTGCCATTGAGTTACCCCTCGCGCAAAAACTGTCGGGAAACAAAGCCGAGGCACGCATTAGGTGGGCATTACGGAGACACGAGAACGTTGCCATTTATAACTAGGTTCTTCATCCATTCATTCATTCATTTTTTACGAGAAGAGTGAGGATTGAAAAGTAAAGAGGGGGAAGTGCGAAGTGCGTGTAGGACCTCACAAACGCGCGCGCGCGCGCGCGCACGCACACACACACACACACACACACACACACACACACACACACACACACACACACACACACACACACACACACACACACCGGGGCGGCAGGCTGACGATCGGACTATGAGCTGCCGGGTGTGGTGGTTGGACAACGAGAACAGGACGCCATTAAACAGCGCTAAAAGATATTCGGCCGGTGTCGGCGCGGGGTTAGCCCGCCCCGCTCCACACTCTTCGCCATTTCACATTCCCTTTCAATTGCGCCCCCTCCCCTCCCCTCCCCTCACTCCTGTTCGGCAGACGACGACCTGCATTAAGGCGTCCCTGCTGTCATATCAGTAAAGCTTTAACGCCCCCCCCCCCTCTCTCTCTCTCTCTCTCTCTCTCTCTCGACCCCTCGTCAGGCAGACGCGCCTCGGCGGGCCGTAGTGTCAGCAGTTCCTAAACAAGCGGGTAATCTCAAATGAAACAAATAACACCACGACTCTTTTACGACCGCACCGAACCCTTCTCTCCTCTCCCTTTACTCTCCTCTCCTCCCTCTCTCCTTCCTCCCTCTCTCTCTCTCTCTCTCTCTCTCTCTCTCTCTCTCTCTCTCTCTCTCTCTCTCTCTCTCTCTCTCTCTCTCTCTCCTGCCTCTCTTTCTCTCCATCCCGTGTCGTGACTTATCTCCGCGTTCAACACCGGCGGGGGTGGCGAACGAAAAGTGCGGAGCGCACGCCCCCCTGGCCTTCGCGAACGTTTATTTAAATAATTCCCTGGGCTGTTTGCAGGAGCTGTACCCTGGAGCAGCAGTGAGTGCTGGCGCGGTTCTCAGAGCCAAGCTCCGCAACGCAACTCCCTCATCGGCCAGATCCAGGCGACGGGACGGGGCGGCTCAGCTCAGATCCGGTCCAGTTCAGGTGGCGGGCGAGGACTGTCTGGGACTGTCCTGTCCTGTCCTGCGCACTGCCCCTTCCGGGGACAAGGGACCAGCGCGCACACTGCAAAACGCTCGAGCAACAAAATAAAACTCCTGCGTAACATTAGCCGTGTAAACCTTAACCAAGCGTTAATTTTTCACGGCAGCCACGCCGTGGGATTAGACCCACGTCGTTAGGGGCATATTTTTTTTCTGCCATCCCCCTCCTTTCCAATGCCGGCATCCCATGGGGCGAGCGGCGCAGAGAGAGAGAGAGAGAGAGAGAGAGAGAGAGAGAGAGAGAGAGAGAGAGAGAGAGAGAGAGAGAGAGAGAGAGAGAGAGAGCGAGAGAAAAAGAGAAGATCGTGTCCGGTGCGAGAGAGGGAGGAGGGACTGAGCTGGGGCCTAACTGCCTCCAATGACACACGTCTGTGCTGTCTCGATGAAAGCCTATGGTGAGGGAAAGGGGTGGACCGGGGGGGGGGGGGGGGAGCGTTCGGGTCTCTGATGACTCCTCAAGATAACACCCCTCTGTGCTATGTTAATGATAAACCAGTGCGCCACCGACACGGCGAGCAAAGGGTCAGTACAGAGATTGGAGGGAGGCTGATGAACAGATCGGCGAGGATTGTTTCACTTTATGTAGGGCATTACTTCAGTGACCTACTGTCAGTTCCATACAAAGAATGTTCTTCATACAACGAAGAATTTAGTTTGTAGCGTACTAACGATCTGGAGCAAACCGCCACGCGCTCAGACCTGTACTGATTTTTTTCCTAGTAAACACCTCCGTTTTTACGCAGCAGGATTACTGACTAATTCGTTAGTTATTCCGCACAGTTTTGTAAGTTCCTTACTGATAAAAGAAGAAATTGTCAGTAATGTAAAAAGGAATTAGTGCGTACAACTAATGAAGAAAGTTGTCAGAAGCTTAAAAAGGTTTTTTACGCAGCAGGAATACTGACAACGGGGTCCGAAAAATCAGTAACGGGCTGAGAGAGCATATTAAAAACACATCTCCTGGTGTGACAAAACATACTAGTCTGGGAAAAGACGAAAGGGCAGGTTCAGAAGCCTTGCCGTACCATAGGGGCAAAGTTGAAATGTAAAATGTGATGCAATGATAAATCTTAAAGAACTAAACATCAACGACAAGCGCCGCTCATAGCACAAGCTCGGGACAGACCCAATGACATTATTACTTAGGAATTGGTGTGCGCAGGACTTGTGTGCAGCCTCATGCCACCCCGCCCCGCCCCGCCCCACCCCGCCCCGCCCCGCCGGCAGGGAGCTGCTCCCCTAAAGCATTCCAGAGGAACGGCTTCATTGACTCGTAATGAGGAAGCCGTGCCACTCCTGGCGGCGTTTTTTCTCCCCTCCTCCCCCTTCCCCCCCACACACACACACACTCGCACAAGACAGACGCCCTGCCTGCCGACCCGTCGAGAGAGCTAAACTTCCTGATGAGTCGATAATGATGGTTTCCTCAGCATCCAGAAGCGCCTGAGCGGGGCGGGGATGAGTTTGGGAGAGGAATGGGGCCCGGGGCCGAGGGAAAAGAGAAAAACAAGGATGAGTGAGGCGGTGCAGGCAGGAGCCACAGCTATCTGCTCTCCTTCATGTTTGTTTTTTTGTTTTTTTCTTTCGCCGGCACCCGCGCAGCCCGGCCCGCGCAGCCAGTGCTGCTGCTGCCTCGGGCCGGGCGCCGCAGCTTCACTTCCTCTTTATTTTAAGAGCCCGACCCGACCGACTCCTCGGTGGTCCCGCGACGCCGACGGCGCCTGCACGGCTGGGGTCACCTGAGCGCCCCCCCCCCCCCCCCCCCCGGTCCCCGCCGAGCCTTGTTGCCCAACGAGGCCGTCAGCCCTCAGGACGCAGGCAAACACATCGAGGCTCATAGCCCAAAGAACAATAATTGGCAAATTTT
Source organism: Frankliniella intonsa (assembly GCA_033675135.1). Classification (NCBI taxonomy): domain Eukaryota; kingdom Metazoa; phylum Arthropoda; class Insecta; order Thysanoptera; family Thripidae; genus Frankliniella; species Frankliniella intonsa. The sequence continues at coordinate 14,302,140 of CM066253.1, forward strand.
TATAAAAGAATACATTTAGGAATTTATTTGCTCCCAACGGAAGTAAAATACAAGGAATAGCCTAGAAAATGAATCGCTTAAAAAAAATATTCTGGACTTCAAAATCAAAAGGCCCGAGAAAGAAGTAGAACGGTAACCATACTACTGCAAACAACAATGTTTCTTTTAGTTTCTAATGAGTGAAATAGGGGAAAGCGGGTAGAGGACAAGTAAAGGCGTTCGGCCTCCGCCTCGGTAGAACACCCTACCCTCCTATTCATATCGCCTCTATCTCTCGTGTGGACCGGACTCTCCTTGTTTTAGTTCCTCTTTGCTGCTGCCGCTCGCAGTAATTCTTTCCCCCCCGCAACGAGCAAAATGAGAACGGACAAAGACTGAATTATTAAATGTAGTCGGCAAGGGGGTACTGTGTGTGTGTGTGTGTGTGTCGCGGTGCACAGGCAGGTGTGTGCGCGGGTGTGGCGGGGCGGGGCGGGGTCCTGTAGCGGAGCAGCCCGTCCGCTCCGACGCGCTTGCCTCGCCCTGTGTGCCCCTCCCTCCCACGCCCCGCCCGCCCCACCCCGCCCCGCCCCGCCCCGCCTCGCCCACCCGTCCTGCCACGCCTCAGGGAACATCGCCACGGCTGCGTCTGGCCTCGAGGAGTTCTCTCTCTCTCCATACTAACTCCCCGGCGCCAGAGAGTGGATTTCCCGGGACTTAAACCGGTTAATTTTGGTGGGATTCTACCGGATTTATATCCACGCGGAGTTTCACTTTCAGCGGAAAGCGTTTCAATCCGAGTGGCTGGAGTCTGCTCGGGGCCGCTTCGTACCTACACGGGCGAGGCTTAGGGGCGGGGGCACGCTGTTAGAAGAACCTACTGTGAGTCCCGTCCTTCTGTCATCAAGTAACGCCCGTACTTCTAGATTACAGCCCAATCCATACAGGATTGTACTGCAACTTGACTGCAACTTAAAAAAAAAATAATAAAAAAAAACTTGTGAAGTTTAAAATAACACCAACCCTCCCCCGGAAAAGCTTGTTCTTGTAACAAGAAAATGTACTTGAGACAAGAAAATACTCTTGCTGTCAGCAAGAACATTTACTCGTCTCAAGTAAATTTGCATCATGACAAACCCAGTGGTCTTGGTACAAGAATGGACTATTCGGGGTGCTGCATGTGCAGTTTTCACAGAAAGGAAAAATTACTGTCCAGACCCTAACGCAAACCGAAAAATGGATGTAAATGGGAACGGTGTTTGTTTTTTTTACAGTGTACGGGAAATAGCAGGGACGGACACATTGTGAGCCCTTACCTTCTCGTACATGAGGGCTGGTGGGGTCGCAGGGACGCAGGAGCTGGGCCCGCCCCGCCCCGGCCCGCCCCGCCCCGCTACCTGACGCGGATCACGCAAAGATGATGTGTGCGCAGCCGCGTAATGAGCCAGCCCGCGGCCCGGGCGGGTCGCTTCGCCGATCACGCTGCGCCCGCCGCGCGGTCTGATGCCGGATGGTGAGCGGGGCGGGGCGGGGCGGGGCTGGCGGGGCTGGGTGGGCGCGGGCGGGCGGGGCGCGGGGCGGGGCGGGCGGGGCGGGCGGGGCGGGGCGGGCGGCTCCTGATGGCGGGGCAGAATGCTGGCGATGCTGCTTCAGCACACGTGCGCTGCGTATTGTGGGACGTGTAAGAAGAACGGGGGCGGGTGGCCGTGGGGGGGGGGGGGGGGGGGGCCTCCGTCCAGGCCGCTTGGGTGCCGGCGGCGGGGTGGCGTGGTGGCGTGGTGGCGTGCGGCGCGGCGCGGCGCGGCGCCCCCGTGCGGATAGCATGCCAAATCCCTCCATCGCCAATCAGAACACGCCAGGTCCGCATTTCCGGCGCGCGGAGCGGAAGCAAAGAGACATGTGTCACCAGATCCAAAGCGCGGGTAGGGGGGGGGGGGGGGGAGGGTCGTAAATAACTCTGCATCAAGGTATGAGAGTGTGTGCGGGGAATTCCTACTGGCGGTGTTATTGCGACCCGCACCCGCGCGCAGCACCGTGACTGACAGAGAGGAACGAATGAGCTGGCGCCAACCTAAGCACACAGACTCCACTTCCCCTCTTCCTTACCCGCGGTGCCCTTGACCTCGTGGGCGGGACGGGGCGGGACGGGGCGGGAAAGAGCGTCCCCCGTCGCCCCCACGTCCAATGGACTTTACAGCTGGTGGCGCCCCCAGCCCAGCCCGCCGTCCCCCTGCCTCAACTCGCGCCGTGCACCCGTCAGCAGCCCCTTTCCCTCCCCCTCCCCTCCTCCGCCCCCCTCCTCCACACCCTCCCCTCTCCCTCCGTTCCTCCACCCCTGCCCTGCCCCCTCCCCTCCACCTCTTCAGCCCCGCCCGTTACAATCCGTTGTCTCGCCGGCAGCTCCCAGTGCGCTCTATTTCGGGTGGATCCTGTCCAAGCCCCGAGGCATTCCGCGCGGAAGCAGAGCGCCGAACGAGGAGGGAGAGGAAGAGGGAGCGAGAGAGAGAGAGAGAGAGAGAGAGAGAGAGAGAGAGAGAGAGAGAGAGAGAGAGAGAGAGAGAGAGACGGGGAAAGAGAGCAATAAGCAGGTAAGAAGGCAAGGCGGAAAATGATTTGACCTCGCCTAATTGTCGTGTGCCGCTACGGGTAGGGAAGGCGGGACGACCTGACCTGGCCGGCGGGCAGGAACACACTCTCCCTACCTGTCTGTGTGTCTAGCGCCTTCCCCCCCCCCCCTCTCTCTCTCTCTCTCTCTCTCTCTCTCTCTCTCTCTCTCTCCCTCCCTTGCTCGCCCTGTACAAAGCTCGCGCGGGGCTAAAAGAAAGGGCGCGCTTGTGGAGCTGTATTGCGATATAGCAGCCCGCGTCGTTAGCATGATGGTTGCCCGCCCCCGCCCTCCTACTCCGGCCCTTGACGGAACGAGAGGGGGCGGTACCACAGGCACGGCCCGTCACGACCCGTCACGGCCCCGGGGCGGCGGGGCGGGGCGGGGCGGGGCGGGGCGGGACGGGGCTCTGTCACAATGCATGTCCGCAGCCCGCGATACTCTATAGGTAAATGAGCACGCCCTACACCAGGTTCGGCAGGTTATACAGCGCCTCCTGCCTGCCGCCCCGCGCCTCGGTACACTGCGAGGAAAAGCGCGGCGCTAAACTTTAGATATAACGACTGGGCCCGTCAGCACAAAGGCCTCGGCGAACAATATGCCCTCAAGTTAGCGCGTCACGCGGCGCGGCGCGGCGGGGCGGGGCAAGGCGGGGCGGGGCGGGGCGGGGCGGGGCGGGGCGGGGCGGGACAAGCGACGCGCAATGTGCGGGGTAAGAGAACACCAGCACTGCATCAAACAGAACGCCCTCCAGGAGCAAGAGAGACAGAGTGAGAGAGGTGAGAGAGAGTGAGAGAGAGGGGGGTGAGGGAGGCGGGGTAGGAAGAGATGGGAGGAAGACGTACAAAAGGGCCCCGAAATAAAGCAAGCCCGTGCATCGGCCTCCTATGCCCCCTCCCCTACCCCCGCTCCGCCCCACAACCCCACCACGGCCCGCCTGCCCCGCCCCGCCCCGCCCCACCCTAACACGTTGAGCTGTGAGGTGCAAACAGCAGCGCTTGATATTGCAGCGATAACTCAAAGGACCACTCAACGGCGACTCAAGAGGGCGCTCATGGGGGCGGGGGTGGGGGCGGCTGGGGGCGGCTGGGGGCGGCTGGGAGCGGCACGGAGGACGTTGACTCGGCCCGCAGAGCCCGGCCCATTGGGACCCAGCTCGCCCCACCCCGCCCCGCCCCGCCCCGCCCCGCCCCGCCACGCCCCGCCGACCACACGGGGATTGGCAGTCCGGCCAATGGAAATGTATCGCTCACGGAAATGACTGCGCCTCCACTCGGGGGGGAGCACAACGCGGAACTTTACTCTTACGGTCAGGTAAGTTTGCAACGAATCGAATTCAACGTAAAAGTCTTTGCACCGTTTTCCGGAATGCGACTAAAACACACAAAACAACTGCAGTTGCAGCAGTGAATAACGGCCCCGCCCGCCCTTCCGCCCGATTCACATTCGTATTCCCGGCACGACGCTCAGCCATAACTTGGGACGCCCCCAATCAGCCGAGGCGGGGAATGAGTGGGCAAGCGAGGCCAGTTCTTTGGCCCCTCCCCCTCCTCCTCCCTCCCCTCTCCCCCTGCCCCCTCCACCCTGTCACACTGCGTTCGGACACCCTCTCCAGCCCTGCTCACTCTATCTCAACCCTATTCGACCCCGCAAGTATCTCGCCATTCCTCTCCTCCGCCCCTGCTCTCGCTCGCTCTCTCTCTCTCTCTCTCTCTCTCTCTCTCTCTCTCTCTCTCTCTCTCTCTCTCTCTCTCTCTCCCCCTCTCCCTGTCCCTCCTTCTCGTACGTAATTACACCTCCTCAGTCGGACTGTTTGCTTTGCAAAAGAATCAGCCTGAACGGACACACCTGACCGGTGTGAGTGTGAAGAGAGAGTTATGAAGACATTGGGTGGGAAGGCAGAGCAAAGAGTGCAAGAGTGAACTTTTAAAACCAAACGCTGAATGCAAGCTACGCCGCCGTACCATGCAACACACCCTGAAACCGACCTTTTGATGCAAGAAATATGCTGCTTGAAACAGAAATCAGCACACTGTTACAAGTCTACAAAGAATTTTCTTCGCAGGGCTGCGAAGAATTTTCATTCTTTGCAAACTACGAATAATCGTTTTCTTCGCAGGCCTGCGAAGTATTTTTATCCTTTGCAAACTGTAAAGGAAGTTTGTTTGTGATTGACAAAGTTTACCAGTATGCCTCATATTATGCCCCAATATTTGCTCCTTTGCAGTTTGCAAAGGATAAAAATTCTTCGCAGCCCTGCGAAGAAAACTCTTCGCAGTTTCCAAAGTATTATAATCCTTCGCAGCCTGCAAAGCAAATTCTTCATAGTTTCCATAGAATGAAAATTCTTCGCAGCCCTGCGAAGAAATTCTTCGTACACTTTTAACAGTGCACCCCCTGGTTCAAGTAGACTTGATAATAAGAAGGCAAATATTCTCACCAGAAAATCTACACGATTGAACCCTTTCCGGTGTAGCATCAAAGATCCTCGTGGGCGCGCTGCCTTGTCGAGCCCAGCCCCAGCCTAGGGACACCACACCGATTTGCATAACAGAACCCCACGGACTGGTCAAGCCAGACAGCACCCGGACCAGACCAGACCCGGCCGGCCGGCCGGCGCGCGCCCCATTCCCTGAAAGGGTTTGCAGGGAGGGGCCTGGCCTAGCTGCGTGGCTCCACTCTAATAGAAAAAGTTTCAGTTTCACTCCTTTCTAAAGTAGCAGCCCATCCGCAACATGAGCCGCAGGAGTCAGGGCGCGGCGCCCAGCAAAGGTTGCAAAACAACAGCTAGGGCTGGTCAGACGCTCGGCCAAAGCATTGCAGACCCTCGCGCTCGTGGCTATCTGCAAGCTCGTGCAGTACCAACAACACGGTAAATCTGTTTCCTGGGACTCCCACGAAAGTCGGTAATTTTCCAGTACTTTTCTTGGAAATGCCCTCGAACTTTCCACAGTGAAAAATAGTCGTAGGTTTACGGGAAAAATTTTCCACAAAGTGCAGTTGTAAAATTACAATTGCAAATCTTAAGATTACAAGCACTACATATCGGCTTGAAATTCATTCAAGATCAAAAACGGTCCGTCGTAAATTTACAAAATATTTCATAAATCGTAATTAACAAAATGTATCGTAAATCTACAAAGATATTTTTAACAGTGTCCTGGAAAATTGCCTCCTTTCCTGGAAATCTCAGGAAACAGATTTACAGTGAAATTGTTTGTAATGAAGGTACCAAATCCTTTGTACGTTACGAAGAGCAGTTGTTCGTAAGAAACTTGCATTGCGCGTTACGAAAAACCACAAAACTACTTTCCTTTTCCAAGCCTGCGTTCCACACGGGTGATTACAGCAGCTGCGCTAGCGCATGTGGTTCTGGGCAGGGCTCTGCTCCGGACGAGCACGCCCGGGGAGGGGCGGCGACTTGCGGCGGCCTTGGTATGCCGTATCGGCTTGGGGTGCGGCGGCGGGGGATGAGAAAGGAGTAGGGGAGGGGGTGACCTGGTGGTACATGGTAATAATAATAAACAGGAGAGGGGGGTGGGGGGCGACTCGTGTGCTTTCACAGGCTTCCTCGGGAGACGACAAAAGAGGGAAACGCAAACAACAATCGCTTCGTGAGTGGGGGTTGAGGAGAGAGGGTGAGAAGTGAGAGGCCCGGGTGAAAAAAAGGAAAGGGGGCTCATAATAAAACGACCAACAAAAAGAAGGGCACTAAATGAGGTTCCGAGTCAAAAGCGGGGAGCGGGTGTGTTTGCGTGGGGACGCACACACGGGGCGGGGCGGGGCGGGGCGGGGCGGGGCGGGGTGGGGCGGGGCGGGCCGTGCTATCTGACGTGGGGCGCAAGTCGGTCCATCACCGGGCGGGGCGCGCGCTACCCACAGAGGCAATCTGCTCCGCTGCGCAGCCGCGGTGCGCTAAGGACTGCTCAACAAACATATGAGGAGGTATTTCATCTGCATGCAACGACTTAAAAAAAAAACTTCCACCAATAAAACGTACGGTTCTCTCTCTCCCCATGGTGCTCGACTCTCATTTGGAAAAACATTCCAGGCATTTTGGGGCGCACAGCGGCAGGTTCTTGCGGCGGACGTGTTCCACCTGAGCGTGGACGCCGAGTAACGAGGGCGGGAGGGCGAGAGAAGAGCGCGGGGGGGAGAGGGGGGGCGCAGCGGGGGGCGGGGGGGGGGGCAGGGGGAGTGGGAGGGGGGCGCAGGGGCGTGCCGACGCACTGAGTCAGGCCCAGGCCCAGGCCGCAGGCTCCTAAGGCGGTCATCATGAATACTAATCATTGTCGGGAGCGAGAAAAATTACACCACGCAAAATTACGGGACGGCGGAAATTGATAAAACGTGAGGCGGTATAAGATACTTATTTTTCTCACAACTCGTGTTCAATATCTTTACCAGGCCATGAAGGCTGGGTGGAACGGAAGGCAGTACGCTGGAATAAATTTCTCCTAAAGTTTTAACTACGAAGCCCCCGCGGGACGCAGCTGGTTAACCGCAAAAACGTATTTCCTTAACGATAAAACAAAGCAAAAATTGTCCTTTTTTGTCGAAATTTATTATTTTCAGTCTTTATCATCTCTGATATCTTGTATCGGGGGGCGGCTGGGGCACCGTCGGCCCTTCCGCTTCCGGCGCAGGATCGCCCCGCCCCCGCCCCAGCCCGCCCCGCCCCAGCCCGCCCCGCCTCCAGGACGTAAGACATTTTTTCTCGTATTATTGCTCTTGTGGCACGTAGGGTGAGGAAGATGGAAGAGAGGGGTGAAGGGGCACGCATTTTAATAATACGGCGCAGGAGGGCGGGGCGGGGCGGGGCGGGGCGGGGCGGGCCCCAGAGGCGTGGGGCTCTTCTACAGTGAGGTACCGGCCCGCCCGGGCGCCCACGCGTTGGCAATGGACGGCTGTGACGCCCGCCCCCGGGCTGGGACTGGGACTGGGATTGGGCGGCGAGGTTTTGTTTCTTCTGCGACCCTTTGAAAGGGGTCGGCGAGAGAAACCGGCACCGGGGAGGGTCGGGCGTGGTGGTCCGATGTGACAGATAGCTTTACACCCCCGGCCGGCCCGCGCGGCGGCGCGGCCCCGTGGACCCCCCGCCCCCGGCCCGCGGGGATATTTAGGGCTATCGCCTAGCTATCGCGGAGCTATCGAGTCCCTGAATCAGGATTATTAGCACGCCGTAAACGTAACTCTCCCTCACGCCCATCTGAAAGGAAAGGGTCTCGACTCATTGCGCGGGGGGAAGGGGGGCGGGCTGGGGGCAGGCTGGGGGCGGGCTGGGGTGGGGGCGGGCTGGGGGCGGGCTGGGGGCGGTGTGCATGAACCCAGCCGCCGTGTGGATCAAAACAATCTGCAGAGCTCAGCAGCGGGGGTGGCGGAGGGTGGCGCGGGGGTGGTAGAGGGTGGCGCGGGGGTGACCCGGCGCCGCGCGATACCGGCGGATGGATCCAGGAGCACAATGAGCCGTGCAGAAACAAACGGCCTCGTGGTGTGACTGCTGGCAGCGAGACTGCTGCACGACTTAAGTGAGGACGACTGCAAAGGGCGCGCTTCAAGACAAGCTTGTACTGCGGTTTGTTTGACGGACAGTGAACGAGAGGAGGCGGGGGACGGGGGGGGGGGGGGGGACCAGAACTTGTAAAACCCCCGCCCCACGGCACTGACGCGCGGTATGCAGTTTTTGACGACACCTAAAAACTGAGGGATATGACGCCCTGAGGACACGTCCCCTCCTCCCCTGCCTGCCCGTCGAGAGCTAAGGGGCGGGGCGGGGCGTGGCGGAGCAGCCAGGCGAGAGGGATGGAGACAGTTGATGGGAGGTAAACGGGCACATCTAAGGGGCTGGGAGGGGAGGGGAGGGGGAGCGGGGGGGGGGGGAGGGGCGAACAGGGGGGCAAGCTGGCCAACAACCGCCCCGAGCGTTCTGCAAAGACGCGCAGGCCCCCAGCGAGGAGGGTCGTGGGCGGGGGCGGGGGCGGAGGTGGGGTAGGGGCGGGGCGGGGCGAGGCGGGGTGTAGGTAGGGGAGCGAGGGCGGCGCAAGGAACTCTGTTATCTGCTCCGGTATGAATCGCCTCGCCTTGCCCGGCCTGCTCTGCCCGGTCGGTCCCCCTTTCGGAACGGTCCAGCCGCGCCCCGCCGCGCCCCGCCCCGCCCCGCCCCGCCTGACTTGCACTTCCTCCCGGACGGGATGCTATGGCGCTCAGCGCTAGCAGCGCGCCGCAGACGCGTGGGCGCCGGGGCCTCCGCCCGAAACCGAGATAAAGGAAAATAAATAAGAAAGACATTTGCACACTTTTTGGGGGGATTTCTTTTTCCTCGGTTATAGACTTCAAGGCCTAGTCCTGAGCATCTGGCGGTGGCTGGAAAAACAACAGATACGCAGTGCTGGGGAGAACGGGCGCCACTGGAAAGCACCAAGTTTGGGAGAGGGTGGCGGAGGGGTGCAGCACGCGGGAGTTCAGCGAGTCATAGTAGGGCCTGAGAGAGAGCGATAGAGAGAGAGAGAGCGAGAGAGAGAGAGAGAGAGCGAGAGAGAGAGAGAGAGAGCGAGAGAGAGAGAGAGAGAGAGAGAGAGAGAGAGACGAGAGGGACGGCGCATTGAGGGAGAGCCACAGAGAGTCACTTCCGATTGCACAGAGTGATGGATAACTCAGCGACCAACACAGAAAGGCACAAGGGAGCCGAGGCCTGGCGGGGCGGGGCGGGGCGGGGCGTTGGAGTCGGTCCCTCTCTCCCTCTCCCTCCGCCAGCCGTGACGGCACAGGACGGGGCCAGGAGCATTAGAGCACAGCGGTGTCAGTCACACAAAGCTAACGCAGGGGGCAAGTTTTTCGCAGTCCTCGCCACATTGTGGTGCGCGGCCCCGCCCCGCCCGGCCCGGCGCAGCCCGGCCCAGCGACATGCTGGCCCCCATGGCGGTCCAGAGAAAACCGTGGTTGTGCTAAAGCTCGCGGCTCGCTTTTCCTGTTATTTTACAACAAAATTGTCAACAGTGTAGTGCGTGTGGCCTGTGCGGGCGCGGCTCGGAGGAGAGTGCGAGTTTCACACGCCTGTGCTCAACTACATTGACATGGCGGCGTCCTGAACTTTCCAAATCATTTCCAAAGGGCAGGACGCGCGTCCAGCGCGACGGGCGACGGTGAGGCGCGCAGCCCTCTCCCCTCAGGCTCCGCCCCGCCCCGCCGCGCCCCGCCCCGCCCCGCCCCGCCCCGCCCCGCCCCACACCGCCCCGCGGTGTTTGACCCTGGGACACGCCGGGCGGGGCGGGGCGGGGCGGGGCGGGGCGGGGTCCGCGAACGGCCAGTGGGATAACAGGATAAGACGTGGCGGCGGGCAGCGTAAGAGGCTTGGCGCGCCCGCCCCGCCCCACCCCGCCCCGCCCCGCCCCGGGGCGAGAAGGGAAGGGGGTGCTGATACACCAGCGGGGCTGTTAGGGCACAACGCATGGGGCCCCCGCACAGCGACCCAGCCAATGTCTCCAGGGGAGAGAGACAGGGGAGGAGGGGGTCGATACACCGCCTTGGAGAAGCAGGGCGGGGCGGGGCGGGGCGGGGCGGGTTGGCATGTCCTATAATCCTCACACTTTTTTCCCCTCCTATACCGAGGGGTCGCGAGGAGAGAACGGATTGGAGATGAGTCCCGGAGGACGTCCCGCCCGTCCCGCCCATCTCGCCGTGCAGATTTCTCATCGCGGGGGCCGGGCCGGGCGCCTCGTCCCCTCCGCCGACAAGGTCCTCCGCCTTCCCTCCTCACACCGGAAAAACAAAGGTGCTAAGCACCGCCTTTCCTGGGGCGCTAAAATCGAGTGCTAAGTTTAGTGCCTTTCCTGGCGCACTAAATCTTCCAAGTGTTACCCTCCGATTTTGATCCGCCTTTAGGGTTTTGAAGGTTGACTATATACATGACGATTGCCGAAAAAAGTTCGTGCCCAATTTGATATCTTGGGGTCGAAAGGTGGTCTCCAATTTCTGCAAAAAGCCATGACCAAATATGAAGAATTTAAAAAAATTATTTCATGTCCCCTAATGGGTAACTCGACGAGTTGAGACCCTCTGGGCTAAAAATTTCGTCCGTTTCGCTCTATCTCTTACCGTTTGGGCTGTAGGGGCGGTTTCTTGGGTGTAAAGTGTCCCTATTAGCTTATTCGCACCGTAAAACCGCCTCTACAGCCTAAACAGTAAGAGATAGAGCGAAACGGACGAAATTTTAGCCCAGAGGGTCTCAACTCGCCGAGTTACCCTTAGGAGACATGAAATTATTTTTTTAAAATTCTCATATTTGGTCATGGGCTTACATATGGCTTTTTGGAGAAATTGGAGACCACCTTTCAACCCCAAGATATCAAATTGGGCACGAACTTTTTTCGGCAATCGTCATGCATATAGTCAACCTTCAAAACCCTAAAGGCGGATCAAAATCGGAGGGTAACACTTAGGTATGTTCTCTTGTTAGTGCCTTTCTTGGGGCACTAAATCTTAGTGCCTTTCCTGTGGTGCTAAATATTATTGCCTTTGAAAAGGCACTAAATTTGTATGGAGTATAAGCAGCTGGTCAGCTAAAGGTGCTAAGTCCTACCTTTAAAAGGCACTCACAAAATTTAGTGCCTTTCCTGGGGCAATAAATCTTGGTGCCTTTCTAAAGGCACTAAATTTTGGTGCCTTTCTAAAGGCACTAAATTTTAGTGCCTTTCCAAAGGCTCTAAATTTTGGTGCCTTTCTAAAGGCACTATAAATTTTGGTGCCTTTCCAAAGGCAATAAATTTTGTTAGTGCCTTTTAAAGGTATGACTTAGCACTCTTGTTTTTCCAGTGCACGCGCTGGCACCCCGGCAAGAGCAAAAACATAGCTAACTAAGCTGGTAAAATGTCGAAGGAAAATACCCTGAAATTTTGCCACGGTAAGACAGCACGCGCCACGCCCAGCACCGCGACGTCTCGCGCGGGGACTGGCATCTCCGAACGGAAACCTCTCTGAGCGAGCGGTGAGCCCCATCGAGCATAATGCCTTTGTGCGGGGGGCGGTGAGGGCAGGGGCACGAGAGATAGAGGTGACTGTGTCAATCTCCGCGCCCTTGTCTTCTCATGTCACATGCGCCTGCACAGGGCGGCAACACGCCCCGCACGCACGCACACACACACACACGCACACACACACGCACACGTGGCGCACACGGGGTTATCTTTCCCACCGAGTGGCTATACGCCCCCCCTCCCCCTACCCAGCCCAGTTTCCCTGCCTCGGGATCCTGCAGGGTCCCGCCCGCCCCAGGACTCTCTAAACGAAATGTCCCTGAGTTACGAATATTCCGACTTTGGCCAACACGGTTAGCAGCCGAAGAGGTCGGTCCGAGAAGGAAATGCAGGAGGAAAATGGCGGCGAGGTGGCCTTCTCTCGCCCGGCAGCGCGCGGAGGGGCCTCGCCCGGGGGACCGCTGGGGACGCGGGGCGGGGCGGGGCGGAGCGGGGCTCCTTCCGGCACGGCTCACCCCCGCCCCGCCCCGACCCGCCCCGCCCTACCCCGCCCCGCCCCGCCCTGCCCCGCCCGGTCCGGTCCCAGAGGTGAGGGCAGCCAGCGCTCAGGGCGCCGCTGCCAGCAACTGAAAGAAATCGCTGGCTTATGCACGGACCAGGTCCGGTCGGGCTGACGCAGGGGGCGACGCACCTCGGGCTGGCCTGCCTGCCTGCATACATACAGGGACTCTGTGTGACACAATGCCTATCTTTCAGGCGGCTCTCTGGAGGCCACAGGGGGGCAGTACCCCCCCATCGACCCTCGACTGTTCCGTCGCTAGGGCACCGGCCGAGGCGGGCCGCGAGCGAGCTAGCCCTCTGTTTAGTCCCCAGTCGCCCTTCCCCCTCACCACTACCACCACCGCTGTCTCCTCTACCCGCCCCGCCCCGCCCCGCCCCGCCCCGCCTCCCGTTTCTTCAATCCTTCCATCCCCCCGCAGTGTGCACCTTAACGACCTACACGGCGATAGCCTGGGCGTGCCCAGCCCGGCGGAGAGGCGTGGCTGGGTGTCTGCCACCCCCCCCCCCTCTCACCCTCTCTCCTCACTCCCTTTACTTTGCCGCGAGGTTGTGCAGACCGGCGGCGACTCAAATATTGGCCCTGGATATTGTGTGCAGCCGGCTCTTGAGGACAGGACGCGCAGCAGGCCGGGCCGGACCGGGCCGGAGCGCGCTCGGACACAGGGCGGACTGTGCGAGTCACGTCCCACATCCAGGATTCAATCTTAAAACTATTTTTTTTTTTTGCCACGTCTCTATATTTTAGGCGACGACACTTTGTTTCCGAGGGATCAGCTCACGGGCGAGTTGAGTATACTGTTGCCCAGTTTATCGCGTCGGCACTACTTTTACGTTCTCTCTCGGAGTTTTCTTTCCACTCCAGTCGTCATCCACATGATGTATGGGGCATCGGAAACGTACAGCACCCCTCCACGCGCATCCCGATGGAATCAGCCGAAGCGCGTGGTGTGAGGGGGGGGGGGTGAATGTGCGCGTGTGTCCACGGTTCGGAGTATAGAACAGAAGCCGGTAAAAACAAACCAATTAAATCGCAGATATAACGAAATTACTTCCGGCCGCTTCGCCTGGGGTCCTCGCTGGCAGGCCCGTGGGGGCTGACACAAACTGAGGCAGGAAAACACGGCGCATACACTCTCACACACGGACTTGGCCCGCCGAAAGGGAAACAAGTTTTCAAAACCGTTTGTACCACAAAAAACTAGACAGGGGCGGTAATGGAGGGGTTACCTCTCCTGAAATCCTGCGTGCCAACGTCATAGCGTGTAATCCACGTGTATTACCGCCGTAAGCTTTGTCTATATTTCGTCAGATATGATTTTACGATTTAGCGCATGAAATCTGTCATGTGATTATGTGTTATCCTGGGCAAGTGGGTCAGCAGAGGTTCGCATACCAAAAAAATGGAAAGAAATGCGAGTGACGTGGCCGCGATGGAAATCAACAAAAAGGGGAAACAAGAAACACACACAAACTCAGCGCTCACTTGCTCTCGTCCCTCTGCTTCCAGCGGGGCGCGGTGCGTACGCCCCTCTCACGAGAATCAGCGGCCCAGGCCTCACCTGTAAAAAAGGAAACACAATAACAGTTAAAAGCTAATCTGGCGCGGACAGAGCGCGTGGCGCGGGCGGGCAAGACGGGCCCTAAGCCCAGCCTTACCCGTGATGGCCTCCCCGCCCCGCCCGCAGCGCAGCAGGCCGACAGAGTTTTGATAAGTGACTCGGCGCCGACCATTATCACCTCCGGACGCCATTGTGGGCGCCGGCCGCACTTTATTCATGGAGGTCCAAATCCAGAGAACGGGATTACGCGACTTGGCGACAACAAGGGCGCGACTCGCGCGGCGCGGCGGGGCGAGGCGAGGCGAGGCGAGGCGGGGCGGGGCGGGGCGGGGCGGGGCGGGGCGGGGCGCGGCGGGGCGCGGCGGGGCCAACCTCAATGGCGGTGGCTAATCCGCTGCTGTGGGATCGACTACTTTCGGTAGTTCGAATGGGCCTCTGCCTAACTCGGAACAACGACTGAGATCGCTTATCTCCGGCAGGAAAAACGCATCTGCTAAAGATGCACTGTAAATGCTACGGCCCCTTTGCATGCCGAAATCTCGGAATTCTTGTGGAATGCCAACGTTTGGCAGCTTTTTCACTGAAGAATGCCGCAGTGTGAATGCCGAACTTCGGCTGTGTCCATGAAGAATGCCGAAGATCGGCATTCAAAGATGCCGAAAATTGGTATTCCAGAAGAATGCCAAAATTTCAGCATGCAAAGAGGCCGCAGCATTTATAGTGTGGGGAAAATAGGAATTCCTATTTTGTATCGGAAAATTGTTTTAAATGTTACAAAGTACTGTACGAAAAGGTGCAATATAGATTTTTTAGCTGATGCAGAATTTTGTAACATTTTGGGCATATTACACTGTTAAACCAAATTGTCATGTGACGATAAATATTGCTACGAATATCTCGTCACAAGAGCTGTGATGAAACAGTCGTCACATGACATACATTTTGTCACTTGACATGAATCTTTCGTCACATGACTTACATCTTTCGTCACATGACATGAATCTTTCGTCACATGACATGAACCTTTCGTCACACTGTGATGAACCATTTGTCATGTGACGAACCTTTCAAAAGTAAAATTTAGCACTGACTTTGTCGTAATGTGACGACTTAAAATTTTACAGTGTACAGTATTTTGTACCCATATCACACATTTCTGTGTCACAAAAGTCCGATACAGAAAACTGTATCAAAGTCGAAACAGAATTCCGTATTATTTTTTAGAGTGAATAAACTACAATCAAAAATTAAACTTTACGTTTACAAAGCCATTACTGCGGTGCATTTCTTACCCCTACAGAGCAGGGCCATGAACTAGGCGTCAACGCGGCCGTGTCGACGCGAGTTTCGTCGATATTCTCCTGCTCAGGGAAGGATCGGCCAGCACGAGGCGTTATGCGTGTTGGTATGCACCCCTTCCACTGTTACGCAGTGCGCATATAATTTAATCCATCGATTCCAGTCGAGTGAGCCCTTTCACAGGAGATATTATTGTGAAGCCGGCGGCGATGTAGAGGGGAGGGGAGGCGAGGCGAGGCGAGGAGGGTGCAGGGCGGGCCGGGCGGGGCCGGGGCTCGGAGGTGTCCGCTGCTGGCGCCGGTCCATGGCCGGACGCGGCCCGACCACTTCCTAATTCCCGATTTTCGCCCCATTTGCTGTTCGCTCGCAACGGTACGGTGTCCCACTGACTGACCCCACCTCCTATCACCTCAACCTCTCTCTCGCACCCTCACCAACGTGCGTGTCGGTCACAGCTTAATTGCTGTCGTTAAAGGCACGGGGCGTATACTCGTATCGATGGAAAATCTGCGGACGGAAGAAAGCAGTTGTCTGATCGTTGGCAAATTATTTCAACGATAAATGGTACTAAGTAGTTAAAACATTTGCTTTGCTTTAGTGTCTTGCAAAAAGTCACTAAGGTTTCAAAATGATTTTAAAGGCGCTGTCAACACTTTATTCACCTTCAAACACGGCATTATTCTACAAATAGGCTACGTTTTAAATAATAAAATGGAAAAATGGGAGTGTTTGGGCAGTGTGGCGTGCCCAGCCTTGGTCGCTTTCTTCTAGTTCCCTTAATCAGTATTTATGGCGCAGTCTGGAGGCTCGGCGGCCGCTGCGCCTGCGGCCTCCCTTCTCTCCCGCCCTCTGCATTGACTGTTTTCTGCTCATGACGCTCAGAAACGGACTCTAAAGTTCCCACAAGTTTGCTCGTAATGGCCAATAGCTTTCCTCTTTTATTTTCTACCAGCTTATGAAACAAAGGCGTGTTCACCACGGGCGACTAGCCGCTCCACAAATCTATTGAGGTAAGGTCAGCAACGCTAGAGGGATAAACTGGTGTAAAACACAGCAAAGAGAGAGGAGGGCGGCAAATCATCAGTCACTTCTTGTCACCGGCGCCAGGCGACGGCCGCGAACAGTCTCACGCGCCCTGGGATGTCCACCACTGTTTCTTATCTTGCCGAAGGAAAGAGGCAGTGGTTAACCAGTTTATAAGCAATCAGATATACCTGCTTCAATTTACAAAAATCATGCGACTCGGATAGCAGACGAAGCTGATAGGATAAAGGTCTACGATAGATAAGCTACTCCCAACCCTGCGAGCGACTGACAATGACCATACTTTTCTTAGGCCATCACGTTGTTTCACAGCCAGAAATAAAACTTTAAAGTAATTTTTGCCGACTGAATTTGTGAGGTGCTTCTTTGGCAAAGATCTGGAGGAAACCAGATGTGAAACAGTTGGTGTGCACACGACTCGCATGTGGCTGTGCCGGGGAAGGGGAGGCTTTGTCATGGGGGAAGAAGGGGCATAAGTAAGCCTTTGTTATGACGAGGCCAAAAAGTAAGAACTCGGTACAGAAGTCATTTGTTCTGGGAGCAGACGTAAAGTGTAAGAAATGCCTGTACTACGCTCAGTGTCTAACAACGCGACAGTTTTCCGCATTCTGTCGAAAGTATTCGCAATTGTTTTCCAAATTTTGCTTTAGAGGCGTGAAATTACGCCACAAAAAAGCACAGCTGGTGGAATGCCTTCACGAGTGCAGCTTGCCTCATAGATAGCAGAGGCCAAAGCCCATCGGCCTGTGCCACCAGCGAGAAGTGTAGGCCGGCAAGCTTGATACCATTCCATACATCACGAGATTAGCGAAGCAGCTGAGTTATTAGCCAGGGATTTGGTCCAACACTGTTCGCGCGAGGGGTGGGTGGGGGGGATCCACCCTTTGTTACCCTTTTTCCTACAAAGAAAAACACACACACGCGCCACAAGATATTTCCAGTGTACTTGAATCGCGAAGATGGATAAAGCGACGGAGGAGAAAGGGTACGAAGCAGAGAGATGTAGGTTAAGGGCGCGCTGAGGCTGGTCGTGCGTTGATGAGAAGGCAGGGGAGACACTGGCACTTACGTTTCGTTTAGATAGAGTAAGGGTCGGGAAGGGAAGGGCTTTTAGGGCCCAGGGGGCGCGCTGGTGGGCGGTGCTGAGGGCGGCAACGATGAGCTCAAGGCGACTGGAGCCACTGGGGCCGCAGGGCAGGGCCTGCTTGGGGTAGGGCAGCGGGACGGTGGAAGGTAAGACAAGCGCCCCGTCCCAAGCACCCCACTTCATCTCACTCCAGGTGCCAATCGCCGCAGCACCCCCTCCCCCGCCAAAAAAAATAGTGAATACATTACTGAAATAATTGTAAACAAATTATGTAGTCAAAATCCCAAGTCCAATTTCTGCAGCGTTTAGGAACATCGGGGAATTTCATCTAGGGACTTGCTACGTAGTTCAAAAAAGGGACTTCGGAGGGAGTTCTTTTCTGTCAGGGCCTGCGGTTCAAACCAAACCAAAGTAAAATTGAAGCATCCGCAGTGCCTCCCCCAGTAGTTCATGGCGTGTTGCACTTACGCGGGACAACAACTGTCACGTGGTCGAGCAGAGTAGATGTGGCCGGCGCATAACAGCATCTCTCACTCAGGCCTCGTCCCGAGCCAGGGCCAGGAGTGTCTCTGGGTGATTCGTCAGCGTCGGAAATTGCCAGAGGCGGTCAGACCGAGGCTAGAGGCAGAGGAAAAGGGGAGGAGGGGTCGGAAGAGAGGCCACAAGAGCGAGGGTGTAGCAGCCTGGAAATGAATGGTCAAGAGTGAAGGCGCGCGAAGGGCCGGAGGAGAGAAACATGATGATACTGAGAGAGAAGGGACGAAAGAGGAGGGGCCGGCCAGCCGAGCGCAGGGTTCTTGCCACCACACCTATTTTCATTACTGGCGTGACCACCTGCAGCAGCAGCCGCAAGCAATCAAACTATCAAACAATGTGCAGGTAAATTTTATTCTTCGCATAGGAAGTTTCCCTGATTTTTACGAGTTTTTCGATATTAAACTCTAATCATAAATTAGGTTTACAAGTAGTTGTTCTGAAATGTATCGATAGCCTAAAAATACACTCACTTCCTACGTAAGTCGATCGATTTATCTGTCCAACTTTTCACGGCACAAAAACGACGTCTTGGTTTTCAAGCAGCCTCATATGGGAATTTTAACATGGGAGTTTACAAAACTGCTCGCAAAACCAAGACATCGTTTTCGGCGTGCTGTTTTCTGTTTAGAACAGACACCTCCCAGGTCAGAACCCATTGCGGTGGTTGATAATCCGCGGTCTGCCCTTGCCTCTTCCTCCACCTGCCTCTGGGTAGGGTCGAGGCCGTGCGGTGGCCGAGGGTCCGTGGGCGTGCTGAGGTCGTGGCCGCGGCCGCACGCACGCCCCACCGGTCCGGCCGCAGATGAAGCGCCCCCAGACACAAGCGACACGGTTCTTCACTCGGCGTTACTCCGACCCCTCTCCTCTCTCCTCTCCCTTATCTCTCTTTCCTTCGCGCATCTTCCTTCCTTCAGACTCCACACTCTTCGAGAACATTTCTTTTTAGGACATCACTGCAAAATAAAAGTGCTCTACGTTCTGCTCAAAGAGAGCTATACGGCGCCGAGTTGCGAGAAAAGTCGGAGAGGCGGGCACAAAGACAAAGGAATACAACGTCAAAGACACTAGAAAATGGAAACCATTTGATTATGGTTTCAAAAAAGAAAATTCCTCTAACACGTTCAGTGCGGGGAGTTCTTATCCCCTATGGATCAAACGGGAGCGAGACCATAAGGAAGTCACGCGGCACTCAATGTGTTAAAGTGTCATACATTCATACATCATAAGCTAATTTCGCAATAGAGTCTTCGCGAACTTGAAAGACAAAAAAACGTTGCTGCCACCGTTTCTTTATTCTCGGAAAACAATAAGAAAAAGTAACTGCGACACCCTCCACTCGTCTCCACTTTTCTCTACACCTCTTGTATTCACATCATCATGCCAAATAGCAGACTGGGAAAATATAGTTAGGTATAACACGGTGCTGTTGGCTGCCTAGCGCGGGCGGAGGTCGAAAGGGAAGGGGGTGGGGAGGGTAGAACAGGGCGGGTCCGTGGGGTGGGAGAGGGTGGGGGGTAATAAGGGTACTGTGGGGATGGGAATAAGGTAATGGAGATGGGAGTTAGGGGGAGGACGGCCCCGGCGCCCCACCCGCCCCGCCCGCACCGCCCCGGCCCATCACCGCGGGAGGCCCCGGACGCCACACCCCAACTTGCCTCCGCCGTGGCCGAGGCCAGCGGGGCTGCGTGAGAGGCGAGTAGGCGAGGAGGGCGCGCCTCGGAGGCGGCCTCGAGCAGCAGTAGCGGCGGCAACACCAGCGGCACGGAGGAGGCGAGGCGAGGCGAGGCGAGTAGGGGACCGCACGACTAGTGGTCGGTGGCGCTGGCGCGGGGAGTGGCGGGGAGCGAGTCCCCCGGAGCCTGCGGCGGGAGCGGAAGCGATACGCTGGCCGCTGCATGGCCCTCTGGCCCCGGGGACACATCCGGACAGAGTGTCGCGAGGTGATAGCAGCCGGGCCGCTTATGCAGCCAGTCCGGCAGAATGAGACGAGGCCCGCCCCGTCCCGCCCCGCGCCGCCCCGCCCCGCGCCGCCCCGCGCAGCGCACCTAAGTGAGCGGCGCAAGGTCGCACAGCCCGGCCCGGCCCCGCCCCGGCCCGGGGATGGGACTCGGGTCCCGCGGGGGACCGGGTCCTTGGCACGGGGATTAGCGACGGAGACACACCCACGCATGGAAGGACGGAGAGAGAGAGGGAGAGAGAGACACGGGGCAGGGTTGGAGGTTGAAATAGAAGGCCTAGAGAAGGGAAAACGATTTCCCTCATGTCCAACGGAAGGGGTGAGGGCGAATCCAGCGAGCTAATCATCATGAGATGCGCGCAACGCGCGCGCGAGCGCGCGCGCGAGAGAGAGAGAGAGAGAGAGAGAGAGAGAGAGAGAGAGAGAGAGGAGGGGTGGTGATGACTTGATAAGGCGTGCCGGAGCGGGCGGACGGGTGGGATGGGTTTGGCTTTGCCCGGGCCCGGGGGAAACTGTGCAAAATAACGCTGTTTGCCCCGTCGTCACGTTTTCTTGCATTCAATGACACGACAAACGCAAATGCAAATTAAATAGTTACGGAAAGGACACGTTGGCAAAAGAGTAAGGGTGTTATTTCAAAGAGAAAAGTTGCCTCGGCGTTAAGAGTGAGTGAACACCACTGACATGCGACTCGCAAGTCACGCAAATAACAGAGTTTGGCGGGCCAAGCAGTCTGCCTGACAGCTCCTCTGTTATTAAGAGCAGAGCAGGAGCGTTTGCCGGGGGAAAAGACTCGCGCCCACGTTAATAAACGTGCGAAACGTCCCGGCAATATAGACACCCGGGCCGCGCGCGGCACCCAGCGGATCTCACTTTTCACCCACCCCTTTCCCAGAGTACGTACTCGTTTCGCAAATATTCCAGGAAATATGAACGGCACACGTTGTGTAGAAAAAAAACACGCAGATGTTTCACAAGTATTTCGCGGACCAGTTTGTGGACGTCCACAGGCGAGGCGAGGCGAGGCGCGCGTCGACACATCGCGGGGCTGCTGCGGCACCTGACGCAGTCCAGACAGCACGACGGGACGAAAGTTGGTCCCCGCGTCAGAGAGAGGGAGAGGGGGAGGGGGAGGGAGAGGGAGAGGGGAGGGGCGGACTGATCTGGGAACAAAAGAAATGCCCCCGATCGAGAAGCAGAGAAGACAAACGTAAAGGGGAGGAGAGAGCAGGGTGTTATGTTTGTTTCCTGCACAGAACTCTTGATGCCACGCCCCCTCTTGTCCAGTCTCTCTCTCTCTCTCTCTCTCTCTCTCTCTCTCTCTCTCTCTCTCTGGAGCGCTCCACCTCTTCTCACCCACCCCCCTTTTCCACGAGTTTCCAAAGTCATCTTAACGCTGATCCTTACGCCCCGGGGGTCCAAGTCGGCCCGGGATATACACGGAATGTCGATCCTCGCAGATATAAGAGCGGAAGACGCGCGGACATAACCGTCCGTTACACCGCGCCCCGCCCCCCGGCCGCCCGCCCGCCCTCGCACTTACCTCTCCACACACAAGACGAGCTTCCACTATTGTATAACAGCCATTTCCAGTTGGTTGCAGAGGACAGCGAAAGCGGGTCTGCCGTTTAAAATTGTTCAGTGCTCGGTAAGAGAAACAATGTCTGATTATTTTCAGGAAAGAAAAGGGTGAAAAACTTTGATAGGAACTTCCATAACATGAGAAAAAACTCGCTGAGATTTTAAGAATGTCCGAATGCGGCAATTCCCAAATTAATTAAAGTGAGTCCCTGAAACTGAATGTAATACTGACATTGCGGTGGTACCGGTACTAAACTAAAGAACTAAACTGACCTTTTAAAAAACGACCGAAATCAACATTGTACTATGCCCTAAATGCGCAAAATACAAACAAAACAAAAAAATCCCGAAAAATTCTGAAGTTTTCTGGCAGCAGCGCTAACACCAGTGTTCTTCCTTCCGTCGTAAAAAAAAGAAAAAAAACTGTAGCATCCCTCAATATCGTTTTCATTGGTACATTCTGTGCAGAGCGGCGCGGCGGGGCGGGGCGGGGGCTGCCTCACCCTTCCGCCTAATGAACTGAGAGGTGGCCGCCGACGCAACTTACTGGGCACAGCGCGGGCCGGCCGGGGCGGGGTGGCCGGCGGCTCGCATGTCGATAAAAGGAGAATTAGTTGGGGGCCGGGGCCGGGGCCGAGGCCGGGGCCGGGGCCGGGGCCGGGCCTCGGGCCATCCCATTGGGCCGGCCGGCAGCCTCGTGACGCTAACGACCGGGATTTTTACTCAACACCCACCCTTTTTCATCTCTCACTCCCCTCCCTTTCCGACATCTCTCCCCCTCACACCATCCACCGCACCTACCCTCCCTCGACCCCTCTCTATCACGCAATTTGTTGACTTTGTCTAAAATATCCAAACAGCGACAAGGTAGGAAGATTCGTAAGTGAAAGGGAGAGGGTGACGTGATGTTAAGCGGTTGCCTCTGAGGAATGCGTTTGGCCTAAGGATACAGCATAGCAACCCCATCGCCCGCCCAGACCGTATGTGGGCGGAGCAAGTTTGGCCGGGGAGTCGACTGAGTTTCACCCATAAACCAAACACAAGCACACGCACACGCGCGCGCACACACACACACACACTCGCTTGCTCACCATCGCATACATCATCCGCATAATTACCCCAAATTATTATTATTGTATGGCACCGTGTGTATCGGGAGAGGTCAGGAAAGTTGTCTCATGTACACATGTGTGCGGCTCTGAGGAAGGGGCGGGGCGGGGCGGGGCGGGGCGGGTTGGCCGAGCCAGTATGGCGGGGTAAGTCCCATGGTGAGGTCGGCCGAACTCCATCACAGCTGCGGCGCCACAGACACACCTTCCAGAGGGCATCGCGATAGAGGTGGGCGCCGTGGGGTGGGTCGGGGCGGGGCGGGGCGGGGCGGGGTGGGGCGGGGTGGGGCGGGGTGGGGCGGGAGCGGGTTAGGCATCTAGGAGCGCGCCCCCTAGGCCGCTAGACGCCTCCTCCATAATTTGGTTAATCGGTTGACCTCTCCGGAGCAATCCGCCCTTATCAAAGCCCCCTGCGACTGGCCCCTGGGAAATGGCTAAAGAGCCCGTCCCGGAGCCCAGACGGCTAAAGTCAAAAGCCAGTGGGGCCTGGAGGAGGGGAGGGGGAGGGGCGGGGGGGCGAGGCGGTTAACCCAGCGAGTCGACCATCCAGTGACTTGAGTTTGGAGGAGGGACTCCCAACTTCATCAAAATCGACCCCATTAAGCCTGTGAAAGGAGTTTCCACATGACTTTTAGCCAGCGGCCACAGAGCGGGGGCGGCGGGGGCGGCGGGGGCGGCGGGGGCGGCGCGCAGCGAAACACACTGCCTGCCCCGGCGCCGCGCAGGAATCGCTTTAACATAACGAACATCGTGACCACGCGGGGCGGGGCGGCGGCCTCTAGCATAATCAAAGCAGTTTCTCGCGCCGGGGGCAAAGCACTGTGAGAAATGTTTGAAAGGGCTACGGGAGAATTTTCCATGATAACTGTCGTAAGTTACGATATCACATTGTAAAATTACAAAATTATAAGGCTACTGGGTATCGACTTGTGATTCTTAGACGAGCACAAATAGACTCTCGTAAATTTACGATTTCGGTCGTAAAGTTACAACACCGATTATAAATCACAAATCACGAGCAGAGCCTGGCAGAGCCTGGCAGAGCCTGGCAGAGCCTGGCAGAGCCTGGCAGAGCCTGGCAGAGCCTGGCAGAGCCTGGCAGAGCCTGGCAGAGCGCCACAGCGGCCGGGCGGGCCGGGCCGAAGGGGGCGGTTGGCCGAGCGAATTACAAACCACTAGCAAATAAGAGCGGCAGGCAGCGAAAGGTTGTCCCTATTTGCCCTCCACTAATGACGTCCAGGGCGGCAGGGCGACAGCGAGGTCCCTGTAGTGCCTGCTAGAGCCCCTCCCCTCCCGCCCGGGCCCCCGGGGGCCGACAAGGGCGCCGGCCCGGCCGAGGGCGACGGGCTGCGCTGCTACGGGCTACGGGCTGCGGGCTGCGGGCTACGAGCTACGGGCTACGAACTGCGCTGCTACGGGCTACGGGCTGCGCTGCTACGGGCTACGGGCTGCGCTGCTACGGGCTATGGGCTGCGCTGCTACGGGCTACGGGCTGCGCTGCTACGGGCTACGGGCTGCGCTGCTACGGGCTACGGGCTGCGCTGCTACGGGCTACGGGCTGCGCTGCTACGGGCTACGGGCTGCGCTGCTACGGGCTACGGGCTACGGGCTGCGCTGCTACGGGCTACGGGCTGCGCTGCTACGGGCTATGGGCTGCGCTGCTACGGGCAGCTGTTACGGCTACGGGCTACGGGCTGCGCTGCTACGGGCTGCGCTGCTACGGGCTATTGGGCTGCGCTGCTACGGGCTATGGGCTGCGCTGCTACGGGCTACGGGCTGCGCTGCTACGGGCTACGGGCTGCGCTGCTACGGGCTACGGGCTGCGCTGCTACGGGCTACGGGCTGCGCTGCGCAAAGATGTTGAGGCCAAACGGCCGCGCATGTCGTTTGCATTCATAAGACACTGTTCTAAAAGAATAGGAGAAGTGACGTAGATTGAGATCCGCGGAGGAAAAATAAATAGTGCCGCATAGCGGGTCTGCGCATGCGCGAGCCTTGGACATGACGTAGGCACCACACCGGCTCCAGGGGACACCTGGGGGACGAAACATTACGACAAAGGCTTGCCGGACCAGAAAATGGCTACAGAGGCGGCGGGGATAGCCTGCAGAAGATGGGGAAGTGGAGGGAGTGTGGGAGAGAGAGGGGGGGGGAGGGAGGGAGAGGGAGGAGAGGGAGGAGAGGGAGGGAGAGGGAGGAGAGGAGGAGAGGGAGAGGGAGGGAGGAGAGGAGAGAGAGAGAGGGAGAGAGAGGAGAGAGAGAGAGAGAGAGAGAGAGAGAGAGAGAGAGAGAGAGAGAGAGAGAGAGAGAGAGAGAGAGAGAGAGAGAAAATCGGTCATGAATGCCTCTGCGAGCAGGAAAAGTTGCAGCGCGATGGAGGGCGATGAGATACGGTACTACCGTCTCTATTCCTCCTGCCCGAAGGAAATAAAAAAAAGAGAGCCACGACAAGTTTTATCAAATTTCCATGAATTAATATTCATCAACGATGAAAATGAAGGCTTGTGAAGGAATAAGGTGCTGGAGGTGAAGGCATGGGAGGGGAGGGGAGGGGAGGGGGTAGGGAGAGGCTGAGGTTGGTAATGCGCTGTAGCCGGCCGCGGTCCAGAGGGTCTTCGTAAGGGATACTTTAATTGCCGCTAAATGTGCGCGGCCCTTATCTTGTCGAGGACACGCTGTCTGTCCTTCTCCCGCTTGACTTTCTGCACATTTCTATACTCGTGATAATAAAATTGGGACGACCCAGGAATATCAGCGGCCAGCTCTGCAGTGTCGCTGCGGACGTGACGGGGAAGGTGACGGGGGTGACGGGGGGAGTGACGGGGGATGACGGGGCGGTGGCCAAAAGAACCGACCTTAATGAGGCGCTCTGCAGCCGCTGAAATGCGACCGAGATCGAAGTAATTACTCAAGTCCAAAAAGCGATATCTCTCTCAATCCCGCGCGCAGCCGGGCGCACGCGAGGCGAGGGGCCAGGCCGCGCGGCGCCAGGAGAAAAAGTAGGAATGTGGAGGAATTTTGTTAAAAATAAAAATAAAATAAAAATAGGGAGAGAGATAGTGAAATTGGACGCGATCCACATTGCACCGCACAATCTTGAAAGCGTTATTTATAGGCCGGCGCCTAGCCGGGCGTGGTTATTATACGCTGTTCGCACACAGGTTTGGGGGTGGGGGTGAGGGGTGAGGGCCCCGCTGTGTCGGGGGCAGGTAAGAGCTGTCTAACGGCAGGGAGTACAGAACCTCCCAGAGACTACACCGAGAGGCGGCTGCCGGAGTGTGGCGCCGACAGTGAGGAGCGTCACGGGGTGCAAAGAGACGCCCAAGTCACGGCGAGGGTTAGTCTGGGGCCGAGCCCTGCGCGCCCGCCCCGCCCCGCCCCGCACGCCCCGCCCGCCCCGCCCCGCCCCGCCCGCCCCGCCCTGGTCAGCGGTCAGGGTCAGGCCCGGCCCGCGGGGCGGGGTCACAGAGAGAGAGTCGGGCCGGCCGAACCATCACAGCCGAGGCGCAGCTGAGCCGCGCAGAGCCGGACCAAATCACTTCACCAACACCAACATGGGAGCGATTGGACTCATCGCTTTGGGATTGGCGAATTGGCCGAGGCCGCCCCGCGGCCAGACCCGCCCCGCCCCCGCCCCTGCCCCACCCCGCCCCGCCCCGCCCGCCGGCGCGCGGCTTTCTGTAGTGGCCAGCACTGGGGCGGGGGAGAAAGGGGGGCGGGGCGGCCAGAGCGGCGAGGACAGAGCCGGGCCGGGCCGGGCAGGACAGAGCAAACACTCCCGACAATGTCCTCCTCTCCTCACATTTGTTGGCTGAGAGAAGCCGCTAAGCGACACGACCATAGGCCGGGCTGCGGCGTGTATGCAGACGAGCTCCCCGAGGGTGCGGCGGGGTGGGGCGGGGCGGGGTGCAGCCGCTCTGAGGGGTGGCCGGGCGGCACCCCCGCCGCCCCGCCAGCGTCCCCAGGGAACCTCTGCCGCCCCGCCGGTGGCCGCCGCCGCCGATGGCAGTCGCTACTGCTGCCGTTGACGGGGACGGGTGGGTCTGAACGGAGGGTCGGTGCTGGTGGGCGAGCAGGGTAGGGAGGCTGGGCGGGGCGGGGCGTGGCGGGGCGTGGCGGGGCGTGGCTGGGCGGGGTGTGGCGGGGTGTGGCGGGGCGGAGGCCTCGTCCTCGTCACATGCCGTGCGCTCGGGCCGGGACCGGCAGAAGGTTGGCGCGCGCTGCAAATCTAATTTCCCTCCCCACTTTGCCAAACTATCTCCACCTGACCCAGTTATCAGCAGCCACTCGGGGATTGGACCAGCGCCGCTGCTGCCGGCCGGCCGGACCCTGAGGGCCGGGAGAATATCAACGACACATCCGTCACAGTGTGCACACTAAACCCTTACGCACTGTGTTGTGCATAAGCCTTGCAACCCTACCTACACAGTAAAACTGTCGGCTTGGTCTTCAATACGTTTTGGAAAAATCAAGACCAGGTCGATTTTCAAGACATTGCTCTTGGTTTTCAAGACATCGTCTTGAAAAAGTGGAATAATTTCAAGACGGTGTCTTGAAAAACAAGAGCAATGTCTTGGAAATCGTCCTGGTTTTCAGGTCGTCAACGAAAGGTCTCGAGTTTTCCAAAACGTCTTGAAAATCAAGAAAGTTGTCTTGAAATAACCAAGACGCCAGTTTTACAGTGATATTCACATTTTTGTCTGCATAACTATGCTTAACTCTGTCCCTTATATGCACAAATTTGTGCATAATTACGTACAATTTGCGCATAGTTATGCATAAAACTTTGTGCATAGCTATGGTTGAATATAATCGTGCATAACGATGCAAAAATCATGCATATAGGGTTTAGTGTGTGAGCGGCGTGGAACATGCAGTGACAAGGAGCCCAATCGGTGACGCACCGCCCATTATTCCCAATCGTGCTCATCTCGGTCCCGATAACACACTGCGGCCCAAATTCATTTTCCTCCCTCTTCCTGCTCCGTCACGCGCGCACACACACACACACATACGACAGCCCAGCCCGGGGCGAGGCCGAGGGGCGCATGCACCAGAGCATCGCCCGGCCCGGGTCGTGCGCAGCCCGAACTATGGTAATACTCAGGGGCGGGGCGGGGCGGGGCGTGGGGCGGGCGGGGCGGGGCGGGGCAGGGCGGGGCAGGGCGGGGCGTGGGGCGGGGCGAGAGGTCCACCGGAACGTTTGCAGCAACAACAAACGAGCAGAAATTGACAGCGTGACAGCGGGCCTTCAGGCCTGAAGAATTCTTAAGGAAAGACTCCCCACTCACGCTGGTTCCAATCAGAAAGGTCCCCCACTCCCACAAAATAACCAATCACAGTTAAGACCGAGGCATACGCTTTATTGACAGACGCCGCCCCTTTTTACGCATTTCATTTTTCGGCGCCTTCCTTTCGCCCGCCGCCGTCAAGGCCCCCCCCCCCCCTCCCGACACCGAACTAGTTCGCCCCGGTCCAGCCCGCAGCCCCCGGCCAACGAAAAACAGCCGCCGGCCCGAGTGGAGTGGGGCGGGTGGGGCCATTCCGCAAAGACCTTTGATCTCCCTCCGCCACCGCTAACTCAAAATTTGGCGCCGTCGGTGGATAGAGATGAATTCCGAGAGGTTGTTTCTTGAGGAGGTGAAGCGGTGCGAGAGGCGGCGGTGAGCGGGCGCGGTGAGCAGGCGAGGGAGAGCGGGTCGCTGACCGTCGCCAGACCAGACACTTTGTTATTTCCCGCGACTGCAATGTCACTGCCATTTCCTCTCCTTTGTATTTCATTCCCTTTCATCCCCCAGCCCAGCCAGCCTCCCCGGCAGCGCCAGCCCGTGGGACGGACCCCAGCCGCCGCGCCGCCGGCCGGGGGCGTCTGGGCGCCTACGCTGCTCGCGCAACCTCCCCCCTCCCCCCCCCCCCCCCCCGGGCCCGCCCCTGGGGGCCAACAGTATTGGCTCGGGGAAGAGGCCTGCGGAACATGTCGAACTATCGGCGCGAAGCGTGAAAACCGTGGGGGCAGAATTTGCGATGGATGACCGGAGGGGCGCAGCAGCGGGGCTGGCCGAGTGTTTCCTGCAAAACACCATTCAATCAACAGAGATATGAAAGTTTGGGCGGACAAGCCTGAAAGGGTTGGAGAGGGGGGAGGGGGAGGGGCGGTGGCAGCGGAGCCGATGGAGCGAGAGAGGGGTCAAGGGCGTAGGGGGGTGGGGGGGGGGGCGACAGCTGTGTGTGTCAGTCAGCCACAATGGTTTTACAAGATTAGGATCGACTGATTTTCCCTCACAATAATTTTATCTGAGTACACCTTCCGAAACCGGAGTGCACTTTGTGATGGTGAGGCTAAAGATAAGCGCTCTGCATTCTTTCTTCCGTATCATTTAATGAGGCACACTGTAATAAAAAGTGTTCAACTGACACACACCTACAAGTGTTGAACACAGTGTTGAACACTTTTAGCTGCTTGCTTACAGAGCCCATGTATTTCATTGGGAAGAAAAGTGTTCAACACTTTAGTTGGACATGTCGGTCATATTAGCCAAGCATCTTAAATTGTTCAACACTGTGTTGAACACTTCAAAGTGTGTGTCAGAGTTGAACACTTTTGATTACAGTGCGGGACAGAACCAAACACGGGATGGCAAACATCTAAATTTTCTCATATGATCCTAAGAAAGGGTTATTTTCACGGATCAAAGGGCTGTTTCGGCGATTCTGCCCCGGGACCACCACGAAGGGAGGCGAGAGGGGAAAAAAGATGCCGAAAACAGCAACAAATCAGGAGGTGGTGCGCGGCGTAGGGGCGCGGGGCGCGGGGCGCGGGGCCCGGCCGGGCTGGGGCGGTTCCACAAGGCGCTGCAAATCACCTCCTCGGTCAGCCCGCCCCGCTGCGAGGCCGCCCGCCCGCGCCGCTACACCCATCCATTTATTCATCCCACTTGCACCACTTTTACTCTCGTTTTTCTGCTCCTCCTCCTCTCTCCTCCCGACTCGAGAGAAATAAAATGGAACAAAAAAAAAAGTAGAAAGAATATTCGTGCGGAACTTTTTCTTCCTTCCCCCCAATATGGCGGATGATTAATCCCCAAGGCGGCAGTCCCATACTCGGAGCCAAACCCCGAGGGGGAGGGGGAGGGGGGGGGAGGGGGAGGATGTTTGAAATGAGGCGCTCGCGGCCTTTTGTGGACACGTGCTCCATAAATTATGCGAACACCACTCTTGCTGAAAGGGGGGCGGAGAAGGGTTCAATACGATATCGCGCTTCACTCCGGGGGCGAGGTGGGGCGGGGCGGGGCGGGGCGGGGCGAGGCGGGTCGAGGTGGGGCGAGGCGGGGCGAGGCGGGGCGAGGCGGGGCGAGGCGAGGCGGGGCGAGGCGGGGCGAGGCGGGGCGGGGCGGGGCGGGGCGAGGCGGGGCGGAGCGGGGCGAGGCGCTATCGCTCATTACCGCACCGAGATGATCGTCCTCCACGGCGGCGGTGACCCGGGCTCAGACTCCAGCAGACGTCACCCTTGGAAACCTTGGTGCAGACAGTCCGACACTTTGGTGTAGGTGCACGCACAAGTTACTGTGAGCATGATCGTAATGCTCACTGTATCTTATGCGTGCATCCCCCGCTCACTGACTGTATGTACCTTAAGCGTGCACCGCATGCTGGCTCTAACTCAGGCGGGCAATGCTCACTGCAGAGTGTTCAGTGTAGGACTGCATTACACTTAGATACCCCATGCGCGACCTCAAGCCTCTCTGCAGCCGGGGCGTGCTTGTGCCCCGCCCCGCCCCGCCCCCGACCCCGCCTCGCTGGCAGAGGGCGATAATGGGGCGGAGCGGCCCGCCTCGCCCTCGCCCCTCGCTGTTGTCGGTCCCATGGCGGGCCCATGGCGGGCCCAGGGCGGGCCTAGGGCGGGCCCAGGGCGGGCCCAGGGCGGGCCCAGGGCGGGCCCAGGGCGGGCCCAGGGCGGGCCCAGGGCGGGCCTAGCGCAGCCGTGCCCGTGGGCCTCCTTGAGCCAGCCGAGGGATAAATCTCCAGTTATGGCGCGGAACAGGTAAACGCGGCAGGAAGCCCGCGAGCGCCTGGCGGCAGAGGCGGCATCAGCCAGCGCCAGCGGGCCACCGCGCCCCGCCCCGCCCCTCCCCGGCCTCGCCCCACCCCACCTTGCCCCGCCCCGCCCCGCCCCGAGCCGCCCCGCCCCGGCCCCACCCCGCCCCGCCCCGCCCTACAGAGCGCAGCAAAGAGGAGCACTGCGGAGCGCGGCCGTGAACACGCGTGACAACAGAGCAGCCGAGAATCTACAGATTCCGAAATCTGGGGTTCGT
This sequence comes from Frankliniella intonsa, assembly GCA_033675135.1. Lineage (NCBI taxonomy): Eukaryota > Metazoa > Arthropoda > Insecta > Thysanoptera > Thripidae > Frankliniella > Frankliniella intonsa. The sequence goes on from CM066253.1 coordinate 14,332,742, forward strand.
GCGAGGGGGTATTTACTCCGGATTTTCGTGCACAACGAAATACGCCTCATTACGCGTTATTACGCTCGTATTACACGTCAATTACGCACAAGGGTGTCCCGGGTGTTTCTTTGAATGCGTAACAGTGTTGCGGGTTTGCCTACCCCACTCGCCCGTAATGCGACATGACCCCTGCAGCGCTGGGCAGTATGCAATCCCGCAACACTGTTACGCATTCAAAGAAACACCCGGTACAACGAATGACACGAGTAAATACCCCGTCGGGTTCGTGCGGGTTCGTAGATCACACCGTGCGCCCACAACAACCTGGGTTCTGCGCGTGACCACGCCACGCTCAGCGTGCTAGCAGATCCGCAGATCCGCGAGGCGTATCAGCAATGAGTACAGCAGGGGCGCCGGGAGAGATCAGCAGGCATATTTACACACACACTGGTACCGGTGTGCGGGGTGGAGGGGGGGCCTCACCGGATGAGAGGAGCCAGCAGGTGAGATACGGGTTGGAGCCGCGCGGGGCCGGGCCGGGCCGCTTCAACCCCGCGGCTCGCACGCTCAGCTCAGCAGTACAGCTGGGAGTCGCTGCGAGCGTAAGCATTAAATGGGAAAATCTCTGCCCACACATGCGCCTGTAGCGCGCCCGCACACACACACACACACACACACGCACGCGCGCGGCCCCAGCAGCGATACAGAACGTGCTAATGCGATTAGGCGCGGCGGTGTTTCGAACGGGACACGGTAAATGCAATGCCTGATTTTTTGAGGAAAATGGGAAAACCTAGAGGAACTCCCGTAATTTGAGGGAAACTCCTCAGATTTTGAGGAAGTATCCTCAAAATTTGAGGGAAATTCCCCCATTTTTTGAGGAAGTCTGAGGAGGTTCCCTAAAATGATCGGAGTTTCTCAAAGTTTTCACTTATCCCTTAAAAAAATCAGATATCGTTTTTACCGTAAAGCAGCCACGGGCCGGCCGTCCTCATCGACGGGGCTCAGGGCTGAGCTCGGCTCCGCGGGGCAGCGCAGGTGGCCGGCGTCACCCACCGCAGCAACCGTCACGACGGCGTTGTCAGAGGGGAGGGGAGGGGAGGGGGAGGGGCGTCGCCGCAGAGCCTCGCGAGGCAGCGCGTCTCCCGCTGCAGTTCGCCATTAGATTTGCATACCAAAGAGCTTCTCCCGCCCACCACAACCACTAAATGTACGAGGATTCAGACACACACACACACACGAACACACGAACACACGCGCGCACACGCCCACACACGCACACTAAGTCACGCACACAGGAAGGGTTGCAGGTGAGTATAACTTTAAAGCAGTTGTGTACACCCTCCTCCCCAGGGCTACTGGCCGCTAGCGCGCGCGCACACACACACACACACTCTGGGGAGGTTCATACCGCTCTGAGCAAGGTCACGGGGGTGTTATGATGGACCGAGAGTGGGTGACAGTGCAGTTAAGGAAGGAAGCCAAAGGGGGAGGGGGAAGAACGGAGAGAAGAGGGAATGTAGAGGAATGTGGGGCGCTGCAGAGAAGAGAGAGAGAGAAAAAGAGAGAGAGAGAGAGAGAGAGAGGGGGCATGATAATGAGACGGAAGAGGACGTTAAGCAGGCCCGCGGGTCCTTTCATCAAAATAACTCGGCTGCACAGACTGGCCGCCACACATAACGCATGACGCTCCCTCCCGGGCCGCGGGCAGGAAGAGCTGGAGGGAGGGAGGGAGGGAGGGAGGGAGGGAGGGAGGGAGGGAGGGAGAAGATGTAGGGCGGAGTCGGTGTTTCAAATGAGCACAAGTCGCTTCTCGAGGTGCTGGCGCTCTCTCTCTCTGCAGACAAGGTAATGCCGCCTTGGCGCACACAACTTCGTGCGGCGCTACGTGAAAAGTTTGCCATTCCCTCTCATTTCCCGCTGCAGCCTTTTCTGTGATCAATAGGAGCCCACCGCACCGCAGCGCAGCGCACGGCCTCTGTGCGCCAGGGCTGCGCTGCGGAGCCAGCCGGGTCGGAGCCCGGGCCCCGCCGGGGAGGGCAGGGCCTCGACTCCCCTGATTGGTCGGGGCGGGGCGGGGCGGGGCGGGGCGGGCCCCCTGCACGACACTGCCCCGCCGGGGGCCCGCCAACCCTTCACCGACCGGCGGGACGGAACGGAACTTCCTCCCTGAGGCTGGCCTGGCCCGGGCCGCCAGCGGCCGCCAGGACAATCAGCGCCCCACCTTTGCCATGAGCCCCCCCCCCCTCTATCTGCTCGGCTCACCCCGACCCCTATCTCTTTTTCCCCTAATCTCAAAGCCCCATACAGAAACACACACACACACAGGCGCGCGCGCATGCAAGGCAGCAAAACGCTTTGGGAAAAAAGTAAAAACTAAGTTTGATCTCGTTTTTTAGCATCAGCTGGACCACCCGAGCTTTTCCCTTCACGCAGCACACACTGTAACGATATTAGCAGCGGAAAAAAACAACCACATACACAAAGGGGGAGTCCCCAAAGCCCTGTGCGAACGGCCTGTGAGCCTGTTGCTGGCTCGATTGGATTTCATTCTTGCTCCCCCCCCCCCCCCCCCTCTGCACGCACGTACATACGCGACTCATCTATATTCTCCTACTGGGCATAGCTGTGTCGCCGAGTCATATCAGATATATGTACTTCCAAGTCCAAAGCACTCACTTTTTTTTTATTTTAGATAAAACCGCAAGCCTGACTTAGACTCTTAGATTCTTACAAAGAAAATTCTTGTATTACAAAGGATTCTGTGCAACCGTAATACAAAGCCAAATTTTCTTTGTAATACAAAGAAAATTCTTTGCAATACAAAGCAAAAATTTTTGTCAAACAAGAAAATTTTCTGTATGTTACGGTTGCACAGAATTCTTTGTACGATACGAAAAAATCTTTCTAGAAGATTTAGAGTGCAAAGTACATGGGGATAGTTTTTGCCAAGGTTGCCTCACAAAGGGTTGGCTAATACTCTTGACTTAAGTCCTCCGCATAAAACTTTCGGAAGTACTCCTCACTTCCATCTATATGTGACTCGCATACAGCGCTCGGGCGGGGCGGGGCGGGGCGGGCGCTGCGTTCGCCATGGTCCGGCGTTAAATTACCATAGTTAGTGGCGGAGGGGCCGGGCCGTGGGCCGGGCGGCCTGCCTGTGCCGCCCCGCCCCAGCCCGGTGGCAGATCGCCCTCAGAACTTGCATCGTCACTGTCAAAAAAATATTTGGAAATTTACGACCTATTTTATACAATTTCGGATGCGACATTGAGTCGTAAATTTACGATCGCAGTCGTAAATTTACGAGAGGAGATTCTTGCCCGTTGAAAAAAACTAAGTCGACAGATGATGTCAGAAAATACTCTTAACTATACAACTCGAAGTCGTAACTTTACGACATTTGTCATGGAAATTTTTTCCGTAAACCTCACGACTATTTTTCACAGAGGTGTGCCTTCACCAGGCGGCTGTGTAGCCTCGCGCGCAGCTGCGCTAGCGCACCCTGCCGGCCGCCGCGGTCAGCTGACGCGACGCGACGAGACGCCTCATAGAGGGGAGCCTCACCTCTATGTGTACGCCTCTCTAGACAGCCACAGCCAAAAAAAAGGGAACACCAGGCGTACCTTCCCCAAAAGTACTCCGGAATAGTGTGAAAATTACGGAAAAGCTTGTGCTTTGGATTACTGAAAAAAATGTGCACTTGATCCAATCACTTATCCACTCACTTTCCAGTCATGCCTTGTCGATTCCCAGTCACCTTTTGACTCCTAGAGTGTTTTTGTAGTGCAGAGGGCAGGCGGTGGCACCGGGTGGCACCCAGTAGGCCGTAACCGGTTCGTCGCTCAGACGAGGGGTACCTCACTTCCTCCAATCAGTGTACGCCCTGCGGTCCAATCATTTTCCAATCACAGTCCAATCACATAATTTTAAGGCAAAAATGCATTTGTAACACCTTGAAATCGCTAAAAATCGATTTGCTGATGACAAATTCATAGGTTTCTTTGATGTTTATGGTAAAATTTCACAGCGTAACCTTCCAATCATCTAAAGAGTGAGGTACCCCCCTCGCGCTAAGAGGGTGGCACTTCTCATCTGCTGGTAGCAGCGCGTGATTGCAGGCCACACCAGGCAGGCACCCTCATGACGCGCCAGAGCGCTCCGCGAGAGTTCTCCCCTCTGCTCAGCCGGCCCTGGCAGTGCGCGCTGTGTATCGGCAGCTCGTCGTTACTCGCAGCGCTCCCATTGAGATGCAGATGCGGCGGGGCGGGGCGGCGCGCTACATAAGAACACACAAGCGAAAATATAACGCAGGCGAAACGGTGGCGCCGCGCCGGGGAGTTCGATCCGCCGCGGCGTGGGGCGGGGCGGCGGCAGCTGCCAGCAAACAGTACATCTCTTTCCTGGGGTTCCCAGGGAAGCTGCTAATTTTTCCAGGACTTATCCTGGAATGCCCAGGAACCACTGGGAAAACAAGGGTTTAGTTCTGCATATCAATTGGTGTTTGGTTTCAAATGTGCAAAAACTAAATACTTGGTGGTGATCTAAACGTCAACTGGTGTGCAGCTGCTCTACACTTGTCGAAAGGTTTAGTCAACTGCATACCATATGTGGTGTGCAGTTTTTTGAAGTATCGCATTGTAACAATATGCCTAGGGTATGGGCCCAAGTGTGCAATTGTATGCACGTTACGAAACGTTTAGTAACTAGACATTACGTGATGTTTAGTTAGTCTCAACACCATGTAATGTGCAAAGTCATCAACAAACATTGCACACTCGTTCTACCAGTGAACCTGGCAATTTTTAGGACTTGTCCTGGAAATTCCCAGGACCTTTCCTCGGAAAGGCGCACAACTTCCTGGGAACATCCCAGTGCAGTACCAAGCATTTTCCGCAATTTTTCCTTTCTAATGCCAATAAAGCGGTTTACAGCTGTGTAGACACCGCCCTGCCTGGACCCGCGGCGCCTCACTGCGCGCGCGACACGCCCGGCGGACGCAACAAGGCCTAACCTGGCCGATGACTGATGACGCGCACGCGCGCGCACACTCTCGCCATGACAAACGGCGCGGGGCGGGGCGGGGCGGGGCGGGGCGGGGCGGGGCGGGGCGGGGCGGGGCGGGGCGGGGCCCGCAGGCCGGCACACATCGATGGCCACCACGCCCTCCGGCGCGCTACCAACAAGGTGCGGCCATCTATTCCGAGCCAAGCTGGCATTTTGTTCAATCCGCTTTGTGTACGCCAGATGCGAAAATAAATTGCAACTAGCGGGAAAAAAAAAAAAAATGGGAGTAAGAGGCGAGGTGACGCAACATGCTGTTCTGCTGTACAGCAACGCATCCGTGTGTGCGGGTTGCCTGCTCGCACGGGGCTCCGAGGTGCCCACCGGCCTCCGGGGCCTCGCCCGCCTCAGGAGCAAGGTCCTCCAGCACATGAGAACAATCTACTGCAAGGCATTGCCGCTAGAGTGCGTGACCTCCGGCCCGGCTGACCACGAGTCCTGTGTGCCAGCCCCTAATGCATTGTGCGGCCGCTGAGGGGAGGGGCAGTCTAACTAGCACTTCCCTCTGCGCAGCGCCCCTCCTCCCCCCAACCATTGGCCTTGCTCGCACTCGCTACTGTTGGACGACACCTAGAAATGTGCGTCTGAATGAGGTTAGGTTTGGCTCCGTCTGGAGACACGGTGATGAGTCTTTTGGAGTAGAGCCAGCTGGAAGGGAGAAGAGCTGCTTCAAAAAAGAAGACTTTAAAAAATAGAGAAAGGAGGTTCCTGTCGAGTTACCTCGCTATCGGACAAATACTCAGTTAAAGATATGTCTTTAAATTTTTATTACTTATTGTTCTGAAGCTATTATCATCACGTTTCCGTGTTGACATCAATGACATTTCACAATACGTAATCAAAAGATGATTAAATAATCATTACGAAAATGAAATAAAAATAGCTCCCAGAGCAAGTACTGAAAACGCCTGCAAGGCAACTTTTATCAGCGCAAGAAATATATTTATCTCATATAAAAGGCGTGTTTTGGCGGGCAAAATAGTTTGCACTAAGCGACTTGTGTGTCTCGACGCTGACCCAATTCGAAAGAGAAGAAATAGTGTCCATCCAACAGTGTGTTGTTCAGCACGTGTTTGGAACATAACCGTTGTGCTGCGCTGAGCCTGTGACAGTAAACAACGCCAGGTGATTTGGGAAGACTGTCGCGAAACGACCCCTCCCCTCCCCCTCCACAGGCGGCCTGCCACGCCCCCTGGCGAGCGGCAAGAACCCCCTTTACGGCGCCGGCCGGACTCAGCCGTGTTCTTGCCGCAGTGCCGCTGCTCTGGCGTGAGCCGCCGGTGACGAGGCGAGTGTGTCACTCCATCACCGGTCTCGGCAGGGATGCAACTTAGTCGTTTTAGAGCTACAAATTCTGATTATTCCTTTTTTATGCACATATGAAATTCTACAACTTTAACGGACGGATAAATTTGAGCCCCTAATCCGAGATAGAAAAGTGGAGCTGCTCTCTTCCGCGCACCGCGTTTCTGGGTACAGCCTCAAAATTCCCGTCGTTATTTTGAGTCAAGCGCGGCCGCCAGCCGATAACGCTAATCCGGCTATTTGCCCCGCTGCTTAAAATAAATATCGCTATTTGTGCGATGGATGGCCCCGCTCTTCGCGTGGGTGTGCCCGGGCCCCGGCCCGGCCCGGCCCGGCCCGCCCGGCCCGCGGCTCCACCCGCTCGTAAATATTCTTTCCGGTAAACAGCAGGCTTGTGCGTGGCCCTACGCGGGGCACCCGCCCGCCCCAACCCCAGCACCTGCCAGTCCATCGCTGCGCATGGGCTGTGAGATACGCAAAGTCCTGCAAATCATTGTAACCCATTGTTTTTCCAACCGCGCTTTGGTGGATTATAAATAATTTTTAACAGCCTCAATGTAAACTTCATGTTGAACTGCAAATTACGGTCCCGCACCCAGAAAACCGTGTTCTTGATTATTCAATTTGTTCTCAAACCAAGCGCATTGCATTCGAAAAAAACAAGGACATGAAAAATCAAGAGCATTGTGCGAATATCAAGAACACGCTTTTCTGGGTGCGTTTCCAACATTCTTTACTGTGGTAGAATTGTCTACTCACTTACATCCGAAATAAGCAGCTTCGGGATAAACAAGCAGCCAGTTCTGTTTCATCGCTGCTGAAGCCTAGACTGATGCCCCTCGGAGGCTGTTGAACTCCCCAGAGCGGCTCCTGCCCCCTTAGGCGCCTAGCCTGCCCTGCGCCTTGTCATATCGCACGCCCGTTGCACTTGTTTAATGTTTCAAGCAGATACACTGAGGGCGGTGCGGTCTGTCCGAAATAGGCGCGTCTGGCTACAGGCCGGCCCGGGGCGGGAGGGAGGGAGGAAAGATAATTGTGTCTGCAGCCAGGCAAGCCAGCCCTCTGCGCCTGCTGCTGGAAGGATGTTCAGGGTGGCCGCTTTTCCGGTGCCCTTTCCGATCCCCACTTTTTTCTTGGCGGCCCCAAAGGGAAGACGATCCCCATTTTTTTTCCAGAGCTTTTGTTAAGGATATTCCACCCGCCTCACCTGCTCTATGGACCAGGCGCAGGCTTGGCTCCGCTAACAGTCACACCCGACACCGCGTCTATCGCACGCCACCGCACCGCAGGCCACCGCAGGCCAACAGTGCGAGGCAGCTAAGCGCCGCCGCCCCGCCCCGCCCCGCCCGCCGCCACCGCCGCCCGAGTGAAGGTGCAAGGGGTCGCAGGCATGCGGCGGCGACACGGCAAGGGGCTGCCCCGCCCCGCCCCACCCCGCCCCGCCCCGCCCCGCTGACATTTCCATAAGCTCCCGCTACACACACGCAGCAGGGGGTGACTCCCGACCCGACCCCCTCCGAAATCTGTCCCGACGACACCCCCGCCCCGCCCCGCCCCGCCCCGTCCACACCGCCGGCCGAAACCCAGCTGCTACAACCAGCGCGCGCTGTCCAGGAGGGCGGTGTTGACACACGCCATACGGCTGCAGCCCCCACAACCCCTGCCCCAGTTCGCCCCCCGCCCCCCCTCTCCTTCTCCTTCGATCATACATATACACTCTAAATATTTTGTCCTTAAACGGGAACGAATACAAATTTGCTCCAAAACCTGAACAAATTGTGTAAAACTTGGAAAAAAAAAATTGTCCATTTTAAGAAACAAATTTGCGTTTGGTCTGGACGTGCACAGAACCGTGGGTGAAACAAAGGTGATAACATTTTTTCCGACTTGGATCACTAGTTTCGTTTCTCTCCCCGTCGCCGTAGCCAGCCTCGCCCCGCCCCGGGTGAATAACTCATCAGACGCCGCTGCCAGCGCTCAGCCACCCCAACACCAGATCGTTTATATATTTTTCCTGGTATGTACTTTTTTTTCAGCCCTTGCGCGCTCATTTCAGAACAAAGCAGAGCCACAGAAAAACAAAAATCAACAAAGACTCTTCCGATTAGAAATCACGGGCGGGTGGTGGTGGGAGGGTTTTGGCAAACGCACAAAGGGCGTAACGCGGCATGGGGGTACGAGGCGCGCGGCTGGGCGGCGCGGGGGTGGAGGGAGGTGTCCAGGTGGAGGCAGGCCGGGGCTGCCCGCCCCAGGAGCCAGCAGGCGCGTGCGCATCGCTCACGGACACGCTCTCCCCTGTACCGCCCTGCCTGTGTCGTGCAGTTATCCTATCGGGCGCAGCTGGGCCGCACGCGGGCCGAACAGGTATACGAACGGGAAACATACACATTTCACTTGAGGCACTCTGGAAATTAGACGCATGCAGATAAAAAAAAATACCGAAAGAGTACCCGAGCTATGCGTACCAGGCGTTTCATAAAAGACGTAGGTGCGAGCGGGTTTGCCTACCCGATCTCCCCGTAAGGCGCCATAGCCCCTTGGGTAGGCACACCCGCCCGCACCTGCGTCATTTATGAAATGCCCGGTACCTGTAAAACATATGGCAGTTCCGTCTTCACTCCCTCACACCAAAAATAATTAACATTATTTTTCAGAGACTTCGCGCAACAATAAAAGCGGCGCCATCTATTTTTATCATATTTAATAAAAACCCGTCTTCGGCGCATTTAGCTAGCCTGGACGGCCTTGGGAGAGGACTGCCCTGGTTGAAAAGGGATTTGACCATAACGAGGCAAGGTAATAACACCACAGAGAGGGGAGGGAGGTAAGGGTGACAGAAGGGGGGTGGCAGCTACACTCTAAAAGTCTATGGACTTTTTCTGTGGACTTTTTTGTCCACAGATTCAAAGACAAGTCACTTGTTACCAATAAGATCGTCGACAATTTTTTGGACACAATTATGGAAAATTTGTCCCTAATTCTGAACTATTTAGTGTGTACAGCAGATATTTATCCACGCTTAGCAGACGTGCTGGAGGTGGGACTTCTTGACGGGCAGCAAACCGACACTTTAATGCATTTCTTTTTGACGGCGCGAGTTAACGCAATGAAGGTGAGACTACGGCAGCCTTTCCAGCGAGTTCCAGGCAACGTCTCCAGAGGACAGGCGGCGGCGGCGGCGCTGGAGGCAGGACCAAAAAAAGGGAAGGGGGAATAAAAAGTATAAAGATGTAGAGGAAAAAGTAAGAGGGAAACAGCATAACCTCCGCAAAAAGAAGAAAGGCGAAGGGCGAGCGCCTCAAAAATGAAGTCGTCCTTAGCTGAGAGGGGGAGACACGAGAGACAGGGGAGGGGAGGGGGCGGGGGGCAGAGGGTTAGTACTCGGCGTACCGTTGTCCCATGACGCGTTCCGTTTCTTGCCTGTTCGGTGTTCGGTCCTATTGGTGAGGCTGAACCTAAATCATGCCAAGCGGTTGGCCTCGATGAGCCCCCCCCCCCCCTCCCTCCAGAACCCCCCCCCCCCCAACACACACACACACACACACACACGAGGGAGACCACGCACGCACGCCCGCAGCCAGATTGAGACGAGCGAGAAGAAAAAAAATATAGAGGTAAAAAAAATCACATCGCAGTGAGGAAGAGAAAACTTCCCCCTGCCCTTGCTTTTTCCCTCCCTTGCTCGACACCAGCCAGAGTGGAGAAGGCACGCGTTGGGGGTGGATAGAGAGAAGGGAGATCGAGTGAGAGAGCGGGGCAAAAAATGTGAGCGCGAGGGGACGGCAAACGGGGATGGATGTAAATCCGATTGTTATTGAATTTTATATGGTATCATTGTCAAAAAAAAAAAAGCCAGTTGCATATCACCTTTTTTTTTCCTTTCGTTTGAGGCTGTTCAATGTGGATTGAAGAGCATCATATTGCTGGAAAGTGCACAGGCTGGATTAAACATCAAACCAAGCACAAACGTTCACAACAATCAGGGGTGTTAGCGACCAGCCCAAGTAAAAATCATTCGAACACAAAACAGCAATTCATGTATGTGCCCTTCAGAGAGCCAGCAGCCTTGAAGTCGAGCGGCCAAACGCTGCGAGACAAGAACGCGAATCTCAAGCCTTTCGTTCTCTCCCCCGCCCCACAAAGACGGAACGAGCAGATTAGTGCCGCTCGATCACGGCGGATTTGGATGTGGCAATGCCTAGGCTCAGGGGAGATATTCATGAGGGCGCAGCGGCGGCGGCTGTCCCCGCCCCGCCCCGCCCCGCCCGCCCGGCACCCTCATGGAAATGTATAAACGACAAATTCAAGTAATGGACTTTCCGGATCATCTTCAGGTGGACTGTTTTCTCCTCCACGGCGAGGCTCCGCGTCGCTCTCCTCTTCGTCCACTCCAGCCACTTGAAATAAAATATCCAGCAGTTCGGCCGCCTCCCGCCCGGCGCCGCCCGGCGCCTCCCGCCCAGCGCGCCGCACAAACCCAACCCAAGCGAAAGAGTTTTACTTCTAATGAATATGTGATGAGCGCCTCTGTCCCGCAGAGGTAAGGGCAAGGTGCTAAGGCGGGGGTTGTTGGCCATGGGTGCCACCCTTCCTTCCTTCCCTCCTTCCCTCCCTCCCTCCCTCCCTCCCTCCCCCTCACGCACACCGCTGCCCTGGGAATAAGGTAACGAGGTGACTGATTTCCAGAAGTCAGTTTTATATACACGGAAATACGCCCCTGCGTACAACTAAAATCACTATCCGCTTTTATTCCGCGTCCTACGTAGGCCCTATGAAAGTGTCTGAGCACGTCGCCGTGGTACGGCGTGCGGTGGCGGGGCGGGGCGCGGCGTGGCGGGGCGTGGCGGGGGGTGGCGAGGCGTGACGGGGGCGTGGCGGGGCGTGCTGGGGCGTGGCGGGGCTGCACACTCCCGCCGTCCGCCGCCTTTAGATTTCGGGAAGAATTACGATAGAGAGCCCCCTCCATCTTCAATCACCCTGGCCGACCCACCGACCCGGCCCGCCGCGCCACGCCGCGCCACGCCACGCTACAGCGAGTCCAGCAGGGCCCCGGCCGCTGGGGGTGGCGCGGGGGCCCGCGGCCACGCCCTGGAGCAGGCAGGGGCCCTCGAGCCCCTGCACACGCGCTCGGACCTACAGTCAGTGGCCCATATTTCGGACATGAGCCCTCATTTCGGACAAACCCGAGTCTTTGGATTTAGGGGCCCGTAAATCCGATGCTTTTTCACCAATTTGAACTTCCGGGGCTAAAATTTCGCCCGTTTCGCTCTATCTCTTACCGTTTAGACTGTAGAGGTGGTTTTACGGTGCGAATAAGCTAATACCGACACTTTACACCTAAGTTACCCCTTGGGAGACATGAAATTATTTTTTAAAAATTCTTCATATTTGGTCATGGGCTTACATATGGCTTTTTTGAGAAATTGGAGTCCACGTTACGACCCCAAGATATCAAATTGGGCACGAACTTTTTTCGGCAATCGTCATGCATATAGTCCACCTTCAAAACCCTAAATGCGGATCAAAATCGGAGGGTAACACTAAGGTATGTTCCCCTGTTTGGACTTGAAAAATAATAACGTAGAATAATAAACAAGGCGTATCGAGCCGTCCTGCCCTGCAGTTTCCAGTCCAGTTGTCAGTCCGGTTCGTTGGGTGCTGCTCGGGTGGACCTGCTCGCGCCCTGCACTGCACTACCAGCCCAGCGCGGCACAGCCAGAGGAGAACATGGAGCGTCCAAAGAGTCTCTCTCCGCACGGCCCTCCCTGCGCCGCGCAGGCCCATTAGCAGGCCGGAGACAAAGCAGTCTCAAGGCGCCGGGCAAAGCGGTAGGTGCACCTAAATGAGGAGCAGCATCACTCTGAGAGATAGGGGTAAGCTTTACTGGAACATTTTCCACCAAGTGCAGGTGCACATGACTCGACACGATCGTGTCGCCGCGACAAGGAAAGACTGCCTCTTCGTTTGTCGATAAACTTGCAAATGTAATGTTGGACTCACGCCGTCCGTCTGTGTCCCCTGCTCCCTCCGCCTCCGCCCCCTTCCCCATCGCCCTGCCTGGCTGTAATCCGCTATAATATCAAATCATTTTCAGCCAGGTTTCGATATTATTGTCGTCGCATTACTTTTCTTTGACACCATGCAGCACGCGAGTTATTTTCTCTATCATTAAAGACATTTTGCGCGTTAAAGTCTTAGTGCGCGACTAGCTGAGAGGTGAGACACGGTACGGTCAGTACCTGCAGTACCCTGCACCTGCCTACACGGGCGGCCCACGCTAACGCCTCGACACAAAATAAGTGTCAATGGACATTTTTTGTTGACACTTGTCAACAATTTTGTGCATGTCTAGAGCTGGTAACAAATTTGCGTACATATATGGACAACTTGTCCACATTTACGGACAAATTTTGTGAACAATTAGACACAATTTTAATTTGTCCATAGTTGGTAACGTTTAAAAACGTTGCCAGACTGTCTTCACAGTTGCCTCCAAACAGTCCACTATTTAGTCCATAAAAATTTTTGTTACCCACTGCAAACAAATTTGTTCTTAGTTGTCGACAAAATTGTAGACAACACTTCTGGTAACAATGTAATTGTTACTGAATCTAAAGACATAAAAGTCTATGGAAAATGTCCATATAGACTTTTAGAGTGCAGATCCAATAATTGTTGGGATCGTCTCGCAGCTCTTGACGCGCGGCTGACTGGTTGCCTACCTCTACGGCTCCGCCATCTTCTCATACCACACACACACACAAGCAGCCAGCCACATACACATACACATGCGGGACTAGCAGCGGCGGCAGGAGCCCGACGTAGTAGTAGTAGTAAAAAAAAACCTCCGCACGCCAACATCAATTTGCCATACAATTTCTCTGCGCGCCATAACCTAACACATCACATCAGTCGAGTGTGGCGCGGCGCGGCCGGCGATAAAACACGCGGGAGCTTCCTCCTCATGTGGGAGCGACTTCTGTATAGGGAGAGGGGGCGGGGGGGGGAGGCGACAATAAAGGCGTCAGCGCATCGCAATGGGGGCAGGGAGGGGGAGGGGGACATACAAGGGCGGAGCAGCGAGAGAAGCAAATTAATAAAATTCAGGTGACTGCACACATACTGCATGCAGCCAGCTGTGGATATCGCTGGAGCGCAGGGCACACACACACACACACACACACACACACACACACGAGTACACGAGACACACACGCGACACGCACTCACGAGAGGCACCACGTTCTCCCGCTATCACCTAGAAAAATAGAGACTTGCAGCAACCATATTATTACGGTTGGCCGGGGACAACCATACAAAATATTGTTGAGGTGACTCTCATATTGTTGTGCAAACTACAAAAATTGCAAGCCCAAGCATTTCCGTTCTTGGATTAACCATGTGAGTGTTGGCATAACCATATTTCGAATGATTGTTCCTGCGGCATGGTTGCTACAACCATCTATTTTTCTGGATGATTTCCGTCGGGATGCGCGCGTCTTTTGAAATTGATGGTCATCGGCACAATTGAAAGTTTTTGTTGGCGCGCTGCCGCACCATCTTACAACTGCTAGAGCAGCGAGGCGCAGCACAGCGCGCTCGGTCGGTCCACCATCTCCTGCTGACCTACCAAACGCACCTGTTTGGCGTCATTCCTTCAATGGGACATTCCTCGAGGCCGCGCGGTGGGGCGGGGCGGGGCGGGGGCGGGGCGGGGCGGAGGGCGGGGCGGGGGGCGGGGCAGGGGGAGGGGGGCACTGCGGCCCGCGGGCGTTGACTCCACTTGGGGTCTAGCTCCAGCAGCCATTGTGCAGCAAAAACAAACGGGTCCGCGTCGCCTCCGCCGCTGCGCCGCGCGCACTGCCCGCCCCGCCCCCCCCGCCCCGCCCCGCCCCGCCCCGCCCCGCCCGCGCGGGCGACTCCCGTAGGCAGCAAGTTGCCTGAAATAGTCAGAGCGGCCTGCAGCGGTACCTGGAGTGCAGCAGCGGGACGACACTTGGAGAAAAGTGGAAAGGAAAAAGAGTGACTAGCGGCGTTAAAACAGAAGTCGCCTTGTCTGCAGCGCAGTGCAAGATGCGATCAGGGACACGAGGCGTTAGGCGCACAGACACTGTGTACTGTACCGCCGCCAAAGCGCTCGGAGGATAGCGTGGGAGGAAGCCCCCGCGGAATGGGGACTTTTGCCCTTTTTCCCCGCTCTCTGCGTGGGGGGGAGGGGGGGGAATCATTTCCTTCACAAAGACAATTTTCCTCCAAATACCCTCCCCCAACACACGCAGCCTTGTGGCCTTCTCCTCGGCCCAGCACAGGACGCACAAGCCCCGCAACTAATTCAGCGAAAATTTTATTTTAAAACTAAACCTTTACCGCTCCCCCTTCTCCCACGGAGCCCCCCGCTACCCCTACCCTCCCCACTCCCCTGCAGCCCTGGAGTGTCTCCTCCAATGTAATATTCCCTGTGAGGCTAGACAAGACCGCGCGGGGCGGGGCCGGGCCGGGCGGGCCGGGGCGGGGCGGGGCGGGGCGGGCAGCACTTAGGCCTGCAGGACCCGGGCCGCCCCGCCCCGCCCCGCCGCGCGCGGCTCACAGATCAGCCGCACGGCCAATAAGAATGGTCGCGCTCCACACAGCCTTGTCGCGCGTCCGCATCAGCTGCAGCAATGCGGCGTGCTGGACCATTACTGCCATACCCTGTTACAAATACTTGTAACGCTCCGCAACGCAACGGCACGGATAGAGCGAATAAGGGCACAAAGGGTTTATGCTCAACATTAGCAGATTGGGGAAAAGTGGGGTAGGAGAAATTCTGTTTCGCTGATAGATAGATAGATGGATAGATAGATAGATAGATAGATAGATAGATAGATAGATAGATAGATAGATAGATAGATAGATAGATAGATGGACGAACTCTGCAGTTGCCTCATTCTCGTCCGGAGTTGAAGAGCGCAATGAAGAGCTTTTCCCTCAACCCATTCATTGTCCGTCCGAAACAGCACGAGCCACACGCCATGCGGGACGCGGACGACAAAGCGACGCTGGCGCGCGCAAACGTACCGCCGGGGCGGGGCGGGGCGGGGCGGGGCGGGACAACACCAGAGCCTCGTGCCACCGACACCGGCACTGACGATGATTTTTCGGCCTCCAGCTGGCACAGAGAGGTGCGGCCAAGGAGAGGGGGGCAGCGGGCGCGTAGGAGAGGGGGCGGTGGAGGAGGGGGCGGTGGGAGGGGGGCGGGCGCTGGAGAGGACGAATACGGACGTGATGGCTCGTATCATGGAAAATGCAAAACAGAACCACTTCCATCCCACCACCGCCCCCTTTCTCTCGCTGACTCTCTCTCTCTCTCTCTCTCTCTCTCTCTCTCTCTCTCTCTCTCTCTCTCTCTCTTTGACAAAAGTTGGGCTGGAGAGGACCAACCAATGCCACGGTACTGAGCAGGGGCCTGGCACAATGCTCCGCCGGGGGGGAGGGAGGGAGGCAGGAGCGGCATCACAATGTAAATAGCCGCGCCGCCACTACTCCCGCCACTTTCTTTAAACAAATGTAAATTTTCAGAACCTGGCGGAGGTTTTATCACAGTAAAGGCGAGAGTATCTGCTCGGATGCGCCGTGGCTGTCCCCCCCCTCCTCTTTCCTCTCTCTCGCCCACCCCCTCTCTCTCTCTCTCTCTCTTTCTCTCTCCCTCTCTCTCTCTCTATTGGCGGAACACGTTCAGTCGGCCTGCTGTGCGCGCCCGGTTGGTAATTTGGTTAGCCAGCCAGCCCAGCGGTGGTGACAGGGCTGGCGGCGGCTGCGGGGATGCGGGATGTTGACGTTTAGTGGGCGGGGAGAGGGGGGGGGGGGGGGGGGAGGGGTGAGAGAGGGGAGGGGGGAGAGGGGAGGGGGAGAGGGGGAGGGGGTAGTGGTCGCAGAGAGGTGAACGCAGTGCATCGCGGTCCACAAATGAGCGCCTGCTGCTGCGCGCGGACACCACATGAATCCCCTCCTCCCCCTCCCCCTCCCCATCCTCCTCGTTTGTGCAGCAAATTTCAACCCCACGCCATCCGGCACCCTCTCCTATAGTCCGCTCCGCTCCCCCGCCTGCTGACGCCTCGGTGCAAACTAGAACGAGAGACAACCACTCAAGCTGCACATGGGACGGGCCGGTCACCGCAGTTACAATAAAATCCAATCTCACTTGATGCAGAGGGGTCCAGGCACAGGGGGGGGGGGGAATCTCCACTTCTTCCCCCACCCTCACAGCGCGAGGGAGAGGGGGAGGGAGGGGTGCGTCCCGCTGGTAAAATAACAGGGTGCAACCCAATTTAGAAAGTCAAGTTTACAGAGCGGACGTGATTTCACGATTGCGTCGGAAAGTACGGAAAGTAGAACACTGTAATTTTTTTTGGTCATTTTACAACATTTTTTGTGACAAACTAGTTGTGCAAAAATAAAAACAAAACTTCTGTCAACCAGACAAAAAAATAATCAACGAATAGATTGTCATTTGATTTTGACAAATTATTTGTCAAACTACAACTAATTAATCGACAATAATTGTTGTCACTGATGATAGTTATTTAGCTGTGAAGTCTGGGAGTTTTTTAATACGCATGTCTTTTTTTACGGCTTCAGATAAATTGTTTTTAGTTTTTTTTCTTACAGTGAATGCTATCTTGTGTTGCCTCTCGATTTCACACACTGCAATTTTAAAATAAATATTGAGTCCAGTCACCTGATATTTCGTGCTCGGTTCTTTTGTCACGGACTTTTATTCCCGGCGTATGATTCTGTTTTTCGGAACGAGAGCGCAATATAGGGCGCGCAAAGTGTTAGCTCACACAGTATTTCCCGAGGGCGGCAGCTGCGCGCCGCCGAGAGCCGCCAAAGGAATCCCCGGGGGAGCAGCCAAATATAATCCTGCGGAGAGGGACAGAGGCGCTCGCCGCTCCACCTGACAAGGCCCGCGGGGCCCCGCGGCGGCAGGGGGAGGGGGGGGGGCTTACCCTAGCCTGACTTGGGCGCCAATAGCTCTTGTAAGGCTGCCCAGGGGGCGGGCGCACAGCATGCGTGTGAGGCGAGGGGGCAACCACTCCCCATCATAGTGTACACGGGATTTCTACTGACTGCACAAGATTTCGTTCAGATTTTGAGAGATTTATCTCAGATTTCATGAGATTTCACAATATTTCAATGAGATTTCAATGAGATTTCTCAGTTAGATTTCTGAGGATTTCATCGTGATTTCCGAGGATTTCATCGAGATTTCTGAGGATTTCATCGACATTTCCGCAGATTTGTACACAGGATTTTGCGAGTGGTTGCCCCTCGGTGTAAGGGCAGTATTGCCTACTTGCCCCTGCCTTACGCAGCTGCTTAGTCTACAGAGTACTTAACACTGCAAATATAACAGCGTGATTGAGAAGAGGCAATAGGCTATTTCGCTAAAGAACAGACGACTGCTGTTTCCGGACTGGTATGAGAAGCTCGCATAGCAGATGGCCTTCATTTTGATTATGGTTTAGGTCTCCCAGTGAAACGAAGAACGTTGCAAAGTTTAATGCTTGGACAATTTGAATCAGAAAAAGTACTGTACCAGCATTCTTTTTAAGAACGCATGTCTTTTATGCGAAAAACTAAAACCAAACTGGTAAAACAAGTGTGCAATTTTTGCGCACTTACGTGTCGAATTGATGACTTGGTTGACGAGTAGATCAGCTCGACACCACCAAGTATTTAGTTTTTACACATTTGAAACTAAACACCAATTGATATGCAGAACTAAAAATGTTTTTCCCAGCGCAATACTGCAATACCCTGCAAAGCAGGCCTCAGCGAGGCGAGGGTCATTCCTCCTCCGCGGTGACATCTCTTGGCTCGGAGGCTTGAGGGCCAGCAGGCCCTGCGCCCGCCCGCTCGCATGGGAAGGACACGCACACCATAAAACGACAACGTTTTTATCACGCTTTTTAGTAACGCCCTTAAAATACAGCCTATTACAGCAGCCAGGTAATATTGCACAATACTAAGCTGAGTTTATACTTTTGTTTGATAAGGTCAACTTTATTTAAAAGTGAAGTAAGATGCCCGAAGAGGGAGGAAGAGGGCGGGGAGGGCGCTACCAAGAACAAAGTCTCTTTCCTCTCAAGAGTTTTTTTTTTGTTACCCTTCGAGGCCCTCCTACCTCCTGGCATGCGTCCCACCTTGGCGGCCCTGGAGTTCCTGCAAGGTCTCGCCGCTACACTTAACACATCGCACTTGATGGACGCCAAAAGTGCAGGGCGGCCGTAGTTCACTACTTTGCACACAGACTGGCGGCGCGGCGGCGCGGCGCGGGCACGCACGCGTCTGCTCTATGAAATACTACAAGCGGTCTGGAAAACCAACTGTGTACAAGTATTCATTATCTACTACGTACTTTCACGGACTCAGGAAATAGTGTGTAGTATGTAGACAGACACGTTTGCGGTAAATAGTGTGCACTTGGGGATATATACACACTAATTACTGTATGCATGTCTATGTACCGGGGGTTTCTTGGAACGCGTAACAGTGTTGCGGGTTCGCCTATCCCATTCGCCCGTAAAGGCGCCATGGCCAATCCCGAAACACTGTTACGCATTCAAAGAAACACCCAGTACACACTATTATACTTCAAAGGGTGCAGTAAATCATGAAAAGTTGTACACACTTAGTCTCCCAGAGTGAGGTTGAACGCAGAAATCACATTCAATTCACATGACTTATAGATCAAAATCAAACAAATTTCAAGACGTCTGCCTCCTTCCACGAAAAGCATGTTCTGCCCTATTCAAGTTACCGTGCGCCACACCCATCCACCCACACACACGCACACACCTACACACACAGACAGGGCACCACAGAGAATAAACCTGACCAGAAACCATCTCCATCTCAGCCTGAGGTGAGTGCCACCGCTAGTGCACAGCCAGCCCGGCGGGGCGCGCCGCAGGCAGCAGGGCGGGGCCTCACAAGCTACCACGCTTGCCATTCTTCATTATACTCTGTCAAAATTAACGAGAAGCCCATTACACGCGTCAGAGCAGCCGCGAGCGCCTCTGTGTGGGTGTGTAGGCGAGTGCGTGTGTCAGAGAGAGAGAGAGAGAGGGAGAGAGAGAGAGAGAGAGAGAGAGAGAGAGAGAGAGAGAGAGAGAGAGAGAGAGAGAGAGAGAGAGAGAGAGAGAGAGGAGGGGTCGATATCATTACCAACAGCAGCGGCGGCATGGCAGCAGGGTCCACAGCCGCGTCAGCTCCGACTGCGACTCACCTGGAACAGAAGAGGTCGGCGCCCTGTCAGACTCTTCCTCCGCAGATATCAAACCTTTTTACAAGGGCTGGCCAGGGCGGTTCGGGCCGCGGACACAAAGAGCGAACACTGCAGGCCACTCGTCAAGACTCGTTTGAAACTCTCGTTTGGCGGTCGGTCGGTCTACGGGGGCCGCTAGTTTATAGTGTTGTAGACTGGCGCGGCGTAGTAAAACGGGGCACAAAGATAAATTATACGGAAGATTATTGATGCCACGGGTCGGGAGAGGAGTAACAGGAGGACGGGACAGCACGAAGTAGAGAGGCGGGAGAGGAGAGAGCGAGAGAGCGAGCGAGCGAGCGAGAGAGAGAGAGAGAGAGAGAGAGAGAGAGAGAGAGAGAGCGGGAATGGCGGGCGGATAGAGGCGCGGTAGAACACATGCCTCAATCAGCCTCTCGGTGCGGCGTGGCGCGGCGTGGCGTCGCGCGTACAGTACCGTGTCCGCAGCTGCGCACACGTGGGGGGGAGGGGGGGGGGCACCACGCGGAGGTCAGGGCGGGGGCGCTCCCACCGAAATAACAACGTGAAACAAGAGTCGGTCGGAGCGAGGGGTGCTGCATGGAGTGTACCGCCCCCGACCCGACCCGACACTGCATGGAGCCTGCAGGGGAAAATAAAGGCTGAGGCTCACCTGGAATAATAATCATAAAATAAAATTAAGCCTCTTCACATCCATAAAATGGCGTCTTTTTAATCACAAATTTTCATACATAGTGACAACTATGAAGTATTTTACCGGCGTATCTTTTTTTACACTATCGAAACAATTTCTGCCGCCTGGAAAGCAGCTAGCTGCCTGGTGACTAGGCCGCAGAGATTCTGACGTTCTATTATTTTAAAAATTATTTATGTCCCCCCTTTTTTTCCTTTAACTTCCTCCTCGTCCCAGCCACCCACCTCTCTGTGCGTCGCTCTCGCACACGAGCGCTTCTCTCTCTCTCTCTCTCTCTCTCTCTCTCTCTCATACACACAAACCTTCCTCTCCGTACGCCGGGGCCCTGAATGGAGACGGAAAGAGGAGAGCGGGGCGGAGCGGGCGACGCGGGGCGAGGTGGGTCGGGGCGGGGCGTGCGTGGCGTGGCGGGGCGTGGCGGGGCGGGGCGGGGCGGGGCGTTCGGGGCGAGGTGGGGCGGGGCACTTACAGAGCATTACTCACAAAGAGCCGCGGCCTGGCCGACGACCTTGGGGACCTCCGCCGCTCCGCTTTCGTTCACACCTCCCGACACGCCCGGCCCCGCCCGGCCCGGCCCGCTATGAGAAAAGAGGCATCGCCCGTGACCTTCCGACGTACGAGTCACACCTGACTCCAGGAACAGCCCGGTCCGCCCGCCTGCCGCTCTGGAATGTCCCGGCCGAGCGGCGCTCCAGCCGCTCCAGAATCTATAGCCGCTCGAGCCGCTCCTAAAGAGGGTCATAGGAAAAGAGGCACCACGGTCACGTGACTTACTGCGCTGTGATTGGTTCGGTTCAACTAAGTTCGGAAGAGGGCTGCGGAATTTTTCATACCGCGTTTCAGAGAAGCTTGACGGACCCTCGGATTTCCCCGAACATGCCGGTGGCAAGGACGAGGGCGGAAGAGGGCTGCGGAATTTTTCATACCACGTTTCTGAGAAGCTTGACGGACCCTCCGATTGCCCCGAACATGCCGGTGGCGATCCTGAGGGTCGGCTCTGGGGCAACCCCAAGCGCAAGTCGCCACAGCTATCGCAAATTTCCCACCAATTTCACTACAAATCGCCAATCGCGGCCGGTATGAAAACCAAAGCGATCGCCTGGCCACCCAGTTGAACCAGAGCTCGCTTGTCACTTGACCGTGGCGCCTCTTTGCCTATGACCCTCTTTAGCCGCTCCAGCCTCTCTGGCCGCTGCAGCCTCGCTAGCCGCTCCAGCCTCTCTAGCCACTCCAGCCTCTGCAGCCGTTCCAGCCTCTCTAGCCGCTCCAAGCGACACGCGGCCGCACGCGGCGCCTCCGCCCCTGCCCCAAAAGATGTGGCGGTGCCCATCAAGCGCGAGTGGGCTGCAGACGACTAGTTGGTGAACATTCCGAGCCCAGTGCCCCAGTGCAATGCACATGTAGCAAAATAAAATCACGAGTAGCCATGTGTGCTCCGCGCGCAGAACGACCTTGGCCACGGGGTCCTTGCACTGTCAGAAAAAACTACAGTGAATCCCGTTACAGCCTTTGCTGTCGTTTCAGTCTTCACTGTACTTTTTGGCAGTCAATAACGTACCCCAAAAAATAAAACGGTTTAAATGGAAAACCAATTGTAGACTTAAATTTGTCTAGACAAGACAAGCGAAAAATTGTCAACACAGGTCATGGGTTTGGACTCGAAATGAAAATGTTATCAGCCTAGGTTTTTAATGGTACAGGATGGACTGTCAGAAAAGTACAGTGAATCCTGTACTTGAAGCTACAGATGTTGCTGGCACGCAAATTAACAGGATTCACTGTAGTTTTTTCTCGCAGTGTGGTGATCCTTGAGGCGAGAACCCTATTTGGAGGGACAGGCACATTCGACAAGGACCCGAATAGATGGAGTACCGCAGAGGTTGGCTGGTGGGGGAAGGGAGAGGGGGGGGGGGGGTAACAAGGTTCCCAAGTGAAAATGGTGCTTTGAATGTGCGCCGGCGGGGCAAAGCGAAATGGCAAACGTTCCGGAGAGCATTACGCATACAAAGGTTGAAAAATTGTATTCTAGTGACTTTTCTAGGCGGCGCCTGCATCCGCGCGAACCACGAGAACGCTTTTGTACAGACTGCGGCGTCGAGACAGGTGGGGGAGAAATAGAATGAAATGTGCCATGTCGCCGCTAAATCACCCGAGTTGGTACCCACCCCGTCGTTTGCCTGCGGAAGATTTGAATTTATGAATATCGAGCTGTCGGATGCTCAAACAGCGCGACTCAATTTTATAAAGATGCTCCAAAGTTTAGCAATTCAAACGCCAATGTCGTCGCAGGAGAGGGAGAGAGGGCGGCCGGCCCGGGGCCTGCGGCAGGGAGCGGCGGAGGGGGCTGGGGGGACTAGCTTCGAAAAATTGGAACTAACTCGGTGTTACGTGGCGCGGTGGCTGCTAGGCGGGGCGGGGCGGGGCGGGGCGGGGCGGGTCAAGAGAGCCGCTGTGAGATAACGGCGGCCAACTCCAGACACTCACTTCCAGTCCAAGTTGATTTCCCCAACTGCGTACACCTACTGTACCGTGCCGGCCGGCCGGCCAGGGCACGGCAGGGGCAGGGCAGGGCAGGCGAGGCGGGCTGAGCCCAGCTGGCCGCGCCGCGCCACGCCACGCCACGCCACGCCGCGCCACGCCACGCCGGGGCTAGCTGTTGGAATTCCACAGAAGTTTCCTGTTTCGAAAGAAATCACTGCGAGCGGCGTAAAGTAGATGAGGAACTCTTTCTACTGCGCGCGCGAGCGAGGGAGGGAGGGAGGAAGAGAACTAGAGAGAGAGCGCGGGAGAGGGGAGAGGCGAACGTGAGACGGGAGAGAGGGGGAGACTGGGGAGGGGGCAAAAAAAGAATCTTGGTAAAACTAGGGGGTGCCGTACAGTTAAGGGGACAGCGGTAGATTGGCGTTGGCGGCGATCAACATTTCCGATATGTTGATGAAAGATTCCAGAACAGGGTTCAACTCCCCTCCGCCTAACAGGACTGATTTTTTAATGGGCGCGTGATAGTAAAATCTAAAATGGTAACAATACAAGTTTTAGTAAATATTATAAGTAGGACTTTTGAAAGACGAATGATTTTAAACTTTCTGCTAAAACAAAGACTTCTACCTCATTCATTATGAAAATATTCTCCCCGCCTGGAGCAGGCAGCCACGCCGACTTCTGGGTGTGTAGCGAAGGCACGGGAACCGCAGTCTGGCCTTCCTTCCCATCCGAGAGGGGCGGGGGGCGGCTGCCGAACCTCCTAACCACCAACCGCCACGCCCCCACCCCGCCCCCGCCCCAAACTACACCCTCACCTCTGCTCTGAGGAGCCGCGGCCCGTCCTGGACCTTCACGACGACAATGGCGAGTCGCGCGAGCGCAGGGGAGGCATCGTGTCACGTGACAGCTGAGGAGACATGCGCCACGGCACGGCCGCTAGGCCGGATATAGTCCCACTCGAGGAATGTCCGAAGAAAACACTGCTAAAAGTTTACGAAGCATTGCTTTGTATTACAAAGGATTTGCTTTGTACAGAGAAAACAAGGCCACTGTAATACGAAGAGTCAGACTTTGTAGCCCTCAAAGCATCGCTTTGTATTACGAAGCATTACTTTGTAAGACAAAGGGTGATGCTTCGTAGCTTACAAAGCACATCATTTGTAGTACAAAGCAGTACTTTGTAATACAAAGGAATCGAATTCTTCGTAGGCTTACAAGAGATGTGCTTTGTAAACTTTAACAAGTGAAGGAAAACAGGCGCGATTTAACGGGGGGGGGGGGGGGGGGCCCTAGTGGATCGCCTGAAAGATAGGCAACTTGGGCTACAAAACCCCTGTATGTAGGCAACCGACGGGGCACCGCCCCCCCCTGCCTACAGGACCTTAAACCGCGCCTGAAGGAAAAGGCGGAGAGATTTTACATCACCATTACAAACACTCCGATAGCTCGAGATAAAAGTTCCCTCGCCAATCGAGTATGGTTCAGGATGTGCGGCTCGAAATTTAAATCCAACGAAAAGACGATTACGGTTGACAGCAACAAATACACGAGTAGCACGGTAAATCTGTTTCCCGGGACGCCCAGGTATGTAGGTACTTTTCCAGGAAAATTCCTCGGAATTTTCAGGAGAAGTACTGGAAAAGCCAGGAACTTTCCTGGAAAAGAACCTACTTTCTTAGAAGGTCCCAGGAAACAGATATACCGTGAGCTAAAGGAATACGGGCAACAGGGTGTGGGTGCGTGTTAGGCCCAGGGGGAGGGGTGGGGGGGCTACGGCACGGATAGTTGGGGTAAACGCCGCTAAAATGCCGCAGCAGCCGCCCGGTTTAAATTTTCATCACCTCTTGTCATTAGCAGTAGCACACGGGGTGCTGCCGGGGCGGTGTGGAGCAGCGGGGCGGGGCGGGGCGGGGCGGGGCGGGGCGGGGCGCAGCAGGGCGTGGTGGGGCGTGGTGGGCTAATAACCGACGTCGCCGCCCCCAAACTTCTGACTTTAAGTGGCGGCCTGCGTCCAGGAGAGATGATTGACCGTAAAAAAGTTTGGATCGCACCGAAAGGCCTTATAATGCAATCGCCCCGGAAGAAGTTTCACCCGGAGGCCAGCCGGGGGGCGGCGCTGGCGGCGGGGAGGGGAGGGGAGGGTGACGTATATGGGGTCTAATCGCATCAATGCAACACTCGCGCCCTCCCACCCGACCCGACCCGACCTGTCCGGTAATGAGATGGGCGGGGTGCTACAGCGCCGTCCCTCTCGCACGGCGGGGCGGGGCGCAGCGGGGCAGGGCGCGGCGGGGCGCGCCGCGGCGGGGCGGGGCAGGGCGGGGCGCCGGGGCGCGGCGACATCCTTGGGAGATTAGATTGCGACAGCGAGCCCTCTCGTTCCGTCCGCGTGTCTCTTCTCGGCTCTCGTCGAAAGGATGTCGAGGTGCATATCCCATAGGAGCACGCGCGCGCGCAGCGCTTTGGCTTTAGACGAACGCACGTTCTAAACCATCCCAGCGAAACCGGGAGTGTGTCTTTGAATACGCCCAGGAAAGCTCCTGGGTATTTCCAGGAAAAGTACTGGAAAAGCCAGGAACTTTCCTGGAAAAGTACCTACTTCCCTGCACACGGTAAATCTATTTCCTGGGACCTCCCAGGGAAGTAGGCACTTTTCCAGGAAAGTTCCTGGCTTTTCCAGTACTTTTCCTGGAAATACCCAGGAACTTTCCTGGAAAAGTACCTACTATCCTGGGCGTCCCAGGACACAGATTTACCGTGCAGCCCTGGCGAGTATGCAATCCCACAACGCGGCTACGCATTCAAAGAAACACGCGGTACAAGAAATAGTAAATCCACTCTTTTACGGGGCGGGGGAGGGAGGGGGGCAGGCACAATGCAGAGTTGAGTTAAGTTTTCCTTCTTATTGCGGTAGGAAAAACAGTAAAAATTTCAAGTTTAGTCGCTCTGCTGGAGCCAGGGCCATGCCGCAGTGGCGAAAAGCGCGGGCGCGGGCCCTGCTTCTGCACCCAGCCAGCTCCCTCCTATCCGCCGCCGCCTTAGCAGCAGCCGCAGGCCGCGGCTCGGTATCAAATTAAGATAACCAGCCCGTCCCTCCCCTCCCCTCCCCCCTGCCCGGCTCCATAAATGTTCATCTTTCCTTCCGTGAATGGCACCAGCCGTTCCGCCTAATTGTGCTGCTGTGCGTCCAGCGGTGCGTCCCGGCCCGAGCGAGCGGAGAAAGGGATTCCGCTTGTGTTCCCTGCACTTTACTCATCCTATAGCGGGCAATTAGATCTTGTCGCCCCCCCCCTCCCCCTCATCCCCACTCCTCTCATCCCCAATCCCCGTCTTCCCCTCCGCTCGCCGTTATTTCGGAGCCGAATGGTATGATTTGTCAACGACGCTATTTTGTCGTGTGGTGTTGTGTCGCTGCCTCTCTCCCTCTCCCTCTCTCCCTCTCTCTCCGGGTGATGGAAAGTGTCCAGATTGCGCGTGAGAGGGAGGGAGAGTGTTTCAGTCGGAGAGCGAGAGAGACTCGCTGCTACATTGGTCACAAAACGGGACACAACCGCCGAGATAATCTCATACACCCTAAATAAATCCTCGGCTACTGTAGCCCGCCCCGCCCCGCCCCGCCCCGCCCCGCCCCGCCCTTGGTCCTGGGCTGACCTTGCCTTTTGGTGAAGGGGGCCGCTGGGCCGCTATTGGCCCCCGGGACGAGCCTCTGAGCCTCCCTCTCTTCTCCCTCATCCCCTTCTTCCACCCCTTCAACTCTTTCACTCCTGCTCCATCCCGCTTCTGCCCCCACCACTTACGGACTGTTTACCTCCATGTCCATCGGGAAATGGAACCAATTTTGCGCCCCTCTGTGCGATGGCGCTCTAACAAACTGCTTTATTCACTCCTGCAGATGTGTACATGTATATATAGATTTATGCAAATACAGTATTTCGGGGTCAAAACTTCAAACGAGGGCGCAAATGATGTCGTGTCCGTGTACTAACACACGGCAAGCGACGCTGTCCTCTTGGAATTCGTTCCGCACCGCCCTCGCCACGCCGCACCCCACCCCACCCCGCCCCACCTCGACCCTCCCCCCAAACCCGCCGCATCCCGCCCCCACCCCACCCCGCCGTCAAGGTCGCGCCCAATCACCGGCTCCAGGCGTCCCTGCCCGCCGCCTCCCTATATTCTTTTCGCCGCTTTCCTGTCGTTTTGTTTGCGCCCGGCGCGCCCGACTCGCGGTATCTAAAGCCCTACCGTGCGGTCACGTGGGACCCCGCGCCTCTGTGTGTGTGTGTGTGTGTGTGTGTGTGTGTGTGTGTGTGTGTGTGAGAGGAGGGGGGGGCAGACCGCACCGCTCTCCGGCCCACACAAAAGGCGCCCGGGTAGTTTTCTCTTAAATTGATATATTATTTGGTTCTTCAACTCCTTCCTTCCGCCCGGCTTAGTGCCAGAGAGATTAGCAAACTAGTTATTTATTGTCGGCGACGAGGCGGGGAGCGGGGCAGGCGGGGGGCGAGGGGGGGGGCGGGGCGCGGGGCGGGGCGCGGGGCGCGGGCGGGGCGCGGGGCGGGGCAGGCGCGTGGCGGGCGCGGGGCGGGGCGAAGGGCGGGCGCGGGGCTGTTTTGGCGCCGGATGCTGGGGAGACGTAGAAAGGGAGAGGGAGAGGGGATGAGGGAGAGGGGAGGAGGGAGAGGGGAGGAGGGAGAGGGGAGGGCTCACCAGGCGAGCACACCAGGTGGGGAAGGAATCGTTGAAGACGACGTTGGGGAGGTGACAGCCGCGCAGCCGCGCGTCCCTATGACATCCCGCGGTCTGCGGCATTCCGGGCACGTTGGTACCCCACCTCACTGCGCCCCGCCGCGCCCCACCTCACCACGCCCCGCCCCACCTCACCACGCCCCACCTCACCACGCCCCGCCACGCATCGCGCCGCATTTGGGCTGCAGTGGGACCGCAGCGGGCCCGGTACAGGCCGTCGCCTGAATGACAAGGATTAGCCACGGTGGAACGCCCTTCGGAACGCCCCACCCCACCTCGCCCCGAGGCCCCGCCGCCGTGGCAGCCCCGCCCCCTCCCCCTCACAGCCCTCTCCGGTGGACACGTCAGTCGACACATGAATTAATTCGGAAATAAGAGAGACAGGGGATTTTGCAGCCCGTGCGGTGCGCCTGGCTCTAAGCTCGGCATGGAAATGCGGGCGGGGGAGGGCAGGCGCGGCGGGGCTAAGGGGGGGGGGGGGGGGAGGACTGGCGTACTCTGTCCTAAAAAAAACAGCCGAAAACAATTGAGAGCATAATTACTCTGGCTGTAATGCCGTCGGTACAAAAGGAGACCCTGGCGCATCCAGGCAGGGCGCGGCGCAGCGGGCACCAAAGCTGCGGCTCGTGGCGGGATGGACTGTGTGCGCCACACATGTGTCGGAAATGGTGGAGGTGCGGGCGTGGGAGGGGGGTGGAGAGTGCGGATGTGCGGCGATTCCCCGATATGGCACACTAGACACACGCTGGCCCGGCCCCGCCCGGCCCCGCCCGGCCCCGCCCGGCCCCGCCCGCCGACACTCTGGCAGCCGAGCCGCACTCGGTAACAGACGTATCACACACGCGCGCGGGACGTGGCGGCCCGTACAAGGCGACGTACGTACCGTACGGGTATTTTGAGGAGCGCACACTGGAAACACAAGTGTACACTCTTAACTTCTCAAAAAGAAGATTCGTGTATTATTACAAAGAATTCTGTGGAACCGTAATACAAAGCCAAATTTTCTTTGTAATACAAAGATAAATCTTTGTGATACTAAGCAAAAATTTTTGTAATGCAAGAAAATTTTCTGTATGTTACGGTTGCACAGAATTCTTTGTATTATACGAAACAAATCTTTGTAGAAGATTTAGAGTGTACGAATGTCGCTCACTTGTATGTGAGCAAATAAATTCACTCACTTGTATGTGAGCGAATATCCATTCACTCACTTGTAGGTGAGCAAATAACTATTCGGTCACTTGCAGGTACAAGTGAGTATATGGTTATTCGTATTCGCGCACCCACAAGTGAGTGAATGGTTATTTGCTCACCTACAAGTGATTGAATTTATTTGCTCACCTGCAAGTGAGCGACATTCGTACACTTGTATTTCCAGTGCAGTGCAAAACTGAGAGACGCAAGAGGCAAGGCCGCGACCAGGACTTGTGCGGCTCTATACCGCTTACCTCATGACTGAATAACGTCTCAGAGTACGCCTTCAA
Source organism: Frankliniella intonsa (assembly GCA_033675135.1). NCBI lineage: Eukaryota > Metazoa > Arthropoda > Insecta > Thysanoptera > Thripidae > Frankliniella > Frankliniella intonsa. Next base: position 14,361,789 of record CM066253.1, read on the forward strand.
CGTAAAACTTTTTCAGAGAGTGGGAAGGGGAAGAGCAGAGAGAGAGAGGGAGAGAAAAGAGAGAGAGAGAGAGAGAGAGAGAGAGAGAGAGAGAGAGAGAGAGAGAGAGAGAGAGAGAGAGAGAGAGGAGGGCGGCATGGTAGGTGTCCTATCTTGGCCCATCCCCCGCCCCGCCGCGCCCCATCCCACCCAGTGAGCGTATCGAAGCAGCAGCCGGAGCGCGTCAGTCGCGCGCGCGCACACACGCACACGCACACACACACACACACACACACACACACACACACACAGTCCACACTAATCGCCACGCCGCGCCACACCGCGCCTGCAATCAATCATGTGACTGGCTCACCCACAGCGACGAGGGGGGAGGGGCATTTTCACTCCAACAGTCCGTCACCGCCGCTTCATTTAAAAATAACATGACGCGAAACACGCGCATGCGCGCGCCGGCACACCGAAAAGAAGTTTATCCGAACTACTTGTTTAGTCCCTGGATCAGTTTTATCAGTCCCGTTCAACGGCCGGGCAATAGATCTGAACCTCTTCGACACATTGATGTCTTCAACACTGGCAAAAATATTGTACCAAAGTACACTAAATGTACAATAAGTTTGTACAGGAGAAGTACATAATCGTTGTACCTTTTTAGTAAGACTCCATGTTAAATGCATGTGTACTTCGTACCTAAAAATTGTGTACCATGCCCAGTTTGAGCAGGCAAGGACTTGATCAGTGCTATCGTGGTCAGTATCGTGGTTTTTTCTGGCAGTGAAATGCGAGCTGCGTACAATGTGTTGAACGCAGTTTTATTGGAACATGTGCGAAACATTCCATTCCCCGTTACTGTGCAGCTGATACCCGTGAGCCCGAGAATGCCTTTCCACACCTGAACATTCCCTCCCTCCCGCCAGGCCCGGCCGGCCGGCGTCCACCGGGATTACACAACTTTGGCGATGTCCGCTAGGATCAGGCGCGCCGGGCCGGGCCGGGCCGGCTAGGCTACACACCCCACGCCCCTTATGGTGCGGTTTCTCTGCGGACTTTCACCTCTGCAATCAGTCGGCTCGACAAATGTCACACCAAGGACAACCACAGAACATAAAGTCTCCAAGAAATATAAATGATTTGATTTACAGAACGGCTGTCTCTCTGCAATAAATCTAACTGTTGTACTACATGACAGTTTAAACTGCAAAACTCGGCGGTCTTGCAGTTTAAACATGTTATGTTATACAACAGTTTAGACTACACGACTCAAAAGTTTTGCAGTTTAAACTGCAAGACTTGCTGAGTTTTGCAGTTTAAACTGCAAGACTAGAGTTTTAACAGTCATGTAGTACAACAGTTAGATTTGCAGAGCTGGCACGGCTCCTCCCAGAGGATGGGGTTGGGGTTAGGTCAGCAATACACCACAGCGGTATAAAATATTTCTCCAGCTCACCACTTGATGTGCATGCTGCAAGCTGACTCCCTCTCCCTTCCATTCTCCGCCCCTTCACATCTTGCGCGGCCCGGCGCGGCCTTGCTCTCAGCTGAGTTCCTTTCCTTGTCCGTCCTGCCCTGCCATTCTCTTACCCCATCCCTTTCTACCCCCCTCGTTTCCTACAAGCTCTCAAATTCCCTTCCTTTTCAACGTTGATTTACGTGGTGCCGTTCCAAGCTGGAGCCGCGCGCTGTGCTGCGCTGCGCGCGGCGTGGGGTAGGTTGCGACGGGGCAGCCTGGGGCAGCCTGGGGCAGCGGGCCGGGCCGGGCGGGCGCCTGGCCCACACGGCAGTCTGGGGCCGAGTGGTCAGGGCACACCCAGAAAAGCGGGTCCTCATATTCTTTTTTTCTTTTGTTTGGTTGATTCGATTGCATTGCAATTAGTTTGATAACATTTTAATTGCAACACGGACTATTTTCCGTGCTGCACAAGGCGTATTAAATTCGAGAAAACGCATCTATTGTGTTCAACGTTAACTGTGCTTTGTCACCAGGCGTATTAACTTGCGTAATACCGTATATACACGGATGCCCGTCATTCGTAATACTTTGTAATCCCTCGTAATACTTCGTAACCGTTCCCATGCCGCACATCAATCAAGGAAACAAATCACGGATATCCGGCTGGCCAGAAAGCACATAATAAGGTGGACCCAAAGTGGCAAATTAAACAATCCGTTGGTGCACGAATCACAGGGCGGTGTCTGTGCCCACACAGTACCGTGCCAGTTAGGATCCGCTCCGAGGGGGTATGCACTCGCGTAATAGTCTGTATCTGTAATGAAGCCGTAATAGTATGCGTAATAGAAGCGTAATTGCAGCAAAAAAGCCAAAATTCTCCATTTAACACCTCTTTTAACGTCGGTTTGGGCTGCTTTTGCCTGGTTTTGGTTGAATTTGTACAATTTCGGAGCGTAATACAGCGTAATAGACGTAATGGTCGGGTCACAAATTGTACGAGTGAATACCCCCTCGGTCCGCTCTCCCTCCCCTCCCGCCCAGAAAAAACAAACGATGTGCGAGTAGCCGAGTAGTCGGCGGGGCCGAGCCGGGCGGCTCCTGTACAGAGGGATGATGACGCCGCGGCTCGCCCCGCTTTAGGGTAGTAAACACGATGCGCCCCGCCCCGCCCCGCCCCACCCCACCCCGCCCCACCCAGCCCCACCCAGCCCCGCCCCGCCCCGCCCCGCCCCGCCAGCCGCGCGGCTCAATCTGCTACACCGGCTCTTTACACCCGATTTCACTTTAGTGCAGCCGCGCCCCGGAGAATCTCGACTCGGACAGCCAGCAGGTTTCATGAGCCTGCCGCCCTTAACAACGAGTGAGGGCGGGAAATGCGACGAAAAGAGAGAAAAGTCCGGCGGGGAAAAAAAGAAAAAAAAAGAAATAAAAACGCCAGCAGAATGGTGTCGCCCGTCCGACGGAAAGTGGCAGTATTTTCTTCTAGCAGTCAGGCGGGGCGCGGTGGGGCGGGGCGGGGCGGGGCGGGGCGGGGCGGGGCGGGCCCTTTACATTAGGAGGGCCGGGCGTGGGGCAGCGCCAGGTGAGCACTAACGGCCGGCCGGCCGGACCGGGCAGGACAGGAGGCCTCGCCTATTTAGATGAGCCGTTTTTATTATTTGGGAAACACTGTGAATAATAATAGTCGCGTAGGTTTACGAGAAAATTTTCCACGAAATGCAGTGTTGTAAAATTACAATTGCAAACCGTAAAATTACAAGCACTACACATCGGCTTGAAATTCATTCACCAGCAAAAAAAGTTCCATCGTAAATTTACAACATGTTTCGTAAATTGTAATTTACATAATTGATTGTAAATTTACAACGATATTTTTACAGTGAAGGACGAGACAGGGCGTGGGGGCGGGGGCAGGGAGCGGGGAACGGTTGTTAGGTGGGCAGGGGATGAGCTGACCGGAGACAGCCGGGCGGGGCGGGGCGGGGCTGGGCTGGGCGGGGCGGGGCAGGGCGTGGCGGCGCTCACAGGCGTCACAGTTTCCCAGGGAAACGACAGTGACACGGCCAACAAGGGACGGCGGCGCGGCAACGCCTACGCTGCCGCAGCAGCAGATTCATCCATGATTGTCGAGAATTTTTTTTAAAAGAAGGAAAGTGAACGAACGCTTCCGTTAACACGACAGCTAAAACGCACGACAACAAAAAGCACACATGCATTCGTGCAAAGTTTGCACACTTGACGTGTTGAACTTACTTACGATTTCGCACAACACATATGCTGTTTAATCATATTGCAAACTGACGTAGTGTGCGCGTGCACACTGAACCCTTATGCACGATTTTTGCATCGCTATGCCCAATTTTAAACATCCATTGTTATGCACAAAATTTGATGCATAACTATGCACACTTTGTACATAATTATGCCCAAAATTGTGCATAAGGGACAGAGTTGCATAGTTATGCGGAAAAAATGTGCATAGTTATATGCGAGGTTATATGGTCGCTCAAAATCCCGCAAGAATTATGCACAACAAAGTGCACAAGGGTTTAGTGTGTTTAAACATTAAGCACTCGGTAAGTGTTAAAAGTTTGCACACTTCGAAGTATAAGGGTGGTCCATTTACCCCGGCGTGCGTTTAAGTAGGCAACCCATTCTACTTCAGCTGAGCTAGGGCAAGAGGTGAGGAGGGGAACTGGATGGGTCGCTCCCCTCCTCACCTCTTGCCCTTGCTTAGCTTAATCAGAATGGGTTGCCTACTTAAACGCACGCCGGTGTTAATGGGCCACCCTGTATAGAGAACGGTACTTGTGTGTTTTGCACACTCGTAATATGCACATTTTTATTTAGCGTTTGCGAAGTTTGGAAAGTTTCCACACGAATCGACGTCAGGTGAAGTTTTGACGCCACAAAGTGTTTAAACTTTGCACATGTCAAAAAACAAAACCAATTCGTGTACAACTTTCTCCATTCGCTTTACCCTCGTGTAGTTATTTGGCAGGGTTGTGAGGGCCGCCGTGGGCTGGCAGGCAGGCACGAGTCGCGTCCGCTCGGCTCTGCGCTGCGCCGCGGCGACACGGCGGGACGAGCCTTCTACAGAGCCACGGCCGGCCAGCCCGGCCGCGGGGACGGACCGCTTCCGCCGGAAACAAAACAGCGCGTCCCGTTCGCGGCAATCGGCAACTATAATGTATTCGAAACTAGAGTCCGAAATCACTTCATATAAGAAAAATATTCGACTTTGTTTTTTGGCTGAGCGATTTGGCTCCTGCCTGTCCAGCTGTCCGCACGATAACTCGAGAACGAGTTGAGATATATCGTCATTCTTTCGATTTGTTTTCTTGTAGTTCGTTATGACAGACTGCATTCCGCGCGTCCGGCGGTGGGCGGTGAGTCCGCTCGGCTAGGCCATCCTATGGCGTCGCTCGGCCCCGCTCACGACAGCGTTCTCATTCGGGCACCCGAAGGGACCCGAACTGCGTCCGAAACGACAAGAGCGAGCGAGAGGTTCAAAGCGGACCGAATCTCCATCTCACTCCCACCTGTCGTTTCGGACGCAGTTCGGGTCCCGTCGGGTGCCCGAATGAGATGGCTCACGACCAGCGGCCGGGACCGCGCGTCATCAACGAGGCACCAGCGGCTGACTCAATCCGATGGATCAAACAGCAGCCCCGCCCCGCCCCGCCGCGACCTCAGTGACGCTCAGCATTTTCATTCGGGTACCCGACGGGACCCGAACTCCGTCCGAAATCTACAGGTGTGAGCGAGATGGAGCTATGGTCCGCTTCGAACCTCTCGCTCCCACCTGTCGTTTCCGGACGCAGTTCGGGGCCCGTCGGGTACCCGAATGAAAACTCTGGTGACGCTGCCGTAACGAGGGGGGGGGCAAGGCCTCCAGCCGCAGGCACTGCCACCGCCTCGGGCAGATCTGTAAGCAGGCATGGGCGGGGCGGGGCGGGACACACGCAGACCAGTCAGGTCCAGGACGGGGGCGGGGACGCTCCTAGACTCGTTTACACATTCCGGAGGAGCCGGCCGGCCGGCCGGCCGGGCGGGGCGGGGCGGGGCGGGGCGGGGCGGGGCGGGGCGCCGGTGACGCGTCACGCGACGCTGCGGAGCGTCTCCGCACGGCCGTGCTGCCGTGGGCCCAGCTAACCCTCCTGCACACGTGACACTCGCGGGCTCGCTACGTCGCTGCGTGGCTCCTACCTTCTGTTCCGCCCGTGAGCTTTATTCCTCGTAAAATATTCCTTGTGGCTCTCTCTCGCTCTCTCTCTCTCTCTCTCTCTCTCTCTCTCTCTCTCTCTCTCTCTCTCTCTCTCTCTCAGACCGGCGCGCCGGCCCGCGGAGCGGTGTGCATCTCTACGGCAGTCAATAGCCCGAGTCGCATCATATAGCAGCTCCCAGCTCAGCGCGGACCGGCGCGCGCACCAAGAGCCACATAGGGGGTGCACTGTTAGAAAAATCATGTTGAAATTTCATTAAATCTTAATGTAATTTGAACGGATTTAAATAACTGTTTGTTTTGAAATTTCATTCCCAAGAAAATGTAATGGTGCACCGTTAAAACATTACCGTCATTTTCACTGTAAACTGCACTGACCTCTGCAGCACTGTAACTGACGGTGAGTTTTTATCGAGAGCTACACAGTAAAAACTTCGTCCAGGTTTTCAAGCCGTATTGGAAAAAACAAGACGTTCCAATGTATTTTCTTCAAAAGAAAATTAGGCTATGGCTGCTTGGAAACCTGGACGAAGGTTCCACCGTGTACAGTGTTCGGTTTGCTTTGGGAGCTGCCGGGCCTTGTTACGCTGTCCAGCATGTTTGTTTGCCGGATGGCAATTGTCTGTCTCAGGCGGACAGTTTTAGGGAGAGGCCACTATTATCGGTGTAAAATGAGGTGTGACAAACGTGCACCGTTCGTCTGAGCGGAAATGTTGAATCAATTTGGTGCTTGAAAGGCGCGGGCTGGCGCCGGGGCGCGGCGGGCCGGGCGCCATTAGGGGCTTTCAGCTGGACCAATACAGCTGAAGCGGGGGCGGTTTACAAACTTGCTACAGAGGGCCGTGAGTTGGCGCTAAAGTTGATCACCAAACTCTTCCCCAGACATCGGCGGCGGCCTCGGCAAGACCATCTTCTCGATCACTATCAATGAAACTACTAAAGCAAAGGGACGTTCGTGCGGCGGGGCGGGGCGGGCGGGGCGGGATCTCTTGTAAGGTTTCCACAGACTAGTCACACGTGAACTACCCTAGTCCAAGCCGCTCAAACAGTGTGGCCACTTCCCAGTACCCTTTCAAATTCTCGGCTGGACCCCACACTGAAAAATATCTCTGTAAGTTTACGACTTTTTTCGTAATTTGCGATTTACAAACGGTGTTGTAACTTTACGGTCGAAATCGTAAATTTACGAAAGCCTATTTGTGCTCGTTTAAGAATCACATGTCAATACCAAGTGTCCTTAAAATTTTGTAATTTTACAATTTGATATCGTAACTTTACGACATTTGTCATGGAAAATTTTCCCGTAACTCTTACAAATATTTCTCAAAGTGCAGTTTGTTCAAAAATGACATTTTATGCGAACCTTCCAGAAAATTTCATATTGCAAAATAACTAAGGTACACGTGTTCGGGTGCTGTAGGACAGGTTTTCTTTGAACGATCAAATACTATTATTCATTGTCGTCTGAACTTTTTTAGAATTAAAAGCAAAATACAATAACGGCAAACAGGAACGATAATGGCACATGAATATCACGATGTACTAGTACACACTACGATACTATGCATACCATCAGTTTTTCACGGATTGCGGAGCGATTTCAAGGCTTACACCTCGCAAAAAAGGCATTCAATGCGTATTCCCGGTTTTGGGGATGTTCCCGGATTAGTGGCCACCCTGTTGCTCAAACGCAGTTTCGAAACAGTTCTTCTGCGAGGACGAGAATGTCCTGAAAGATACTTTTGACGAAGGAATGCTGATTTTTTTTCCTCTTCTGCAAACAGGCTGCTCCGGCTTACATTTTGCCACTTTTTAATATGCCTCGGCAAGATGCCACAAAAGAACGGCGGGACAAAAGCAGTGAAATATCCTGAAGCGAACCCGAACGCCGCCCGACCGAGGCGAACCCGCAAAGGGGTTCGTGGGAGCAGCCTCGCATGTCGCGCGGGGCGGGCCGGGGCGGGCCGGGGCGGGCCGGGGCGGGCCGGGGCGAGGCGCTCGTGCAAACAAGTGCCTCACACGGTAACAAAGGGGTAAAGTCAGCGGGGAGCAAATTTATCTGCATCTGCCGCACAAAGCCTTGGAGGAGTTGCGGGAGCGGCGAGGCGAGGCGAGGCGACGTTCTTGCCGTGAGGCGTCCTTGTCCTTCCCGAGGAGCCCGGCGCGCCGCGACACCAAGTCTGTCACCGCGAGAAAAACTCTGCAACACGTCTCGTACAAGACGAGCACGGGCTATGCTTAAGCTCGCGTGTCACTTCGCTCCGCAGCCTTGACCTGACCTGCTCCCCGCTATACGACCCTCATTAGTGCCTTATGTAAACGAGCAGCTGCTGATTAGCGTTCCGTTGTATTACTTTGACAGAAATAAGTACGCAAGATGCAAGTAGTTTAGGTCACCAGACATGACTTTCGTTTCAAATACGGATCGTATTCAATAAGAAATACCATAAAACTTTTAATACACACACTGTGAAAAATCTCTCTGTAGATTTACGATAAATTTTGTAAATAACGATTTACGAAATATGTTGTAACTTTACGACGGACCTCTTCTGCTCGTGAATGAATTTTAAGCCGATGTGTAGTGCTTGTAATTTTACGAGTTGCAATTGTAATTTTACAACTGCATTTCGTGTGAAATTTTCCCGTAAACCTACAACTATTTTTCACAGTGCACATACTTCATGGAAAAATAGCAGACATACGCGAAATTGTCTGTAGTCAACGAGTTAGGCAAAGCCCGAGTTCCTCGCCCCATTTCAAACGCAAAATACCGTCCAGCATTTTTTTATTTTTTTTTGCGTGGCCCGAATAAGCGACAGGACCACCAGCCGGACCCAGGAGCGTAATGAGATTTTAACGTCTTAGCGTGTGACGCGACAAAAGAAAAGGATTAACAACGCGAGTAATAATCACAAAGCGGGGAGGGGGGGGGGAAGCAAAAGGAGAGTCCCGCCGCGAGGTGCAGTAGGTCCACGTGTTTGAGCAGAAGCAGAGCGCACCTAGCCCAGCGGCACTGTAAAAAATATCTTTGTAGATTTACGATGAATTTTGTAAATTACGATTTCCGAAATATGTTGTAAATCTACGACGGACCTTTGCTTTTTTGTTGGTGAATGAATTTCATGCCGATATATAGTGCTAGTAATTTTACGATATGCAATTGTAATTTCACAACAGCATTTCGTGGAAAATTTTCCCGTAAACCTACGACTATGTTTCACAGTGGGGGCAGCGGCAGCGACACGCAGCCGACTCAAACGCGGAGCTAGGATGAAGAAGCAGATGAAGCAAAGTTAAAAGAAAAAGAAATATAGCTGCTGAACGACGATGTTTGGATGGCAAAGCCCAGAGGGGAAGGCGCCGCTCAAATGGTACGGTGTGTGCTGCTGTACAGCGAATTCGTTCGGACAACACACACACAAACACGCGCGCGCGCGCGCGCGCCAGGCGTACGCCAGAGCGTTTCATTCCTTTACTTTTCGCGCACACGGTGGGGCTTCGCAACGCGAAGGGTGCACATACTGTAAAAAAAAAAATCACGGTCCCGCATACGGAAAAGCACGGTCAGTACGGACTACGGTCACTCCGTACCCGGCTTCCGTTGTCTATCCCTCATAAGAGCCCATGTTAATTAAACTGTGGGTACGGAATATGTACGGAAATGTTACCGCTAATTTTTATCCGGAGCTCTCCATTTCAGGAACGGTGCCTGTAACGGCTTTCCGTACCTCTTTTCCTTTACCAGGCCCTATAAGGTACGGAACTAGATACGGAAAAAAACCGTACTTGATCGAGAAAACCAGTAATTTCAGTGGGTACGGTCTCCGTAGCAGGCTCCGTACCACAGGCTGTTTTTTTTACAGTGCAGGCAGGGCAGCGAAAAACACCGTATGTGCGAAAATCAGATGAGAGTATGAGATAAGGTGGTGATAAAAAGGTTCATCTCGGCCTGTTCCACAACCCTGGCTATGTCCTTTAGACTAACAGAAAACATAATTGCTCAAGGTAAGACAAGCCCGGCCTCGGCCCCACCCCCGCCCCCCGCACACAAGGTCATCTATCTACCCGGCCCCGCCCCGCCCCGCCCCGCGTGTGGCTGGCCCTGCACAGCCCGCACACCAGTGACGGCCTGTAAAATTGCGTTCCAGGTAATCATTAATTAACCTGGGATCTTGGATGGGCCACCATCCCTCCGGCCGGTGGCGAGGCAGAGGCAGAGAGGAAAGAGGAATAGAGAGAGAGAGAGAGAGAGAGAGAGAGAGAGAGAGAGAGAGAGAGAGAGAGAGAGAGAGAGAGAGAGAGAGAGAGAGAGAGAGAGAGAGAGAGAGAGAGAGAGAGAGAGAGAGAGAGAGAGACAGAGAGAGAGAGGGGGAGAGAGAGAGAGGGAGAGAGAGGGAGAGAGAGGTGACTGAGTTGAATAAGGTGAGTCGGGGATGGCCCCACCCGGCCGACCACGCCCGTGCGTGTAGGCAGGCAGCAGGTACACAGTTATTTCGCTTGGCAGGGGCGCCCGACAGGGTAGGCATGCCCGCGCGACAGGGGAGCCACCACGCTGCCTACCCCGCAGGCGTCTAGGCAGTGGAGCTTGCGTGGTATCGCCGTCGGGATCTCCACGAATCAACGCGCAGTCTATGAATAAGAGAAGGAAACACAAAATGGTAATGGAGAATGCGACAAATTGGAGTTCTCCATTCACTGCTGCGCAGTAAATCTGTTTCCTGGGATTCCCAGGGAAGCTGGTAATTTCCAGGAACTGATCTGGAATTGCGCAAAACTTCCAGGGAACCTCAGGAAACAGGGTTTACCGTGTGGCCTTTTACTCCACTGCGCTATCGGCAACACAAGACTTTGGCTGTGTCGCACCACAATGGCAGAGGACACGTCAGGTTACGGAGCGCCCCCCGCCCCGCCCCGCCCCGCCCCGCCCGGTGGGGCACAACAGGGAGCGTAGGGTGCAGCGCGGTGCTATGGGCGTGGCCCCCGTCCGGGAGAAGAGGGTCGCACGCACACGCGCGCGCGCACACACACACACACTGACAGGTGCCGCCCGGCCCAGCCCGCCCTAACCATCGGGGACTGTCACGCTTGCGGATAGACGCCAACATTTGTACCAACGCGTTTTTTTCCCCCTTTTCGTTCATCCGATTTGGCTGGATTTTTTTGGTCGCGAGTTAAGGACGAAAGTCGGCCCGTAGCAGGGAGAAGGGAAAGGTGCCGCCGCCGGACGACGAAATACTGATTTGTTGAGAGCAGTCTCACATCCTCCTTCACCGAGGCCGCCAATAACACTCCAGAGTAATATTTTAAACTAGACTTTTTATAAAATTAAAACACTAGTAAAACTGAGACGGGAATGTAAATAAGTGTACACGGAAGAGAGGGGGAATTTTCGAAAAGAAAGGCAGAAAGTAGTTTGATCACATTTAAGCCGACGGCCAGCTCAGCCGCCACTTAACGTCAGGACATTATGTCCACTAAACCCTCCCTGGCTAGCCGGGCCCTGCTCCGAGCTGTTTGCACCCCCGCCCCCCTCCCCCACGTGTTTGTGTGTGCCAACATCCTCGCGATGGAAGTTTCAGGCCCACGGGGTGCCAAGTTGACGCGCAAACTTTCCCCCCTGAGCGATCCCTCACTCACTCACTCACTCACTCGCCCGGGCCCGAGCAAGCTCTAATGCAAAGTCAAGTCTGGGATGTTTTTAAAATTTGCGATTAAAAGGAGGCTACTTGCATTGTGGGCCGCCGCCCGCTATCTAAACGAGCTGAACATTCCGCTGCGAACTTTTTCGAGAGCAATATTGATGAGTTACCTGCCGCTGTGAGACCGCGGGGGCGTGGGGCAGCCGGGCCGGCCCCAGAACCAGCTGACACTCACCTGGAACAGTCAAGGCATCAGCATCAGGCAAACAGTTAGTTTTATCGTGTTTTATTCATATTTCTTGTTGCAAGAAGTATTGCTTTTCTCAAAGCACGAACAAAGTTAATTTTTAGGTACTTTCTCAAAACCAGTTAAATCCCTGGACACTCATTCTTACAAAACTACAAACAGTTTTGCGTACTTGTGTAAAACTTTGTACATGATTAGAGAGAGTGATTGTACGTTTAAGCTAAGCGTGTTACAGTTTACTATCTTACGTATAAAATTGTACACAAACATTCTTTCCGCAGACACAGAGACAACCAAAGTGCGCACGATAATTTTTACTCATTATTCAATATAAGACGAACCTCGTACGCGCTCGCCACAACTCGGAGGGTACAACCATACTGTAAAATTTTAAGTCGTCACATTATGACAAAGTCAAAGTCAGTGCTAAATTTTACTTTTGACAGGTTCGTCACATGACAAATGGTTCATCACGGTGTGACGAAAGATTCCTGTCATGTGATGACTGTTTCATCACAGCTCTTGTGACGATACATTCGTAGCAATATTTATCGTCACATGACAATTTGGTTTAGCAGTGCAACGGCCTCCTCACAGTAAAGTCAGCAGCAAACATTCATCCAACCCTTTCGGCGAGGGGCGGCGGGGGCGGCGGGGGCGGGGGTGGTGACGGTGGCAGGGGCGGCGGGGGCAGCGGGGGCGGCGGGGGCGGCGGGGGCGGCGGGGGCGGCGGGGGCGCCACGAGGCAGAACATTGTCCGCGGCGGCGGCGCCAGGGGTCGCGCCGGTCACGGGCAGCGCAAGGAGAAACAGGGGAGGAGGGGTGGGACGCAGCGGGGGCGCCGCCGTGCTGTGCGACTCGATAAGATCGCATTACTCAGACGGTGCCCAGGGACCCGCGTGCGCGCCGGTGTGAGTGAGTGTGTGTGTGTGTGTGTGTGTGTGTGTGTGTGTGTGTGTGTGTGCGCGCGCGCGCGCGTTGGCTGACACATTGCGTGGGAGTGTGTCCTATCAGAGCCAGATGCCTCCAGGTGAGAATTACAGGTGCGCGGAGGGGAGCGTCCGGGTGAGGAGGGAGGGGAGAGGAGGGGGGAGGGGAGGAGGGGGGGTCGCGTCATAATAGGGGAACCTATAGCGCTGCGATACGTGAAGACACGAGACAAAGGGGAGGCTAAGGGGTGTGGGGGGGGGGGGAGGGGCTTCTCAGGTGCGCTGCGTCGCGCAGCCTCCCGAAATTAATATGTCGTCACGAACAAATCCTCCTGCAGCCCTGCCCGGCCCGGCCCGACCCCGCAGTGAGTCACGGCGCCACCAGCCCCCGGGCCCTCACCCCGCCCCCGGCCCCGCCCCCGGCCCCGACAGCTATGCGCAACCAGCCCACGATTACGTCTTTTCAGCCCCTAATTGCCTCAAAAAGGCTAGCCATTTGGGCCACTTTGGCGTGCTGGCGGCTGGCGTGCCGGGGGCGGGGCGGGGGCGGGACGGGGGCGTGGCGGGGCAGGGCCGTGCCTCTATCGGCTCCAAGTTGGCTGACTCCCCGGCCACATATACAACCCCTGGTGTGTAGCGAGGCCGGCCCGGCCTGGGGTTAAGTTTGACAATCAGGAAGTTTGCAAATAGTGGAGCGAGCAGGGCGGGCGGGGCGGGCAGGGCGGGCGGGGCTCCTGGACAGGCTACGCCACGCACCAAGGCGCTTCCCCGGGGGCGGGGCGGGCGGGGCGGGCGGGGCGGGCGGGGCGGTCCTGAAGCGGCCGCAGTATAGACCATCGCGGTGCTCCCGGCACCGGCTCGTCCGGACCTGCGGCCGCCTCAAGGAGGGACTGACATCGTAACAACCGGCGCAGATGTCCCGCCCCGCCTCACCCCACCACGCCCCGCCCCGCCCCACCACGCCCCGCCCCGCCCCGCCCCGGCTAGCCCGTGTCCGACGACACAGATCCTCCCCGAGGAGAACAGAACCGGGCGACAGGGGTTTCTAGGAGGTGGGGGGGAAGCAGGAGAAGGGATAAAATGCAACCACTGAGAAACAGTCTGCGTGGACCCGTCGGGCCCGTCGGGGACGCCGCCGTCCAAGGTGGGGCTGGAGCCCGAGCTGCGCTACACAGGCTGTGCTGGGTGAGCAGCTGGGGCCCCCCCCCCCTCCGCCCCCTCCTTCTCCCCTCCCCCCGCCCAGCACCTTCCTCCGCCCCCGCACCGCCTCGACGGATAGAGGAGCGCCCGGCCCGGCCAGCAGGCGGCACCCGTCCCGCCCCGCCACGCCCCGCCCCGCCCCGCCACGTCCCACTACCGCCACCTCCCTGTCAAGTTAGCACCCTCCTGCGTCTGTACCTCCAACCACTAAGCCCTCAAATAGCAGATCTTGCACTGTATAACCTCCGAAGCGAAATCAAAGGAGCTTTGTCCCATACCGCACATGCGAAAACATGCATGGCGTGAAAATCGATACAACTACGGCGAGCGAATCAAACTAGTTTGAATGTGGGGAAAATAAAGTCAGGTTGCTTTCGAAACAACAGCGTGATCCTTATATAACACAAACTGGAGCCCTTTGTAATACGAATAATTTGTTTGTATTACGAAGGTCCCAAATCCTTTGCACTTTACGAAGAGCAGTTCTTTGTAAGAAACTTACAGCACGGGCCGGCAGGACGGCGGCCAAGCACGCGCGTGGCAGGACCTAACCACTGGCAAGACTTTGGCGGGGACGCGTCTCTGCCTCAGGCAACAGCCGGTGTGGCAGGGGCAGGGCGGGCGGAAACAGGAAGTACAGCCAATCTGCGGGCAATAGTGGCAATGGGAGTGGACCCTGACGACTGAACAGCTAATCAGCGCGAACTAGGGACGGGCCGGGCCGGGCCGGGCGGGGCGCTGCGGCCGCTGGCGGGGCGTGGCGGGGCCCTCAGGACCAGACGCACCTCGCGGCGCTCAGCTGGCAGCGGCTCAGCACAGTGTAGGGGGGGGGGGGGGGGCACTGAAGCCCCGCGGGACCGATAGGGGCAGACGGACGGACTGTCTGAAATGCCATTCCAGTCCAGGCCCGGGCGGGGCGGGGCGGGGTGGGGCGGGGCGGAGCGGGGCGGGGAGGGGCCGGCCCCGCGGCCAGTACCGACATGACGGCTGGGGGTCTGTACACAGCAAACCAGATTGGCCGTACGCGCCAACAACATACCATACAATGCTGAGCAGGAGACATAACTTACGAACCTCTGATTAGAACTTTTTAAACTCTATTTCAAAATTAACAGCGGCGACAGCTTCCCGAGGATTTCTATTAGGGAAAAATTAACAAACGATAACCGGCTTTCGCGCCAGTCCCAAATGACGAATCTGTCATACTCCTCCCGGAGATTTTGTTGTAGCGAGAATGGGACAAGTACTCTTTCTTTGTCCTTTCCTGTTTTTTTTTCGACTGTGTTTTACAATTTCGACGCAGTTGCGGCCAAACGTGGGAGCGGCGACGGCAAATCAGCAATTCTGGGGAGACCCGACCGGGCCCGACCGGCCAGCGACAAATTCACAAACTTGGTATTAGCGGTAGCGGTGCAATTCGTATATCTAAAATGTTGCCGGTAGTTTCAAACTTTAATTAACCAAACTACCACGCTCGGCTCCTCCGACAGCTGGTCCATAACGCGGTGGACTCCGTGAGGGCCGGGGCGGGGCGGGGCGGGGGGCGGGGCGGGGCGGGGCGGCCGGGGCGCTCGCTGGTGGCGGCGGCTGCACGACGGAAAGGCTTGACGAGCCTCAAACCCATGGCACTGGCACCGGTCTAGCTGCGGTGCGGCGGGGCGGGGCGGGGCGGGGCCCTCCCCCAGCTGCCTTCTACCCCACCCGCCCCGCCGCGCCACCAGCATTATACCCCACCTGCAGCTGACTTTTCCCCATACCTAACGCTACAGTGTTACCCCGCCTCTGGTGCTGGCCGCCGTGTTCTGTTCCGCGGAAGTAATTAAGAACCTACACATCAACATTTGTGTTTTATCCCCGTCCCCCCTGGCTTCCTCCTCCTCCTCCTCCTCCTCCTCCTCCTCCTCCTCCTCCTCCTCCTCCTCCTCCTCCTCCTCCTCCTCCTCCTCCCTTCCCCCCCCCCTCCACCCTTATCCAGCTCTCTCATACGCAGGCACGCACAACCACGAGCGCAGGGCATATCACAACATTTACAATTCCAGCAGTTGGCAGCCGAGAGTTGGTGCGGGCGTGGCGGGGCGTGGCGGGGCGTGGCGTGGCGTGGCGGGGCGTGGCGAGGCGTGGCGGGGCGTGGCGGGGTGTGGCGTGGCGGGACTAGCGAAGAAGAAAGAGGAGCAGATGCGGCCCGGGCCGTCTCTCCAGCACAGCAGCGCACGTATCTGTTGCCCCCAGCCTCCTCCTCTGACTCTTACCCGCCCCGCCCCGCCCCGCCCTACCCGTGCCTGTTCCTGCACTTTACGCGGGAACAGTCCGTCATTTTTAACTTTTCCCTGACTCGTCTGCTCCTCCGCGCGCCCGGCCCGGCCCGTCCCGTCCCACTTCTCGTCCTTTTCGCTCCCAAGCACTGAGCATTACGCCGCCCGAAAAAAAATTATACCACCGGGAAGTTTCGAAAACCGGGCGAGTGTTGGGGGTAAACGAGGAGCTGAGCGGAAAGCGTGTTAAAAGAAGGCAACTCTGTTGCCGTATAGGTAGGCAACCTACATGCCAGTCAACCCGAAGTTACAGTATTAGGGTGGCGGGTGAGGTGGGGGTGAGGTGGGAGTGGAGGGGGACTGGGCGGCTGGCGGGGGCGGGGGTTATTACGAGAAGTTCATATTGCGTGCCGCGTTTGTTCTGGTTTCGTTATTTCACATAGAACAGAAGCGTTCATAGTAAGCACTGTGGTATCATACTAATTTTGTTGCTTCAAACTGTGTGTATATCAAACTTTACAAAGTACTTTGTTTCCCTGGAAACGTAAACCAAAATCAAAATAAACGCCGTGTGCTATGAGCAGCAGTCGTCTACTGTTTCCGCCTCCGCTTTCTTCGCTTTCGGTCCCCTTACTTTCGGTCTATGATTCAGCGTAATACCTTATTCTGCTCTGTTCTACGTGAAGCAGGCCGAGCCCTCCGGCCGGTTCCACTCGCCCAGCCCCGCCCCGCCCCGCCCCGCCCCGCGCCGGCCACACCCCGGCTCGCGACCACGCCCTGCGCGCGCCCTGGCCACGCCCTGGCCGCACCCCGCCGCGCCGGGGCCCGGGGCGGGGCAGCCCGGGGCCACGACCTCCGGGGCGCACAAAAGGCCGTAACCCAACACGGCGTATCGCGCCAGCACCTGTGCGACCATGGAAAATTTAGAACGAAGTCCTCTGCTGCTCGCCACTACACAACAACGTTATCATATTTCACTGTAGCGTACACCAGGTACATGTTATATGAACTGATATGTAGGAAAAATTTTACATAACTATGAACAGTTTTATACATAAATATGTTAATTATTACGCATTATTTTTACATGCCTGTGTAAAAAATGGGACATAATTTTACCGATTCCATACGATGCCCGATACGGAGCAACTCTGAAATCCCAACACTTCTTTGTAGCATGAGAGAAGGGCGGCCTTTCCTCATGTTCGTAGCCAAAATTCGAGACTTTCGCTATCTTAATTTGTAATCGTTGTAGACCAATAGCAATACTTCTGAACTTAATTAATTTTTGATAACAAATAAGAGTTGTGATTCATTCCCCAAAAACAATCACAAAGAGCTCTGGCATTTTACTTCAGAATGAATACTTCGTGAATTTCCGAGTTCATTTCAGCAGTGAATAAGAACGTGCATACAACAGGTACGAAAAAGAACATTCCCCGTAAGTGTTGGTAGGGCGGGCGGCAGGCGTGGCGGGGTGTAGTTGGGCCGGCAGCGGCGAGGCGAGCCCTTCGCATAGCCCCAGCCGCCCCGCCCGGCCCCGCCCGGGACACAGCCCGCCCCGCCCCGCCCCGCCCCGCCCGGAGGCGACAAGCTCCACAGAGTGCGGCGCCTCGGCCCTTGACAGGGGCGCGGCGGCCGCCATCAGCCGCAGACCCTCCTTGGCCTGCCCGACGGACCGGACCACGCCCCCGGTGCGCCCCTCACCCCGCCCCGCCCCGTCACGCCCCGTGACCTCACCCCATCATCGTCCTCGTCCTCACTCGCCTCGTCCATTTATCGAATTTCGGCCCTACCGCCTGCCGGTCCGGCCGGCCGGCCCTCGATCCACTCGGGTAGGGCAGAAACAGAAAGGGCGCCGCGGCGGCCACCTCGGCACACGTCGCCCCAGACCGGAAATAAAGTGCGGGAAAGAAGGGCGGGGCGGCCGGGTTTGTCCGGATGGAGTCTGCTACCCGCCCCGCCCCGTCCCGCCCCGCCCCGCCCGTCTCGCTTTACGGCAACAGTGCGGACTTTACTTCTCACCTCCTTCAACTAGTCTGTTCACTGCGGCTACCTGATCTGCGCTCGCGCTCCCGCTCTCTCTCTCTCGCTCTCTCGCACCCTCCCTCGCTCCCGCACTCTCACGGCCCGAGCTCGGCACGTTTCCGCCTCCTAAGCCGTCTCCATCTCGAGGGCTTTGGTCCCCGGCCCTGCCCTGCCCTGCCCTGCCCTGCCCTGCCCTGCCCTGCCCTGCCCTGCCCTGCCCTGCCCTGCCCTGCCCTGCCCGGCCCTGGGCCGCACTCTATGTAATCACGACCAGCAAGACCAAGAACGCGACCCGCCACGCCCCGCCGCCAGTCCATGTGCTCTGAACCGCCTCGGCACTTAGAGGAAACCGTGTGCGTCATAGTCTTTTTAATTGTTTCGTGCTGAAGATCTACCACCTCAGACAACGGCGATGTTTCAAAACTACCGCGCACAACTGGGCCAGCAGAGCTGGTCCCGTATGCCCGGCCCGCGCTCCGGATCGGACAGCCATCGCCGATGATTGGGGAATAAAGTTTCCACTTTGCCCGCGGCCACCGCGCCTCGCGCGGGAGCCTGCTTCTGTACCAAAGGGTTTGTCCATCAACCGCGAGGGATAGAGCGGGAATGGAGGAACGGGCAAAAAGTATCGAATAATAGCGGAGTGCAATTTGCCTGTGCAAACGACCTAGTCGAGCGAGTATTTCATGATCGAGTAGAGAAGGGAGAGAAACTGCAGAGTTTGAGAGCAGTGTAGAGCGCCGCCTTCTCAATGTATTGGCGTGTTTACACGGGCCGCTTGCTCCGGCGTTAGTCGGGGGATTACGTCATCCGAGCCAAGATTGATAAGGGGACAATTCGGGGCGCCGCGCCGCGCCCGAGCAGCGGGAGGCCCCACCCCGCCCCGCCCCGCCCCGCCCCCCCGCCCCGCCCGGTCGGGTCAGAGCGGGGCAGGGCGGGGCGGCGAGCGCGCAGTTCCCGCCCCCCTCTGCTGGCGCCAAATAAAACTGAAGCCGTCCA
This sequence comes from Frankliniella intonsa, assembly GCA_033675135.1. Lineage (NCBI taxonomy): Eukaryota > Metazoa > Arthropoda > Insecta > Thysanoptera > Thripidae > Frankliniella > Frankliniella intonsa. The sequence continues at coordinate 14,380,758 of CM066253.1, forward strand.
AGAAACCCACCATCATGCTTTGCTTCGTGATGAAAGAAATTTAAAGAAAAATGAATCAAAGCTAAACAGACAGGAAGTGTTCCCTCCGTATAAATTAAAGGCACGGAGAGGAGGCAGCCAACGTTCTAAACAGCCCTGAAAAAAAAATGCCTAGTGGGGCATAAAAGTAATCCAAGAAGCCTGTACACAACGTAAACGCGGTTCGTCTGCGTGTGTGTGGGGGGCAATGTGGCCTGGAGGGGTAGGTGGGATGGGGGCCGGGCGGGGCGGGGCGGGGCGGCGGCTGAGGCAGAGGTTGAGTATGTGGGGGGTGAGGCGGGGGGGTTAAGCATGCCATACGCCACAATTACCAGGGGGCGGCGGCGGGTGCCTCCAAGTGGATGGGCCGCCCCCCACCCACACCGCAGCCCCCGACACATTGCTCAGGACCCCCCATGACGAGGAGGTGCGATGGGAGATTGAGCGGGCCTGGCTGCCCCCAGCAGCTTGCTGCCGCCGCGTGGCGTGGCGGGGCGGGGCGGGGCGGGGCGGGGCGGGGCGGGGCGGGGAAGCTGGCTGGCGCCCCGGGACTATTAGCATGATGCGGAAGGTCGGCATTACGGCGCCGCGACGCCCTCTAGCGCGAGCGGGGACGCCTCGGGGACGCCTCGGGGACGCCTCGGGGACGCCCTCGCACGGCGACTGACGTGGCGTTAGCAGTGGATGGGCGCCGCGCCGGCCGGTCGGACACATGTCACGTTCAGATGTTCTCCCTTCCTCTTTAATTGTCATTTCTATCCCTGCGAGAGTCATTCCCACTGCTATTTCTTTTTCGCTCGCGCCCGACCGACCACAAGAGTGGCCGAGCCCAGCCCCTCAGTGACCCCCCCGTCACCGTCAGCATATCTGTCAATACAGGGCGCGGCGCGCGGCGGGGCGGGGCGGGGCGGGGCGGGGCGGGGCAACAGAGCTACGGCCGTGCGAGATGGAGAGAGATGGAAGACATTTCAATCCGCGCTCCATCCACCGGGAGGAAGGGGCGAAGGGGCGGAGGGGCATCCCGCTTCCCCGGGGCGGGGCGGGGCGGGGGATCCACCGCAAGGCGCCGGAGGAAACGACAGCAGGGGATTTGAGGGGGAAGGATAGAGGCGGACGGGATGCTTGAGGGGCGGTGCGGGGCAGCGCGGGGCAGCGCGGGGCGGGGCGGGGCGGGGCGGGGCGGGGCGGGGCGGGGCGGGCCGGGTGGGGCACGGATAGCGGCGCCCATCGCCCGCGACAGCTGGACGCGGCCGGCCGCTGGCGCTGCTGGTCTGGACGCCCCCCACCCCCACAGCCCGGCCCGGGCCTAACGACTGGGAAAACAATTCTTAAATTTCCATCCAATTATAAATATGATTTTCGAAGACGAACGACGTCTAAAAACTGGTCGGAGAATAATTCGAATTTTAAGTAAAGGGAGGCTGTGGCTGCTGTTCCAGTCAGTAGTGTTAATTAATTTGGGTGGTATTGACAAGGCGGAGGGGTGGGCGGGGCGTGGTGCAGGCCCAGCACAACGAGTCCACTTTATTTATTTATTTCTGGGAAATAACTTTATAATGAAGGGAAGGGACGAGCTAGGCGTTGGGGAAGATGGGTAAGTAAGGCAGGGGGCAGAGAGAGAGAGAGAGAGAGAGAGAGAGAGAGAGAGAGAGAGAGAGAGAGAGAGAGAGAGAGAGCTGAATCTAATGAAGCGGCGCTATAGGCATGCCAGCGCCAGGGTTAGCGGTGGTGGTTCCCGATGGCGCCAGTCATATGATGGGACAGAGACTAGGCCTTAGGCGTGGGTGTGGCGGGGCGGGGCGGGCGGGGTAGAGTGGGGTAGGGTGGGGTGGGGTGGGGTGGGGTGGGGTGGGGTGGAGTGAGGTGGGGCGGGGCGGGGCGGGCAGGCTTGCGCCGCCGCCGCAGGCGTTGCGCAGGCGGAGCGGAACGCAGGCCACTGCAGACAGGACACCCTTGGCTAACACAAACCGGAGGTGTGACCGGACCGGATACACGATGCCCGCCCCGCCCCGCCCCGCCCCGCCCCCCGCCTGCACGCGCGTGGTCGCCTCTAATGACCTCCTCCTGCCGAACACTGAGTAACGCCGAGGGAGCCGCGTGCGCGCAGGAAACGAAATGAAAAAAAATAGAGTGAAGGAGTGAAAAAGAAAACAGAAGCGTTTGTGTAAAGCGATCCGTCGCACGTGAGCGAGTGAGGAGGGGGGGGGGGGGGGTCACGCTAGCAGAGGAGACTGTCACAGCGCGCCCCGCCCCGCCCCGCCCCGCCCTCCATACCAGGAGCTGGCGCACCATACGCCACGCGAGGCCCCCGGGTACCTCGGCACTGTGCTGCCACAAAGGTAGGCAATAAGTCGGCCAAACTCAGTGGACTGAAGTGGGCTGCATCTGCGCCTGCCCACTAGGCAGCACCCTAGCACGGGTGCGTCTATGTTGCCTAGTAGGCAGGCGTGGATAAAGCCCGCTTTACTTCACTGTGTTTGGCTGACTTATTGCCTACTTTTCTGGCAGCACTGCCTCCGCGCATAAGCTCTCGCGAAAAGTCATTCTGTACTGACAACAGCAGAGTACAGTACGGTGGTCAGGAGCACAGCGGCGTACAGACAGCGGGCGAGTGTTACACGGCGCCGAGAGTGAGAGTGAGAGTGAGGAAAGGAGAGGAGAGAGGGATAGGGGAGGGGAAGGGGAGGGAGAGGGGAGGGAGAGGGGGGGGACCTCGGGGTGGGCGGCTGAGTGGCCGAGTCCTGTTTCCCCGGGGCCTGCTCTCCAGTTCCGGCCGCGCGCCGCGCCACTGCGGAAAGGGAGGAAACTCACCCAAAAATAAGCTTTTGACAGTGGAACAAATAGAGAGAGAGAGAAACGGTATACGCGGCGTGCGGAGGGGGCGGGGCGTGGCGGGGCGTGCAGGAAGCACGCTGTTGACACGTTTCGACGTTTAGTCCTGCACAACACCCATCAGTCACTTCGGGAGGTGAGGGCGGGGGAGGTGAGGGCGGAGGAGGGGGGGGGGAGGGGAGGAGGGGGGAAAAAGAGAGTCAAAGTCGGAAAACAAAATCGCCTCCCTGATGTATGGCACGTGGCGCGGCCGGAAATGATTCCGCTTTCACCCGCGAGTGTGAGAGAGACAGACTCTTTTTCCGAGTTGCGCGCTTTCCTTCTCCATAATCCCGCCGCGTTTTCAACAAAAATATCCCACGCAAATCCTCCGCCATGCTGATGACGGGACGGCACCGTCGGTTCCCCAATAACTACCTGAGCCCGGCTGGTGGCGCGGATGAGCCCCGTGCCCGCCCCGCCCCGCCCCGCGCCACTCACCTAAACCCTAAAACCCTTTCCCTCCCCCCCACGCGCGCGCGCGCCCATGGGCGCGCATTAACGTCCAATTGCAAGGGATTCGGAAGGGACTTTATGGCTGAGGATCTGCAGCCGTAAAAACGTTGAAATTGAAGTAAAGTGGCTACGTGGTCACGGGCGGGCCGCGCGCGGGCGAAATAATAGCGGTCCGCTGTGCCGGGAAAAATACACACTGACGGCGCGCAACAATCGTAGTGTCTTAACTCACACACAGCGAGCACCAGTTAGTTGATTTAACCAAATAAAGGTTGCAGGAAAACTTGGTTCCCGAAACCGAACAAGTTTTTATTGCCCCCGTGTTCTAGTATCCCCGGTTTTTCTCTGAATATGGCTCAACACATAAAAATGTGCAGTCCACTAGATAAAATTATTTGATCAAATCAGTTTAAATTTAGTTCATAAACCTTAAATCTCCAGGGTTTTGGATCTGTTTCCCTGAACTGTAACCGGGTGCCGTTCTAAGAAGAGATTGAGCCACCTCATTGGCTCGATCTGCCCGGCCCGACTCGCCCCGCCTAGAGGAGGGAGGGTAGGGGTGGGGGAGGAGCAGGTGGAGTGGTCACGGGCGGCGGGGCGGGGCCACGTGCTAGGGGTCGAGGAGCTCCTCAGGGCGTAGGGCCGGGTGCGCCCGGGTCGGGGGCTGCGTCAGTATTTTGAAAGAATACATGGCGGGGCGGGGCGGGGCGGGTCTCCCCCGGGGCTTGACCACGCCCCGCGCCACCCTCCACGACGGCTAATGGAACTCTCCAACAATAACGTTAGATTAAAAAGGAGCGGCCACGGCCTGCCGGGGCCCGGCGGGCTGCCTAGCCTGGCCGGCGCGGAGCACTCCAGGACCAGCGGGGCGAGCCAAGCCGCAACCCGAACTACTCGGGGATCAACTTTTGTGAAGAGGTTAGCGGGGCGGGGCGGGGCGGGGCGGGGCGGGGCGCGGGTCCGTGATGGTGCCAGGCAGGCAGGTGAGGTCGGAGGGAGTGGGGGGGCACGCCGAGGCAACGTTTCAAACTGGCATGAAACAGACGCCGCAAACCTTGGGTAGCAGGTGTGTGTGTGTGTGTGTGTGTGTGTGTGTGTGTGTGTGTGTGTGTGTGTGTGTGTGTGTGTGTGTGTGTGCCCGCGCGCATGAGAGAGAGAGAGAGCGCCAACAGGGTCGCGGTGTCGGGTGCCTCCTTATCACGTTGCGCGCCACCCCGTTTCGCACGGCTAATCTGCTTGCCCTGCCCTCGCTCGCAGCCGAGGAGAAAAAGACAACAATACTTCCGGAGGGCGGCGCGGCGCGGCGCGGCCCCGTGAGAAACAGATACTGTACCCTGGTCAGGTAGGACGCGCCCTGCTGCTGGCCGCCCCTCCAGGAGCACACAGGGTGTCGGGCGGAGCGGCAGTCCCGGGTCCCTGGACATACGCCTGTGTCCAGTTAAGCTCGGGGCGGGGCGGGGCGGGGCGGGGCGGGGCGGGGCGGGGCGGGGCGGGGCAGGGCGGGGCGGGGCGGGCCGCGCGAGGGAATAAAGTTGCATTCAACACGCCTGCCCCGAGGGGGTATTCACTCTCAAAATCTGTGACCCGACTATTACGTCTGTTACGCTAAATTACGCTCCAAAATTGAACAAGTTTAGCCAAAGATAGGCAAAAACAGCCCGAAACGACCCAAAAATTAGTAGGGAAATGAAGAATTTTGGCTATTACGCTACTAATACGCATACTGCTACGCCTGCATTACAGGTAGAGTGATCCAACTATTACGCGAGTGCATACCCCCTCGGCCTGCCCGCTGGCCGGCATCGGCCGCCTGCCGGCCCGCGAGTCCAGTCAGCTGCCTGAGACGAGCCGCTCGGCCAGAGCAGACCTCCGCGGGGCGGGGCGGGCAGCGCGTCGCTCGCTCCCCTGCAGCGCTGGCTGGACGCGGCCACCTGTCATCTTGATCTACACTGTTAAAAAAGTTTGTCACCTGATGACATTCTGTATGATGGGACTCTTGTTTGAAAACGAAAGAATTGTTTTCTTGAATTGCCTCACAAAACTTCGTTTAACATTGCTTGTAGCAACGACTAAGTAGCGCTGTGACAAGGAAAATCTTGTGAAATTTTTATAGCAAAACATTTCGTTTTGAAACAAGCCCTTTTGTCATACTCTTTTTTAAAAAGCGTGATCGAAAAGTAATATTTTTTGATACAAAAAGGGACAGAAATTTTAGAAACTTAATTATTTTTTCTTGTTTGCCAAAACAAAAAATTGTAATGCTACAAGATACTTGTTTCAAAACGAAATGTCTTGCTATAAAAATTAAGAAGATTTTCCTGGAATTTAACTGGATTTGTTCCGGATCCTGGCGAGATCCAGCTCGAGCCAGTAAAGACCCAGTCCAGTTTCACTCTGCAAACTCAAGTGTCGTACAGTACTGCAGTAAAAAGTGTAGGACCAATGGTTCTGCAGTTTTTAGTCTAGGGATCCCTCTCAGCAGAGCAAGGTGATCGCACTTGGTTTCGGCCTGGCCATCGACATCTAGGTTCTACTTTTCTCACGCGGCGGCGGCGCATCCACCACGCAGCTCCCGATAAGTTCGACACTTCCCCTTTACCCGTGCACGATAAAACACAAACAGAAACACGCCGAGGAAACACAAGCGACACAAGCAGACCGAAAAAAAGAGGGCCGGTGGGAGGTGGGGGGGGCGCCTCTGCTAGTCATCCTGTGCGTCAGACAGACGTACGCCGCCTGGTACGCACAAGAGCGCGCAGAGAGGACAAGGAGAGAGAGAAGGCCTGCCACTTGAGGCCGATGCATCTCATCTGTGGCGGGCGGGGCGAGCAAGAAGAGGAGGAAGAGAGGAGAGGGGGAGGGGAGAGGGAGAGAGGGAGAGGGGAGGGGAGAGGAAGACGAGAGAGGACGAGTCATGAAAAAGCGTTAGACGCACGCACATTGCTGTCCGCTTAATAACCCTGTTGCTGGCTGCGCGTTGCCCGTCTCTCTCTCTCTCTCTCTCTCTCTCTCTCTCTCTCTCTCTCTCTCTCTCTCTGAGCCGCGTCAATCAGTTGTCCTAACCACAGGCCGGACATTGGCGCATACCACACGGGCGCGCGACGCCCGCATGCCATGGCAGCCCTAATACACTCTGGCTGGCCGCGGGGCGAGTGCGAGAGAGGGTGGCCAGGCAGTGACCAGGACCAGGGCTCCGGAACTTAACCAAAAGTTTCGTTATAACGCCCATTTTTACTTTATGTTACCGTACCGTGACTAAAAAATCACCTAATTGTGTTACGTTATGTAACTGTAACGAATAATAGAGTTTTTGTAACGTTACAAGCATTGTAACGGAGGAGATTTATAGGGAACTAGAAGAGGTTTTGAGAAAATCTTCCCGATACTGAATTAAATAGACCACAACCCACTCTTAGGCAGGAAAAAACCACAAAAAGGTATGTCATTTTCAATTGCGTTACTTGTAAAATAACGTGAAACGTAATGTAAGAAATTAAGTTACGTTATGAGTAACGTAACGATTTGTACAACGGTAGTAACGTTTCTCCGAATTTTTGTAACGTAACATCGTTACGTTAAGTTCCGGAGCCCTGCCAGTGACAGTGGCCCTGGTCGCTCCAAAACTTTCAACTTCACAATCACACACCGACGTTCCAAGGCCAACGAAAGAGAGGGAAGCCGAAATGTCATAAATGTATTGTATGAATATTAACAGGCGACCTCGTGCACGCCGGGTCGGTACAAGTCAGGGTTCCTTTTTTCTCCTCTGTTTCTTACAGCACCCTTACTCGTCACGAACGCCCCCCCCCCCCCCCCCCCAGCCCCTGGGCGTTGCATATGGTTTGTTCTGTTTGTTTGGGACTGACGCGGCCCGGCTCGGGTCAGGCCACAGAGGTCGCATTCCCGCGGGTCTGTGGGGGCGGGCGGGGCGGGGGCGGGGCGGGGCAGGGCGGGGCAGGGCAGGGCGGGCTGGGGGCGGGCTGAGGTTCGGGCTGGGGGCGGGCTGGGGGCGGGCTGAGGGGCGGGCTGAGGGGCGGGCTGAGGGGCGGGCTGGGGGGCGGGGACAGATTCACGCCCCTTCTATGTGACACCGTCCGCTGGTATTTCTTGATTGAACTTTACAGCCGGCCCCCAATACTTTTCCCTACTGCTTTGCGCGGGAAAAGGATGGACTAATTGACAAGGCCATCAGGAAAGAAATGAAGAATTAATTTTTGCGGGCGGCATATGCCGGACAACGGCGGTTATGGCTATGGCGCGGCCGAGAGAGAGAGAGAGAGAGAGAGAGAGAGAGAGAGAGAGAGAGAGAGAGAGAGAGAGAGAGAGAGAGAGAGACGAGGGGTGGGGGGAGTAGCCAGTGCCCGTCTAGACGAGGACAGCGAATGCGAGTCAAGCACTTCATTCGGCGGGGCGGTGCCCCTACTGCCACTCCCGTCTTCCATATTTCCTCCTCCTCTTTCCTCTCTCAGTAGTTAGCTGTTCTCCGCAGCGTTTGTCGCACAGCCGCGCCGCTACTTGAAACACAGAATAGCAACTCGGGATTCTCGATGGAATCAATGAAGTTTCACTTCGCTGCGCTTCTACATCCCCTTGTTCCTGGTCCAGACCGAAAGCCGGATCTGATTTTTAAAAAGTATAAGGGGAAGACAGGCAGACCGAACACTGTTAGAAATAAATGTTCTCTGACGAACTTCTCCGTGACAGGAACCCTGTTTTCGAACAGAACTACCGACTTCAGAAAGAACCTTACAAAATCCAAATTATTTTACCTGTACTGAACGGTACAGAAGTGTCTGCCCCTATGCTTGCACCCTATACCAGAAAATCGTTGTTAATTTTGATAGCGACAAATTTCGTGTAGAAACGAACAAAATGTAAAATCACAAAAATTGTCTATGAGCGCGAAAAGAAGTCACTATTTTGACAGAACATAAAAATGTTTCTGAAATTTTAACAAACATTTTTCAGTTACAGTTTTCCTGTTTTAGAACAGGAATTGTTGCTAACAAACTTAACAGTACTTTTCCTGTTACCTTACAAAAAAAAATTACCAGTGAACGACAGACAGACAGACAGACAAGAGTGCGGGGGAGAGAGGCTGTGGAGACGGGAGGGCGGAGAGCGGCATAGTGCGGCGTCCTGGCCGGGTCGGGTCGCGTATTGAAATGCCCTGGCGCTGCAGAGTGACAAGAGGCCACACGCGCCCCGCCCCGCCCCGCCCCGCCCCGCCCCGCCCCGACGCCCGGAGGGCTGAGGGAAAAAACACGAAAACGACAACACGGAAGGGAAAGGAAGGGGCGCAGGAAATTGGTCTGTGGTGCGCACCGCGCGGCCTGGCGGGGCGGGGCGGGGCGGGGCGGGGCGGGGCGGGGCGGGGCGGGGCGGGCCGCGGCCTAGCGGATGCGCGCGAATGTCTCTCTACTCCTCGCCTCGAGGACACACACTGCCAGCCAAGGCCTTGCAAGGCCGAGGCCCCGCGGCCGGACCCCAACCAAGAGAAATTTACACAACAATTACACTGGAAACACAATTTCAGATGTGCGTGAATTTCGATTCAAATTTCAATTTACCATTAAAACAGTAGCCACTGTTATTCCATTCATGTGACGTCACATTCTTTTCAGTGTAAAAATTGTCACATTCGTTTGGATGTAAGTGTGACATTCCTTTGAATGTGACTGCCGAATTTACTGCGCTTTGCCCTGTCGATTCACATTACAACAAATGTGACATCATTATAACGAATGTGACAGCTTTTACAGTTAAACGAATGTGACGTCACACGAATTGAATAACAGTGAGAGCACGGGGAAAACGACGTCTTGGTTTCCAAGCAGTTTTGGAAAAACCAAGCAGCTGTTATGGAGAAAATACACAGGGTTTCCGGGGCTGCTTGAAAACCAGGACCAAGTTTTTTCCAGGAGGTGTAAATTATCCGTGGAATTTCGAGCGCTTGAAAAGGCCAAGAGTGCGAATGGTAGTTCACGTATAGTTAGAGTGCGGCATTTGGTTTTCGGTTTAGGGTTATGCGATCCTTGATTAAGTGATAAATTTCCTTTCAGCTTTGTTAACACGACATACATTCGGCAATAAGTCAATCTTTTTGGCTTGCTTCACGGCAGTTCGAACTGCCTTTACAGATGTTTTTATTTCCGTGTACCGCGCTGCATGCTTTTCGACAATATTTGTTGTAAGGTTACCTCCGCGGCGCGCCTAGGAGGCCGGGCCGGGCAGGCCCCTCGCCTCGCACGCACAATAAGCAGATAAGCCCCTGTAGGCTCACGTGTTTGGTCGATGCGTATTGGTTCAGGTCAATAACAATCGTCCCTTCCTGTAGGGCGGGAGGGTCCTCAAAGCGTTACACACGAGGGGGTACACTGCCAAAGTTCCGCCACGCACTGGAGCTTAGCGGACTTAAATCAACAACAGCAAAAGAAGGAAAAGGAGCGTGAGAAAATTTGATTTCAAGGAAGCAGAGATGAAAGAGTTATTACAGTCATTTGGGTTTCTGTCGGGGCTGTTCGTCTGCTGTATTCCGGTGGGCTGGAAAATGCCCCGGCGCGAGCCATATCATCATCAAATTAAAAATGGTGCGCGATAAGGGAGGGATGGCTGGGAGTCTGAGAGCAGTGATGGCGGGATGGAGAAGTTATGAACCGAGCGACTGGGAAGAGGAGAGCGTGAGCGAGCGAGCGAGCGAGCAAGCGAGAGAGAGAGAGAGAGAGAGAGAGAGAGAGGGAGAGGGAGAGGGAGAGGGAGAGGGAGAGGGAGAGAGAGAAAGAGAGAGGGAGAGGGAGAGAGAGAGAGAGAGACGAGGAGACGCACTGCAGCGAGAAAGGAGAGAGCAGGGGGAAGGGGGCGAGGGATGATAGGGTGGCCCAGCCCGGCCCACCGTGCGCAGCCAGGCTCTAGATCGAACGAGATTTTATGTTGGCTGCGTCTTCGTCGCGCTCTCTCGCTCTCTCGCTCTCTCCCTTCTCTCCTCTCTCCCCCGCTACCCCAGGCCCTCCCGCCTTCATGGTCTTGGGGGAAAAGGCAAAGGAGGAGTAGTCAAAGGAACAAGACATCTTCCCTCGGCTTGTCGTGCTAGCAACTTTCACGATTTTTGAAACGGAAAATAGGGGGGAAAAATCTAATGGCCCTGCAGAGCAGAGCAGAGCACAGTGCAGGGCGTGGCGAGGCGGGGCGGGGCGTGGCGCAGCGGGGCGTGGCGGGGCGTGGCGGGGCGTGGCGGGGCGTGGCGGAGCGTGGCGGGGCGCGGTGGGGCGTGGCGCGCAACCCCGCGCAGCTCGACCCGTCCGATCGGTACGGACAGAAATATTGTACCACAATAAGTCCGAGCCGCGCGGCCGCTGAAAGGGAAAGGGGTGGGGGAAAAGCCGGGGGAGGGAGGGGCGGGGGGCGAAGGGCCGTACTATACCATCTGTACACTTTTTTTTAACTCCCCGCAATGCACAACCGTGGACATTTTACGAGCCCCTCCCCTCACCTGTCCACGTGAAAAATGATTTGCTTGTAAAAATCTTTGACAGTTAATGCAAGCTGTCAGTGTGAAAACGATAAATCAATGAAAATGTTAGTATACTATTGTGGCGAAAACTTCCTCCAACACAAAATTTCAAGTAAAGTGTTCAGCGGGCCTTTTACGACAAAAACTTATCCACGTGGACAATATTCAACCCCCAACCCCGACCCCTCCACAATGTGGTCACGTGGTATATGTACGGCCCCTAATATCCTGAGTGGCGCGGGGAGAGCGGGGAGCGAGGGAGCTCGCGGCGCGACACGGTGGAGGCGCACGCGAGCCCGGGCCAAGCGTAAGTACTCCACGGAATGAAGTCCGCAGCCGGGCCGAGCGCTGCCGAGCGCTGCCGAGCGCCGCCGAGCGCTCGAGTGTTGCCGAGGGGGTAATTTCTTTCAAAATAACTTATTGTCAAGCCCAAGAAAAGTCAGGAGAAGAAAAAAAATTAAAAAATTAAAAAAATCATGCAAGTAATTAGAAATGATATTAAAGTAAAACATCTTGTATCTTGAAAATAATAAAAAATAAAGTAATATTTGGCAAGTAAGGTGATTTTTATGAAGAAGTAAAATGATTTCAAGTTTGATCCCCTTTCACCTGACTGATTTCCTCCCGAGTGCTGCCGAGCACCGCGACGATCTGTAGGCCGGGACGGGACGGGCCGGGGCGGGAGTACAGACTTGCTCCGCGCCGCACAAGCAGGTGCGCTAGGAGGGGCTTTAGAGTGAGCGAATTTTGTTCCCGGAATAATCGACAGCTCCACTGTCTGCCTTTGTTACAAGACACGTGTATAACTAGTTGAGTCAGGGGGCGGGGTTGTAGAGGGGGGAGGGGGCCAGCGCCAGAGGACAGTGGAGAAGTCGAATAAAGCTAGGCCGACAGTTACCAAAAACTCGGAGGAAAAGTCAGAGTCCAACCGATATCTTACCGCGACAGTGCGGCAGAGGGCGGCAAGCACAGCCTCATGCAGTTTACTTCTCCCCGCGCTTCAGTCCGCTAACAAGGTCGTTCCCACCCAGGCGCCCCGCCCGGCTCAACGCGTTAACGTCGGCCGTTAAACAAGTCGGGAGACATATTCCATTCGACAAGGAGGGTGATAAAATTATTAGCGACCGAGTAACGAGTGTTACACCTCTGCACTCACACTCGCACTCTCTCACTCCTCTCACTCGCTCACTCTGTCTCTCTCTCTCAAACACACACACAGGCGCGCGCGCGCGCACACACACACACTCACAAACACACAAACACGCAAACAAGAGTAGGAAAGCGTGTCCGCACGCACAGAACAGCAGTGAAACTTATTATTTTAACATGGGGTAGAAATAACTAAGATTTTGTTCGACGAAAAGAATAAGAAATACGTAAAACAAAACTAATTACAGGAGGCTTACGCACATTTTTTTAAAAATAAAGGTGGTCGCGCGAAATAACGCACCGACTAGACCTTAATCATACTGAATAATCCATGCGCCAGTAGGCTCGTCTGTGGGAGCCAATCTCCAGGGACGACCGACTGCATGGATGTAAGCATCACGCGGGCGGGGCGGGGCGGGGCGGGGCGGGGCGGGGCGGGGCGGGGTAGGGTGAGGCGGGTGAGACCCAGGCTGTTACCCCTAAGGTGGTAGAGCCACTCCAACCACCCCGCCATTGCTCAGGGAGACAGAGGCCGGTCGGTCGCCCCTCCCCCCCCCTCCCCCTGTCACTCAAACCCCCCTCTCGCGACAGGTAATGATCAAACAAAGCGTTTATATCTCATTAGGTGCCCCCCTCCCCACTGCCCCGCACCCAACCTGTGCTAAACTGCGTAAATATCACAGTCCTTATACAAGAACAACTCAAATAAGGGGGAGGGGACTTCAGCCCCGTGGTGCATCGAGGATGCCATTACACACCGCAGTCCATATTTCTTTTTTCACTCCCCCTCACGAGGCACGACGTTGTGAGTTCTCGCAAACCAGCAATCAAGACGCCCGCCGCCTTTCTGCCCCCCCCCCCCCCCCCCCCCCCCCGTTTTCCTCTTTTCTAATATTCCGCAGCGCGTAGTAAAGTGAGACTTTGCGGTACTGAAAAAGAATCATAATCCCAGAAACGTGGGGCCACTACGACCCTTTTACAAGAAGCTGGGGTAGACCCCCCCCCCCCCCCCACCCCGACGCCACCCTGTTACCCGGCTCAGCCGTTCCCGATTCATCGCATACTAAATGAACGGAGAAAATTTTTCTGCCAAAGTGCTGGTTTGCATGATAAGGAACTGACCCTTCCTGCCCCTCCACTCTCCTCCCCTCCCCACGCTTCCACCCTACCCTGCCTAAACGTCTCCAATAATCATAATCATATTAAAATAGTCGCAAATAACATAAAAGACGGGTCAGCCTCAGCCCCCAAAATGAATAAACTAATTTGGCAGTGGGGCGTCGCGTGGCGTGGCGAGACGTCGCTCTTTGAGGGGGTGGGCGTGGGCAGCGGCCGCTCCCTGCCTGCGCAGCTAGTTCTGCGTGACACAAAGCCTTGCGCGCCTAGCGTTCGTTTACTCGATGTGTCAATCATTTCAAGTGTCGAGTTCAGCGGTAAGAGAAAAGAAGTGAACCAACGAATAAAGTTACGCACATAATAAGAAGCAAATACTCCCCCCACCATACAGTCATGAGCGAGGGGGCGACCGCTCGCGGAATCCTGGTCCACTTACACGCCCCCAAATCTCTTGAAATCCGGGATCTTTCCCCAAAACAGGGCAAAAACGAGCGAAACCTAGGCGTATAAAATCCGTCGAAATCTTACGACACCCGCCGAAATCTCATCCCTGAAGAAATGCACGGTAAAAACCAGGTTTCGTCCAGGTTTCCAAGCTGCCATGATGTTCTTATGGAGAAAAGACATGGCAACGTCTTGGTTTTTCCGAAACTGCTTGGAAACCTGGCCGAACTTTTTACAGTGTGTTGTGTCCCCTTACGGCCGAAGTGGTTGCCCCCTCGCCTCGGTAGTGTGGTTCTGGGCTCACTCAGAAAACCACTTCTTTGTGCGAACAAAATAATTTCGTCCCCGTAATTAACGAAATTTTAGTAGTAACAAATATCAATTTTCGTTAGCTTAACTAAATTGGTGAATTAAAAAGAATATTAGATATTGGAACAAATAAAATTTGTTGTCGTCCCAACGAAAATTTGACTATGATTTCAGGGACGAAAGATTTTCGTTAAGGAAAATAACATTTCTTTCCACCAAAGAAGCGGTTTTCTGAGTGCTGGGCAGGCGCGCGGCGCGGCGCGGCGCTCACCTAGGTTGTCGGCGGCGCTGACGACCTGCAGCAGCGTCACCAGCAGCAGCGGCAGCGGCAGGGCCTCGAGGAGGCGGGCTGGGCCCCGGGCTGGGCCCCGGGCTGGGCCCCGGGCTGGGCCCCGGGCTGGGCCCCGGCCGGACACCGCTGGGGCGCACGCGGCCGCGGCCATGGCGCGGAGGACCCTGGGCCCAGGATCACGGGCGCCGACACATGAGCGTCACCACCGAGCCACTTCACCAGCGCATGACGACACAACCGCGCGACGGCGGGACTGGGTCGGGCTGGGCTGGGCTGGGCTGGGCGGGGCGGGCTTCACACTTCACCACACTTTACACTTCACTTTCACACAACTTCAGCACAGAATATCACCACCAAAAAACACCAAGGCCGGAGCACTAAATCACCACCGCACACACGAGCTCACGCACCGACACTAGCGCGCGCGCGCACACACACGCACGCACACACACACACACACACGCACGTGCGCACAGCACCGCGAGGTCGTGCACGTCTCGCCGCGCTCGCTTCGCTACGTCGCGCGGCGCTCGGGGCGTCTCACCGGGCTGGGCGCTGGGGCCTAACTGGCGACCATCGGCGGCGGCGGCGGCGGCGAGCCCCCCACCACGCTGCGCCCCGCCCCGCCCCGCCCCGCCCCGCCCCGCCCGGCCCGCCGCGACGCGCTCGCACGCAGGCGCACAGCAGCTGCTCCGTACCCATCCAGATCCTCCACGACCAGAGTTACCCCGCGGGGCCTGACCGCGAGGAGGGCCTCGGTGACGTCCTGGGGCTCCTGGTCGACAACGCCCACCTGTCCTGTCCTGTCCTGCGCGCCGCCGTCCTGCTAGAGTCCCAGACTCGAGGGCTCTGCGCAGCCCAGGCAGGGGGCGCCGGGCCGGGCCGGTCCCGCGCTCAAGGCCGGCGGCAGACGGGCCATCTGCGAGCACTGCCCACTGATTCCGAGGATCGCTCCCGTACAACTGTCCTTGTCCCACTCATAGGGTACTGCCATGCCCGACATAGGACACCGCCATAGGTGCGACAAGAACGGAAGCACGAGAGCGATCTTCGGAATCAGTCGCCTGCGAGGAGAGGAGAGGGGGGAGAGGAGAGGAGAGGAGAGGAGAGGAGAGGAGAGGAGGGGAGAGGAGAGGAGAGGAGAGGAGAGGAGAGGAGAGGAGAGGAGGGGAGAGGAGAGGACTCAACTGGTGGGAAGTACTCGCCATAGGCCTAGCACGCCTAGCAATACTGCGTGGCGGGGCACATGTTGTCGCAGAAGTCAGTTCGCTCGTACTTGACGGCGACCTCAAACCTCGCTCGGACACCAGCCCAGACCGGAGCGAGGGGAAGGGGGAGGGGGACTCAATGTTATATTTTGGCGACAGTATGCGAGAGATAGATAGATATCCCCTAGAAAGCAGTACTGCCACCCATTCTATACACAGTGCCAGAAAATCCAAAACTAACCGACCGGAGGGAGTCGAACCCCGGAACAATCGGAGAACGGAACACCGGACAGTGACTGTATCCCGAGCAGCGACGAGGGGGGAGGGCCCACCGGACCTGCACGGTTAGCGTAGCTGGCAGGTAGAGTCCACTTTTTGGAGTGCAGAAGTTGTCACTACAGCATTGCCATCGGGCGTGGCGTGAGCGCCTAGAGGATTGGGTAGGGGGAGGGGGGAGGGGAGGCCGTCAGGGGAGGTGGGGGTGGGTGGGATTAGCTAACAAGGAATCAAGTCTTTCGTTTGCAGTCGATTGTAAAGGTAAATTTGGCACTATTTGAGCCGAAATTCCCGTCCGTACCAGTGCGCTCCGAGAAGAGCCTTGCGTAGCGATTAGCCGGAACCACGGAGGTCACCGTCAACGGCCACGGCGCACCGGACCCGTGCCAGGGCAGGGCAGGGCGGCGAGAAGTGGGCACTTTAAAGGGGCATTAAAGTTTGCCGTCGCCCGGCGCTTTGGTCAGCACTGGAGCGCCTAGAAAAATGAAAAGTTGTCATGGTTGCGGTTACTGATATTTCGGTCGTCACAACCGTAGTGTACGTTGCTGTCTTAACCATGAGTTTTTGATCGTACCTGAGGAACCACACAACTTTTCATTTTTCTGTCTGTTGGGGAAAGGGGAGAGGGTGCACGGGGTCCAACGGGAGACTAAGGGGAAACGGGGAAAATTGATTTTTGTGGCGGTGGATGGCGGATGCGAAACAAAATCGCACACGACGAACACAGGGACAAACGCGAGGCCGGCGGGGCGGGGCGGGGCGGGGCGGGGCGGGGCGGGGCGGGGCGGGGCGGGGCAGGGCGGGGCGGGGCGGGGCGCGGTATGGCGTATCATTAACTAGACCCCTTTGGCATTCCCCGCGCGGCGCCCGCAATGAGCCGGCATTGACTGCTTGCGGGGGCGGGGCGGGGCGGGGCGGGGCGGGGCGGTCGGCAGCACCCCCCACCCCACCCCCGATACTTTCCCCACATTCTGTCCGCGGTCGGTGGCGGGTGGGGGCGGACGGCAGGTGAAGGGCAGGTAGGTCAGGTGGGGGAATCAGGAAAATATTTCGAACCACCAGGATGGCCAGAACAATCCCGGTGATGTAAGGCGCACTGCATCGGCGCTCGGTGCAGGTGCGAGAGAGAGGGACAGGGGTCGTAACCCAAACGACGGCGCGGCGACCCTGCACGCGGATTCAGGGTATCGTTCTCGTCGCACTGTCTCTCTCGCACCTATGCGGCACGCCCAATGAGTGCGAGAGAGACAGAGCGACGAGAACGATACCCTGAATCCGCCTGCTGGGCCGTGAGCCGCCGTGAGCCAAGCCGGACGCTGCGTTCATAGGGAGCTAAATGCAGTGCGCTTTATATCACCCGGGTTGTTCTGACCCTCCTGGTGGTGCGAAATGTTTTCCTGATTCCCCCACCTGACCCCGCCACCGGCTGGTGCTGCTGGGGCGGTGGAGCCAGCGGAGCCCAGGTCGGGCCAGGTCGGGCCAGGTCGGGCCAGGTCGGGCCAGGTCGGGCCAGGTCGGGCCAGGTCGGGCCAGGTCGGGCACAAGGTCGGCTGCTCCTGCTCAGTTTCCCAACTGCAGGAGGCGAGCCGCCCCGGCCCGGCCCGGCCCGGCCCAGCCCAGCAGAGGACTGCACTTGTACCTACTTCAAGTTGAACGGCAGTAATTATCATCTTTTGTTCTTGTGGTCCGCGGGCGTTGCGGGGCGAGAGCCAAGAGAGCGCCCGCGCCCCCGCCCCACCTGACGCAGCATTGTGCTCTCAAATATCACCCCCACCCCCACCCCCTCCCTCCCCTCACCGGCACCAGGCACAGGCACAGGCGGCTCATCCAAACCTCCAAACCCCAGCCCAGCCAGCGGCCCTGCTTGCCAACTCTTGGAACGATTCCAGAAGGTATAATGAAAATTCTTTTACCATTGTTTTGGAAAAAGAGAAAGGGAGAGTAATATAAAACAACTTATAAACAACACACAACTCTTGCTGCTGCCTTGGCAGCCCTGTAACCAGGTATGGGTTTGTCGACCCAAGGGCTGATTGCCGTAAACTCATCACACACAATTTACTTGAGTGAAATAATTGATCGGTTAAAACTGATTGAGCGGGTAAGCATACATTCTCTAGGATTCTCTTCATCCACATATTAAACAAGGGCTGGTTGCCGTAAACTCATCACACACAATTTACTTGAGTGAAATAATTGATCGGTTAAAACTGATTGAGCGGGTAAGCATACATTCTCTAGGATTCTCTTCATCCACATATTAAATTAAATGCAGTAACTTTACTAAAATTGGTGCAGTTGAGATTCTATTTGATTTTGTTCAACTGATTTTGTTCAAAAAGTTTTCAACCATGGCATACAGCTAGTATTTGAAGCATTGTCTTTTGATAATTTTCTATTTCCACATCTTGTGCGCAACTTTCTTTAGAATGATTGGACTTAGACACCGCAGTGACGGGTCATTTTAATTTAAATTTCATTTACATCTTGACCTTACTGCCCCTTTTTTTACTTCACTAGCAACATTTTATGCATAATTTCTAAATCAGACAAACAATGACATTTTATTTAGCTATGTGACAAAATAGTGAAAAACTTACCTTTCTTTGCGCCTCTTCACAAGTCCTTCCTGTGGATTCCTGGGTGGTGATGGAATGATGAATGAGGGCGAATGCACTAAGAGCACTAGTAATTTGTGATAAGTCCATAAATGATCGGACAATCACATGAGGACGGGGCGTCACTGGAATCACGTCACTAGCCAGGTAAACTGGACCCGGATTGGAACCTAACCTCAATTTTCAGACCTCAAACGGGAGTGGATGTCCAACTTTTAAAATGAGAAATAATTGTAGTTCAGGAAATTACGGGGAAATGGCAATAAATCGACTCCGATGACGTTGCATTTGTCTAAAGACATATCCAAACTTTGAATTCCACCGATTTCGCGACAGCTTTCAGCTGTTACTCCGCCCGCGGGGCGGCGCAGGGGTGACGCGGCCCAAGACATGCTCACTTCGAGGAGATAGTATGGTCGAACTAACATATCGTCCTCCTGCCAAGAGTTTAGCACACCAAATGAGTGAAAAGAATACGCTTTCCCATGAGTGCGAGAGAGATAGATAGCCTATTCTTTCGGTGGGACGACCATAAGAATTATACTCTATCTCCGTCTATCATTTTTAACATTTGAAAGCATGCGGTGGAAGAGAAAAAGACAAACACCCTCGGTCCCCGAAGTGAGCTGGCCCTGGCTCCGCCGGTAGGACATCTAGCTGCGGGAGCACAAGCAGAGGGCGGTTGGGGGTGGGGAGGGGCGGGGGAGGGGGAGATGCTCTCCAACCGCCACAAGATTCGAAAGGTTTGTCTCTCCGTTAACTTAAGCCTTCTTCGGGGGAAGGGGGGAAGGAGGGGAGATGGGGTCACGAAAGTATGACACACACATACCGTCTATACCGTCCTTGTGACGAAGGCACTGAAAAGAGCACTTGGTCCGAACAAAAAAAAATAATAAAAAGAAAAAAACTTACGCGGTTTTTGAACCACTTCCCGCCCAGTGCTATGAGCAGCGACGATACCAATGACGCTACGCGGCCGGCCGAGCACTGACCGGAGAGCAGGCGCACTCATGACACCGGGTTCGTTTCTTCGGTGACTGTGGCTTCTCGCGCAGCATGACTCCTAGTGGTCCGGCTTCTGGTACCGTGGCGTCGTAGCCGTGCCGGCATAGTGTCCGCGCGGAGAGTCACAGGACGGAGGTTCGAATCTTACCAAAACATTTAATTTTTCTGAGGACAACAATTTGGAGAGTGGAATTCAAGCCCCCCATTTCAACCGAGCTCCCTCGTGGAATAGCCGACGGTCTAGCGGTCTAGTGGTGCCGCGAAAGCCGTGGGGTGTCTGTGAGACTCGGCACATGGGGCCTGGTTCAAACCCAGGTAGGTTCTTCACTGGTAGCGACAGCGGGTTGCCAGGAAGTTCCGTCCCATGCCCACGACTGGTGGTCGGTCGTGGGGTCATAAGTCCTAGAATCTGGCTCCAAAAATAGCTATTCCATGCTCTGGGGACAGGGCAGTTCGGTTAACCACCGTACGACTAAATCTGGCAGTACGGGGATCAAATCTGTCGAATTGCGCGACAGGATCGCAGTCAGAGAAGCACCGGTTCCCATAAGAACACCGAAGTAGTTGGCTGCCACGGGGGGTAAAAGCCCTGTGCCTGGCGGGAACCGCAACCTCCTTCGGGAGGTTTACTGTCGCAAAAATTTTCCATGTTTTCACGCCACGTGCGTAATTTTTCAAGGTTTAGCTCGGCTTGGCTCGGCTCCGCCTAACGCGCGGATTCTCGCTGTAGCGCTTGTGACCCGTAGCGCTACCGAGCTGTAGCGCTTGTGACTCGTAGCGCTTGCGACCCGTAGCGTTAGCGAGCTGTAGCGCTTGTGACCTGTAGCGGTTGTGACCTACGTCCTGCAACCTGCCCTGGGCGGTCCTGGGCCCTCGCCCTCCAGGCCAAAGAAGAAACGGGCATGGACGGTACGGGATGGGATGGGACGGGCACCTTCTAAAATCCCCCCGACTCAGCCGCATCTCGCCACTCACTCCCCCGCCCCCGTCCCGTCCCCGCCTCGCACTCTTCCTTGAGGAAACTGTAATGGAGGGACTAGAAGAATTGTCCGGAAGCGAAAGTAAGGGGAAGCGGAGTCATAAGGAAGGGAGAAAGCTGACGGCGAGGAAATGATCGCGAGAAGTTACAGTGCGAAGGAAGCCGACGGAGGGGGCGGCGGGGGCGGCGGGGGCGGCGAGGGCGGCGGCGCGGGGGGCCGGGGCGTCTGCTGGACGCGCTCCTGCTCCTCACGCGGTGCCCGCCCCGCCCCGGGCCGGCCTCCCCCCTCCCCTGGCTGATCTGCGACTGCGAGACACCGCGCCCGGCCCGCCCATCCCGCGGTGCCGTGCCGCACAATTTGTCATCCGCCGTTTGAATCTTCTGCCCGGCTGGAGTCGAAAGGTCCCCCGATCACAGCGGTAGGGCCGCTGCAGCGAGGAATGAATTATTGATTGCCAATCATTCAAATGACTGCCCTCCTTCTTTCTGCTGCCCCCCCCCCTCCCCCGCTCCCCCTCAGGCGCAACCTCAACCCCTACCCCTCCCTCGCGCGCCGCCGCCGCCGCCGCCGCCGTCAACACTCGGGTTTCCGTCCTGGAGTCCGCGGCGCAGCGCGCAGCGGCGCCCTCCACTCCCCTCCCCTCCCCTCCCTTCCCTCCGTCGTTTCAAATGGATTAAAATGCAAATCCTGATTAATGGTGGCGCATTAACAATTCGGGGCCGAGGCTGTCCTATCGTCCGGCGGTGCATCTGGCGCGGGCGCGGCGTGAGCAAGGCGGCCCCCTCCGGCCCGCCCTCACGCCTCCCCGCCCAGCCCCGCCCCGCCCCGCCCCGCCCCGCCGAGGTCCGCGGCGCGAGCGCCTGCGGCTGGCGGCGTAGGCAGCCCACCCTGCACTCGCGCGCTGCGGGCGCCCCGGCGGCGGGGCACTGCGGCCCACTTGCAGTGTCGCCAGAAAAGAAGGCAAAGAGCGCCTAACACAGCCGCGTGGAGCGGTCGGTATCAACGCCTGTCTTCTAGGCAACATCTTCACAGCTGTGCAGAGGGATGGCCTAGTAGGCAGGCGTTGATACCGGTCGCTCTTTGCCTACTTCTCAGGCAACACTGCCACTTGTGGTAGGAGTAGGAGGTCAGGACGGTGGCCTCCCTCGCCTCCTCGCGGTCCAAGGCCGCCAGCACACTCGTCTCGTCTGCCCCACCTCTCACCCTCCTCGACCAGCAGCGCCACGCTGTCCCGCTACTTGGAGGGGACAAAAGTCTGGCGCGGGAAAGTTGTGCGGCCGCCAAGGGTCCACCGGGGGATTGGGGATCGTCTCGCGATGGCGTTGTGCGGGGCGGGGCGGGGCGGGGTGGGGAGAAGTGGCGCGGGGAGGGGGCGGCGGGTGGCGCTGGCCTGCTCCCCTTTAACTCTTTGACGGCTAGGCGACGGCCGGGCTACGCTCTCCACCCCACCCACTCTTGTCATCAATCGGAATCCTATTAGAGGTTCTGCTTTCCGCCGCCCCCCCCCTCCTCCCCACCTCTTCACACTTTCGGCCAGCTCTGCCTCGTCACAGACTACAGAACCTCGCTGGGGATCCCCAGCTCGAGCATTGGCGCGAAAAACGTTTACTTGAGTTATTCTTTTTTCATGTTCGTGAAGTGACCTAAATGATGAGATATTTCGTGCCCAAAGGCAAAATACATCAAAAACAATGATGAATTCTCGGAATCGTGGCAAAGCAAAGTATACCAGCCTCGCCACCATTTTTTTTTTTTTTCACATGGCAAGACTTTTTTTACAGTTTATAAGTGAAGGGAGAAAGAACTGGAGCCAAAGCTCGCTATGCTGTGATTAATCGACGGAATTCGAATGTGAATAATGAGCCTCTATAGTCGGCATTAATTAGCAGCCGACTAATTAGGGTGAAAAACTTATCGTGGAGAAGTGGATATCGCGAGCGCGGCTCGCTGTGGCCACGGAGATCAGGCCGCCACGACTCGACTCGCCGTCAACTACCCGGTCCGGCTCGGCCCGCCGCTACCCAAACCACCCTAGTCAACTGTGTGCTGGCGCTGCGCAGCGCGGGGCGGGGCGGGGCGGGGCGGGGCGGGGCGGGGCGGGGCGGGGCGGGGCGGACCAGGAGGACGGGGAGGTGTGCTGACGAGACAGAGCGGGACGGGACATGGCATGGGGCAGCTCAGCTACGTGTTCGAAGTACTCGTGATGCTGCCCCGCTCCGCCCCGCCCCGCCCCGCCCCGCCCCGCTCCGCCCACCGGAGTGTTAACGGGGTGCTGAGCGGGGCGGGGCGGGGCGGGGCGGCGGTCCTCCGGTATGTACAGGACAGGCAGGCGGGCGAGCCACGTCCCCAGCCGCTCACTGAGCACGCGCGCCCCTAGCGACGCCTGGACGCCTGGACGTGGCTGAGGGGCTGGGCGGGGTGGCGTGGGGTGGGGTGGGGCGGGGCGGGGCGGGGCGACCTATACGGTCGCCGACCTGACCTGACCCCCCCCCCCCCCTGGTCATAAACGAGATACCCAGCAACTGTGCTGTACGCGGAGCACTTGCACCCTCCCCTCCTCCACCGTACGCCCCCCCCCCCCTGCTCATTCTCTGCGGTCACAGCATCATATCAACACGTGCCAGGGCGGGGCCAGGGCGTGGATCACCACTGTAGCTGTCCTCAGGGACACCCCCCCCCCACACGCACACACTCCCGCAGTCCTTGACGTCCCCGGGGTAGTGGTCCCCCTACCTCTCCTCCAAGTTGGCCGACGCATCGTTTTCTGAATGTGTCCCGTGGTGGCCGATTCAAAGCGAGTCACCGACCGGGCCGGGGCCGGGACCAGGCCGGGGCCGGTGGAAGCGGCCGTTTGCGCTAGTCCTACTCCCTCCTGGTTATGCTTTCTCCTTTTCTTACTTTTTTTGCAGTGTACCGCGAGCCCGGTGGTTGTACCACAGCACTTCGAGTAACAATGTTTGCATCACCGCAACGTGTGCGCTCTGCATGTGGACCGGTCGGACTGCCTGCGTGGTACGGACAAGCAGATACGTACAGCTGGAAATGTTAACAATTTTCCCCAGTCGTGGGGATCAGGGGTCTCGGCGCGGGGAGAGCGTGGCGCGGCTCGCACAGCCGGGCACAGCCGGGCACAGCCGGGCACAGCCGGGCGGCGCACCTGTCCCGTCCGGGTGCATGCGACACGAGGCTCTCCCCCGCCGCATCCTCCGCCCCCGCCGCCCCCGCCGCCCCCGCCCGCCTTGTCGCACTCAATAGCGTGCCCTGTGGAGCGACGAAGACAGACGCCAGGCTGACTTGAGGATGAGCGCCGAGCCCACCCATGTCAGGCCTACTAGGCAAACTCCCCATACGAGCCTAGTAGGCAGGCGGAGATACCTGTCTGCCTCACACAGGTATATTCGTGGCAATTTTGCCTATTTATCTGGCAACACTGAGCCATGTGGCCAGGCCAGGGACGGACACGGACAGCCCCCGCAGCCTCTCTCACTCTGATTCCCGAGGTGCTCGTGCGTAGTGCGGGTGGCCTATGCGAGCGCGAGTTTGAGACCCCTGCCCTGCCCTGCACAGCGTGGATAGTGCAATTTAACGGCGGGGATAACTTTTCTCGAGGCCCGGCCCGGCCCGGCCCGGCCCTGCCCGGCCCTGCCCGGCTTACACCGTGCCCGCTACGCTCCTTACCTCGACTGCCGTGCCTGAATTGCCACTTAGCTCGAAAGTTTTCTCCAGGTGATATCTGTCCGACGCCTCCTTGCCTCCCCTCCCCTCGCCTCCCCTCCCCTCCCCGGCCCGGCCCCGCCTCTGAGGGGACGGAGACGTGCCGCTCCAGATAGCGCCACTGGCGGGATGGATGTCGTGTCTCGTCCCCACGCCAGGTCAGGGCGGGGCGGCGCGGCGTGGACGGCGTCGGAATGGAATTAGATTTTGTTGTTTGCTCTCCGTTATATTTCATGATATTGGACAGAACATCCGTTCCTCTTCTTTCTGTCTCCTTTTGACTGTAGCCTAAGTCACCTGTCTCCTTTTACATTTATTTATCTGTTAGTTTTATCAAACTGTCGTGTAACGAAGGGGAGGAAGAAGAAGAAGAAGAAAATAATTTAAACGGTGTCCCTCTGCTGATCGGCTGGCCCCGGCATCGATCTTCATTTCCGGGGGCAAACAGCCTTTATCCCGCCAAATTACAGATGTCCTTCCTTTCCTCCATTTGTCAGGCGGAAGTTGCGACGCTGCGAGAGAGACGCGCCCTTCCCCTGCGCCCTGTGACACGGCCGACCCTGAGGGGGGGGGGAGGGGGGCAGCAGAGGCAGGCTGTGGGTCATGTGTGGGGCCGGCGGGGCGGGGCGGGGCGGGGCGGGGCGAGGCGGGGCGGGGCGGGGCGGGGCGGGGCGGGGCGGGGCGGGGCGGGGCGGGGCGGGGCGGGGCGGGGCGGGGCGGGCTGGTGCGGCTGAGGCAGGTTGCGCTGCTCTGCTGGGCGCGGCGGGGAGTGGATTGTGATTGCGGCACCGCGTTAAGGCTAACGGCGGCCCTAACGATTATGTCGACATTGTAACTGCTGCCGGTGGGGTGCCGCACCAGTGGCGCCCCGCCTCGCCCCGCCCCGCCTCACCCACCCCGCCCCGCCACGCCCCACCACATCCCCGGCGCAGCAGCACGTTCTGTGCTCGCACCAACATCATCACTGGAGGTCGACCCATCCCGTCCCCTCCCCCGTCTCTTATAATTTTTTTCCCTGACCTGTTTTCTGTGTTTTTCTCTATCTACCCTGAGGAGGCGGCCTCAACTCGGGCGATCCGGTGTGCACACTGTACACCCACCCTGGCCATCCACGCACAATCTTCACAAAACTCTGTATAAAAGACGTACTCGCCTACATACAGGCGGATTATTGCTTTGTTCCGATAAGGTTATTAAAAAAGACACAGGCAATAATCTGGCAACCTTTGGAAATCCGGGGTACCCTACAGTACAGAGTTGAGAAGCCCCTCGATCTACACTTAATTCTTATGAACATTTTTCATTCGTACTAATGATTTTTTTTTTTGCACATGCTCAGCTTATGCATTTAATAACATGCATGCATTTATGAACAAATTGTTCATAATTAGGAATAATTATGGACAATTCTGTTCACACTTGCGTATTAAAAAATGCATAGCTGAGCATGTGCCAAAAAATTCATAGGTACGAATAAAAATGTTGACAAGAGTTTAGTGTGTACCTGCACCATGTCAGCGTCTCACGCTAGCGCGCGTGCAGCAGCTGGAGGCCCTGCGCCTACCCCACCTGCCCCACCTGCCCCTCCTGCCCACCTGCCTCCCCACATCTGTTGCACTGCACCTGGTGATGGAGCGCCGGTGGGTCCCCCTGCCCGGGCGCCAGGCGCAGGCGCCGCCGGTGCGCTTGTTGTCTCTGTCTAACGCATACGAGGCAGCACACCGAGCTCACTGCCGAAGTGTGTCGAGCCTGTCGGGTCCCACAGTGAAAAAAAAAAATTTCAATCCAGATTGGAATTGAAAGCAGATGATACATTTTGTAGCTACATGTTTATTTTCCGTTTACGTTGATTGGCATATTTAATTTCATTCTATCTAGAGTGTCGAGGCTGGAGGGTAGTTCTGACGATAGTAAAAATTGAAATGGGTAAGGTTCGTTCTCATTTTAAAGCTATTAGGGGACGGGGCACGGGTCGCTTAATCCCAAGCGTCCAAGCGTCCAAAGGTCCGAGCGAGCATTGTTGATCGGCCGTTGCGGCAGCGGCAACTGCAAGGCATTGTCGCGCGAGGCGCGAGCGGGCGAGGCGAGGCGACACAATCCCCCCTGTATATTATTTTGCCACACTCACCACTCGCTTTATGAGAGTACAAGCTAGCTGATACATTATCTTACGTTTAGTAATTGTCATTTAAGTTAGCTAGAATGTATCATCTGCTAAAAACAACACGGTTTTAACTAGGGTTAACAACACAGTTATTCCTAAGCACAATAATAAACCGTAAAATCTTGTTGTAAATTGTAGGGAAGGTGACGCTAAATGTACAGATTTTTAGCGTTTTTTCCGAGTACAATGACGGTTTTTACGGTTCACGGTTTTCACTACTACTGTGGGGTTGTACCGTTCAGAAGGCATTTGCAAACATGTGAATAATAACGGACAAAATAATTTCGGTTAGGCTACGGCGCCCTGGTCTGGGGTCGGGTCGAGCGTGAGGGAGAGCGAACCAGGTGTCGGGTCCGCCGCTGCCGCAGTACACTGTTATTCGATTCATGTGACATCACATCCTTTTCACTGTAAAAACTGTCACATCCCAATGGATGTAGTTGCCACATTCTTTTGAATGTGACTACCGGATTTACGGCCTTGTCGATTCACATCACAACAAATGTGACATCATATTATAACGAATGTGACAGCTTTTACATTTCAAAGAATGTGAAGTCACATGAATTGAATAGCCACCCGAATGAAAACTCTGCCCGACTCGGCTGCGCCCTAACGAAGCATCAGTTGCGCGGCGCGGCAGGCGCTCAGCGCCTCCGCCCTCAGCGCCTGCCATCGCCAGGGCGGGCCGCCGTCTTCTCAGGTCAGTGCGGCGGGTTGCCTACCCCCCGGCTGGCAGGCGCTCCGCACAAGATCAGCATCTCTCGTTCCCTTCTACAAGCCTCATCGGGTACATGCGGCGGCGCGGCGGCCCCTTCAACCAACTGTCACTTTCCCTGTCACTTTCCAACTGAATCATATTCTGTCTCATTCTTTCTCCCTCTCCACCCCCCCCCCCTTCTCTCTCTCTCTCAAAAAAATTATTTTCCCCCTCCCCCTTTTAACACAAACAATTAGCACAGCATGCAGCCTAATTTCAGCTAACCTCTCTCTCTCTCTCTCTCTCTCTCTCTCTCTCTCTCTCTCTCTCTCTCTCTCTCTCTCTCTCTCTCTCTCTCTCTCTCCCCCTCTCTATCTCTCCCTCAGTCGGCCAAGGTGCCACTCTGGAAATCCAAGTGTGTAGATGTATTCATTATTTACTGCATACTTGCAGGTATTTAGTAAATAATGAATACATAGCCATGTATGCAGTAAATAATGAATACATGTACAAACTTGGTTTTCCAGAGCAGTTTTGAGTTTTAAAAGCACAGACTATGGAGACTGCGGGACGCAATGACACGGCTCGAGGACTGGCGCTGGTGGCCTTGCCCCCTGTGTGGCCCGGGGCGATCAAACTGATGGCCAGAGACGGGGAGGGGAGGGGGGAAGGGCACGGGCGCCCTGGCCAGAGTCAAAGCAGCATTTGAAATTGAAATTGGCGCGCAGTGTAGTACAAGGCTGCGAGTTCTCGCCCGCCCAGTAGAGGAATCAAATAATGAGGTGAAATGTTCAGCCCGAGGACGCCATGCCCCGGTACGGAAGGTAGGGCAGGGCGGCGGGCGTGCTGGGCTGGGCTGGCTCCGAGCAAGGACGACGTTCTTCATACCTGGCTGTCTGCTACGGTTATTCAACACAGCGATCACTGTAAAACCTTCGTCCAGGTTTCAAGGAGTTTTGGAAAAACCAAGACGTTCTAATGTACTTTTCCCACAAGAAAATCACTGTTATAAAATACCACAATTTAACAACAGTATCGAACTGTTATTTCTGAACAGCGTTTCACTGTTAATTTCAAGTACAGTACAATGCCGGTTTGTACGGTTTATGTTGACGGTATTTTTTTTTACAGTGATTATGGCTGCTTGGAAACCTGGACGAAGGTTCTACCGTGATAACCTCTGATCGATATTGTAGAGGGCACCGGTAAAGTTCCATTGATTTCTCTTCGAACCCACTGTGACTCTGAAGGCAGCCGCTGGACGTAGCTTTCCCGTCGCAAGAAGACTTATGGGAGAAGCGAAGCGAGATGTCCTCGCTCATCATCCATCCCCCCGCGTCCCGTCCCGCCGGGTCGAGTCGAGTCGAGTCGAGTTGGCGCTCGAGTGGCGACATTGTCTCGCGGCGCTGATGGGTTTGACGTCGCTAGCAGCGTCCTGTGCGAGTGCGCGGGGGAGGGGGGGGGCAAGCAGTCAACGCGATGCAGGCTCTAGCAGTTTAGCGACTACTTTTCCCAATGACTGCAGGCGACTCCGAAGTCTGAAGTTCTGAAGGACTACTGACGCCCTCTCTCCGTGAGTAATTTAATTTCTGGGGTACTTGACTTTAACAAATATAAATGACCAGATCATGGTAGCGAGATTTGTATTTTGCGATGACAGTTGGCAGTGAGCTGCGAGAACCCCCGTGCACTCGAAGAGAGGTGTAGGTGTACCACGGCCCAATTCCTTTCATCGCCCAAACTGAAAGCTTGGCGCCTTTTACCTGTCCTTCGGTCTTTGTGCGGGGCGGACCCTGCCCCCCCCCCCTCCCCCCCCGGCCCCGCTATACCCTTTGTGATTCCCAGCCGGTGCGTGACTTGGCTGCGAGGAGAAGACTCTGTCTTTCTCTCTCGCGATCTCTTTCACACTCTCCCTCTCCTCCTCCCTCACTCCAGATATCCAGCTATGCTGGAATCATTTTCCATCGCCGATACGAACCACTGGAGCGCAAGAGCAGGGAGGGGCGGGAGGGGCAGGGCGGGGCGGGGTGGGGTGAGGGAGAGCGGGGCGGGGCGGGGCGGGGCGGGGCGGGGCGGGGCAGGGTTGGGTCGAGTTATGGCTTTGTAATTACGAAGGAAGGTATGTAGGATCTGTTTGTCCGATGTCATCCGGGATGTCGTTTGCGGCTCGCCGTGGGGAAGCAGAAAGAAGGAGCGAAAAGAAAGCGATTGAGGAAGGAAGAGAGACGAACGAGGAGAGGTGAGGAGGCGGAGGGGAGCGGAGGGGAGCGGGAGGGGGCACAGAGATGGGTGCACTGCACTGAAAAAACAAGTGCTTGGCGAGCGCAACGTTTGTTGATGTAGTCATCTCAGACACAGCAAAGACACTGCAAATCTTCGAATCCAGATTCTCGGCCGAAAAGGGAAAGGACACTTTCCCTTGCTTATTTAGGGTGAGAATTTTAAACCTCACTCTATTTGTGCGAGATAGTTTTTAGCCTCGCTCTATGAGTAAGGATTTCTTAGCCTCACTCTATTTAAGCAAGAATTCTCACTTTATTCGGGCGAGACCACAAACTTTTTTCTCAAGTAGAGGGAGGAAAAAAATTCTTACCCTCCAGAAAGTAAAAAAATTACCCTCAAATTCTCGCCCGTATAAGAGCGAGAATCAGGATTCGTTAATTTTCAGTGGAGATGGGAATTTCAACAGGGTGAGTGAATGCAACACAAACGCAACAAAAGCCTCTTGCAGCTCCACAGGACGGGACTCATTTTTGGTCCAGTTCCGGGCCACGCCTCTGGCCTCTGGCCGCCTCTGCCCAGCACACACGGTCAACGTGTAAAAGTGAACTCTTAACCGCGTGTCCCAGCCCCATTGTTTGACCTGTCCCGCTGCGCTTTTGTCCGCCCCCGCCGCCTCCACCGCCACCGCCGCCCCAGCCGCCGCCCCAGCCGCCCCCGCTGCCCCCCCGGCGCACAGCACCGCCGATTGTGTGCTGCATTCAGCATGCATATAGCTCGGACCACGTCTGTCTATTTGCTCTCCCCTTTCTTTTGCATTTTGTCAGTTCCCCCTTTTTGTTTTTCTCTTCCAATCCCCCGTTTTTTATTTATTTGTGTACGTACAGCTCAGCTCAGACGGCCGATATCAGTCGTGCTGTATCCTGGACCATTTAGGTCCTATGGAAATACCACAAGGTACATATCACAACATCACGACAACGCACCCAGCTGCTTGGCCTTGCCACCGCCAGAGGCCGCCGCGCCGCACCGCGCCAGAGGCGACCCGTCGCTGCTCTATAAATCAGCACCTCCCCGTGATATACTGGCCCCCGTCACCCCTGCCCTGCCCTGGCGTGCTCCGCCTCCCGCCGCACCCCCACCCCACCCCGCCCCGCCCGCCCCGCCCGCCCCGCCCCCAGCCCGCCCCCAGCCCGCCCGCTCTCTCACATGCCCCACCCCACCCCCAGCCTACCCCTTGACGCGACGCGAGCACACTCGAATTATTCGCAACACGCATAATTGCATTTGCACAGGGTTGGATCAATTTTCTTTTCCAGACCATTGGCGGGCTAATTCGAAACCAGCCGCCTAGTGCGCCGCCCCTGTGCATCACGGACCACGCGCGCGCACAGGCCTGGCTGAGAGGGAACGCGTTAGAATATTGGTATTGTTAGGAATATCAGAGTCCAGCGCGTAGGCAGCCCAACGTACTGTCATGTCTTAGCTTGGACACCCGGTACACCGTAAAAAAAAGCTTGTCGGAAAACGACCGATTTTTTAACAACCATGTTGTTGACAAACAACTATGCTGTTCAAGAACAAACAAAGGTTGTTGAGAAACAACAATGATTGTTTACTAAGGAGAACAAGAACTTTGTTGTTCCATGGACAACTATTGCTGTTAATAGACAACTTCTGCTGTAGCTTTATAATATTTTTGCTGTCACTTGACAACTTTTGTTGTTACTGGACAGCTGACGTTGTTGCCAGACAACAGCCGTTGTTCTACTACACGAGTCATTCAAAAACTTAACAACAACTTTCCGTTAATTCACAGTATTAATTTTTACAGTGTAATAGGGGTGTAATATCAGTCCCGTGCGCACGAAGGAATATCCGAGGTTGGCGACCCTTTGGAATGCGTCCCCAAAGGCGTAGCTCATATTAAACACTCCAGATGCAAGGGCTGAGTCATTTGAAAGTGAGAGCTTTGTCGCGCCCTACCGGCCCGGCTGTGATTGGGACTTGTAGCTCGAGGGGCCGCGGCGCGGCTGTCGACATTCGGCCGACGATTAAATCGAACAAGGACGAGGGCGAGCGGTCGGCCGGGCCGGGCTGGAACGCGCCGTCGAAGGCTAATTTGATTTGCGTCCTATCCGCCTGATGGCGACGTAAACTTTCTGCTCCATAAGAGGATTTCGTTTAATTGCCAAAGTTTACTTAACTCTACGCCAGCGAGCCAGCCGGCCTCCTTGGCGTCGCGACAGGTTCGAAAAGGAAGAAAATTTTGGGCCCCGAAAGGACCATACTCCACCGCGCGGATCGACCTTGCGATCTCAAGTTGTTATTTCACCGGTAAACACGTAAGGGTATCGAGTACTAAAGTATACAAGCCGTGGTAAATAAAAAAAGGAGCGACTAATACACCGTTTGGTAGAGGTTTAAACGCAGAAACATACATTTCCTGTTTTGCTGTCGGCTTCTCCTTCGGCCCTGGCCCTGCTATAGCATGCTGGAGTAAAGGCCGCTCCATCTCTTTCGCACTCACCCCCTCTGTCCGCCTTTCCTCTCCCTTTTCCTTTCGAATATTTCCCTCAGGAAATGGTCATTACCGCTCAAGTGCGGAACACCGCGGTTCTCCCTCCCTCCCTCCCTCCCTCCCTCCCTCCCTCCCTCCCGAATAGGAGCGACGAAGAGGAAACAGTGCGGGTCGTAATGCGCCATATGTATGCTGGGCTGGGCCTGCCTCGGCCTGCCCTGCCCCTGCCCGGCGCGCCGCTAGCTGCCCTGCGCTGCCCTGCGCTGCGCCCCTTCCTCCCCCCCCCTCTGATCTGCCTCCTCGATGGACGGCCACTACTGCCCGTCGTGGTGCAGGCCAGCAGGCCAGCAGGCCTCCTGCCACCACCTCCAGCGCCCGGCCCGGCCCGCCGCGCCGCAGAGAGCATCGATTCTATTCCCTGTGTGTTTGTGTGTGTGTGTGTGTGGCGTCATCGAAAGGCATTAGTATCATTTTTTTCTGGACTTGTTCTTCTGAATCTATGTGAACGCTAGTAAACCTCTTTTTGTATCTCGGAATTATTTTTAGGAATTTCCCACAGTTCGTTTTTTTGTTCTCTAGAGAGGGGCCGGAGGGGGCGTTAACTCGGGCATAGTCCAGTGTACACGAACACCCACCCTGGCAATCCATGGGCAATCTGCGGCAATCTCCACAAAACAGGGTACAAAAGCCACACGTGTTGCCTACATGCAGGCGTTTTGCCTTTAATATGCATTAAAATATACAGGCAATCCGGCAATCTCGGCAATCCTGTGTACACCGTAGGACGGAGTTGAGGCCCCCTCGGTGGGACCCCTTCGATTTTTCCAGCAGTGTAATCCATCTATTGTTTATATTTCTTTGCACGTGGATTTATTGTCAGTACAATAAAAGAGGGAGAAGCCTGGTGTCGGGCCGGCAGCCGGCACTGGCGCACAGCACAGTGGAGACGGTCCGACCCGACCCGGCCGCCCGGCCCGGCTGGTCCGATTACGACAGGAATTTTGGTCGAGCGCAGCAGAAAGGCGGGGCGAAGAGGGCGGGGACCATCGCATACCTCGCGGGACACTGAACGGCGGCAATGTGCTAGGCGGGGGGCGGGCGGGGGCGGGCAGGGGGCGGGCAGGGGGCGGGCGGGGGGCGGGCGGGGGGCGGGCGGGGGCGGGCACACCTTGCCTTGCGCAGCGGCGCACCTCTCGCGCACTTCCGCCAGCCCGCCCCGCCCCGCCCCGCCCCGCCCCGCCCCGCCCGGCCCGGCCCCCGGCTAGCAGCCCACCGGCGCGGCGGCTCCGACGCCACATCGCAACAAGCAATTTCCTTCAATGTCCAAATGGCACCGTCATAAAAATAAATGACTTTTCGGCGACGTCAAGCAGCCTGCGGGTGGGGCGGTATCCGCGAGTAACGCGGCACGGCGCTGGGTGGGGGTGGGGGAGGGCGAGGGGGTCGCCGAGAGGCACCGGGAGCGAGGGGGCAGGCGTGCGTCGAAAAAAGAAACGGAAAAAAGAACAACTTGACAAAATCTGCTGCGTTCTCCCTTCTCCGCTGCGCCCTTCCGTTGATTGGGTGGGGCGGCAGGGGGTGCGGGGCGGGGCGGGGCGGGGCGGGGATGGACCATCAGGCACGGCCCACCCACTCGTAGGTGAGCACGGCCGCCCCGCCCCGCCCCGCCCCGCCTCGTCGCCGTGTCCCCCGGGGTGCTGGTGCCGGCCCCGGCCGCTGCACACGTCGGCCCCGCTCGTCCTGGACCACTTAATGAACGCCGCCCCCACCCCACCCCCACCCTGCCCCCGCCCCCGCCCCGGGCAGATTGGGGCTCTTGGTAGGATTATTAATAGGCTGGTCCAATTTCTGGTAGGCGCCTGGCCTGCGTCCGGCACAGGAGCTTCTCGGCTAGTAGAGCCGCTTACGCCCCGCGCGGTGAGCGGTGAGCGGTGAGCGGGGGCGGGGGCGGGACGGGGCGGGGCGGGCGCAGGGGCACAGCGCCACGTCTCAGGCACTCCGACCGGCCGTTGGACGCTTCGCGCCTCGCCCCGCCCGCCCCGCCTGATTTACGCCCCCGCCCGAGGGATAAGTCAATGCAGGTAAATCAATGTTGTCATTCCAATTTTTTTCCGCCTTCCATACGTTTTGTCGCGTTTTTAAGTTGGCCAGTGGGTCACACTATTCTGTTTAGACGACACGGTCGAGGGTCTTCACGTGCCTGCTGAGCCGAGCCGCCCCTTCCCACTTTTTATCCCTTCCCTTTTCCACAGAGTGGGCAAAAAAAGTCCTCCCACCTTTACTATACGTCAACCACAAGGGCGTCCTCGCGGCCTCGCGCGCGCACTCACGCACTCACACACTCACACACTCACACACACACACGCAGGCACACATATTCACCGAGGCACTCAGCGCACTAGCGCGCACATGGCGAATGGAGCGTGGCGTGGCGGGGCGGGGCGGGGCGGGGCGCGCACCTCTACCTTTTTAGTACCCAATAAAACTACTTTCTTTTGGCCGCCCCCGCGCCGCGCAGCGCCACCCCGACGGACTCCCGGCCAGCATCCCCCTTCTCCACCCTCCACCCCGCCCCCAGGCCACGCCGCCCCCACCAATCAGAGCCCACCCCGCCGGGTGCGCCTAATGGTCCAGCCCGCCGCCCCGCAGCTCAGCTGCTGCTGCATTTTTACCCCAAACTTCAGTTGAGGCGCCATTAAAAGGGCGCGCTTATTTAAATGCTGGGGCTGGGTGAATCCTTCGGGAGGCGTAAGGCGTGGGGACAAAGTGATCGCGTAAGGCACGTTAGGCAATACCCCTCTCAGTGAAATCAAATGGTTCTGACAACCAGTGCCGCCCGACACCTCACAAGCTTGAAGGCACGCGCGTGCACAGGGCACGCCAGTGAGAGAGACAAGGACAGCGAGCGCCGGCGCGTGTCACAGGGCACGCCAGTGAGAGAGACAAGGACAGCGAGCTCCGGCGCGAGCCACATGGCACGCCAATGAGAGAGACGAGGACAGCGTACTCCGGCGCGTGTCACAGGGCACTCTACTGAGAGAGACAAGGACAGCGAGCTCCGGCGCGTGCCCGGTGCCTCGGTGCCCGGCGGGCGAGAGACAACGCCAGTCGCGTCCAGCCCAGCCTCGGGAAAGGAGAGGTTCTTCACAGAGCCTCGGATTCACCCGTACGCAAGAGGTGCGCCTGCGCCTGCGCCACACGGCTCAGCTAGGCGAGCCGCGCTCTGCTCGGGAGCAGAGAGTTTCAGTTTGAGCCCCCTACATTAGAGTAAGCAAGAAAAGCAATAGACAATTCTGGTGAACCGAAAAGAACGAGGAACAGAAAGAAGAGCAAAAGCCTAGTATGGCAAATATGACATTTTTAAAATATTTTTTTCTTGAGAAAAACCAAATTACCTGCAGCGCTTTTGACTTGAAATGAAAACTTTAGATTTTGAGTCTGTTTTAAACATCATGTGATTTCTAATACATTTCTAATAACCGCGCTTGCTTTTTCTTTCTGTTCTTCTCTCGTTTAGCTTTACCGGTCTATCTACAGTGATTGCTAGTTCAGAGTGCAAGCAGCCACTTTACTCCCTTCTTCGATAGTGCCGGTGACTAATCTCTGTTCTCGTGAGCCTTCACTTTGGCCGGCTGCCGGCTCCCTGAGATTGAGCCGAGCCTCTCTAATGACGCCAATGGGCTCATTAGTAGAGTGAGGGAGGGGAGAGGAGAGGAGTGGGGAGGGAGGGAGTGCCCGTGAATAAATAACACAGTTTAGCACGTGTGTTGCGCCTCGTCCCGCCCGTCCCGTTTCCATCGCTAGCAGCCCCGCCCGCCCGCGCCCGCCCGCCACAGCCCTGCTCCCTGCGTGCTTGTGCACACTGCAACATGTACACTCACCTTAGCCGCACCGCACCCCGCACCTGTCGACCCCTCATATCTGTCAAATCTATCACACCCCCACCCCGCCTCCCGCCCCGCCCCGCCCCGCCCCGACCCCCACCCCGCCCCGCCCCGCATCTTCCTCTGTGCTGGCTCCTTCTCCGATCCGACCCTCCGCAAGCTAAGCAGGCTGGAGCGTTGGCGCGCTGGCGCGTGCGCGTGTTTGTCGGGGGAGCTGGGCGGGGCGGGGCGGGGCGGGGCGGGGCGGGGCGGGGCGGGGCGGGGCGGGGCGTGGCGGGGCGGGGCGTGGCGGGGCGGGGCGGGGCACTGTGTTGCGGCGCGGCGGCGTCGAGTCTCCGCTTTGAGGTCACCCCAATACCTCGTTAGATCGGAAGCGCGCTCGAGAACAGTAAGGCGCGCCCCTCCCCTCACCCTCACCTCAAACAGTTGTCGAACTGCGGCTGCGCAGGGAAACATGACCGCGCCCCGCCCCGCCCCGCCCCGCCCCGCCCCGCTTCGCCCCGCCCCGCACGCCCCGCCGCCGCGCCGGTAGAAAACTTACGCGCTTCCACAAAGAAGATGGTCCTTCCCTCCAGTTGTCGCCCTCACCCTCGCCGCAGAACCTGTGCTCCTGCCACTCCCACCCCGCGAGACAGCTCTGCCACACCGCCTCGCCTCGCAGCCAGGAAGCTGCTCCCGTCGGCGCCAGCACTCGGCGGGGCGGGGCGGGGCGGGGCGGGGCGGGACCTACCCCGTGGCACTCTCCTCATCAGCCGGGCCCGGCAGGGCGGGGCGGGGCGGGGAAGCAGCCAGCCTCCAATAACTGAAGTGGCGCGGACAATCCCGTGGCGAGCGGAGTACCCCACCCCGCGAACAGACCGGGGCGGGGCGGGGCGGGGCGGGGCGCGGGCTGGGCGGGGCGGGGCGGCAGCTGCAGCCGGAGCAGGACCCGTACTCTATGTAGGGGGTTGAGGCGCGAGATCCTTGGTGCACAAGCGCGGGGGCGCGGGGGCGGCGCGGAGGCGGCGCGGGGGCGGGCCCCACCCAACGCCCTGATGAGACCGACAGGGCTCGTCCCGCCCGCCCGTCGCAATCGCCTTCCGTCTGGCCTGGCCGCTGTCCAATACGGAGGACGAGTCCTAAAGGCTCCGCGGTCTCGATGAGGAACCCGTTTTATTTTATGTTTACTCCGCCGATTAGAGGGAAACCGATCGCGGCGAGGCAGGCGGGGGGGGGGGGGGGTGAGGCAGGCGGGGGGGGGCGCTCCTTTATCCCGCTCACTGGTGTAAGTAATCTCCCGCCCCCCGCCCCCCGCGCCAGCCTGCGCTGCGCCACCTCATCAGGACGGTGACGGTGACGCAGGGGCGCCGCGACGCGCCGCGCCGCGCGGTCTCTCAAGGACGTCAACTTTACACTTGGTCCCTGTGGACATGCCACCCGCCCGCTCCCTGGGGAGTGGCGGGGCGGGGCGGGCCGGGCCGGGGTGGGGCGAGCAGAGTGATGGCTCGGCTGCACCCACACCGACTTTGGCAAAATAATTCACGTCGTGTCAGGTTGCGGGCGCGCCGTGACGTGCCGGGTCGGGGTGCGACGATGCGCAGGGTGGGGCGGGGCGTAGCGGGGCGGGGCGGGGCGGGGCGGGGCGGGGCGGGGCGGGGCGGGGCGGGGTGGGTTGAGGGCGCGGGCGGGTGAAACCGGAACCTAATTATGTCCGTGGCCTGTCCTGTCGCCGGGAGTGATGTCCACGCCGCGCTGGACCGGGCAGGGCGGGGCGTGGAGGCCGAGGTGACTCGAGTCGAGTCGTGGGCCGGGCCGGGCCAGGTCGGGTCACAGCGACTGCCGACCAGACTGCGACAACGCCGCTCAGCCAACCTCTCTGGCGCAATGTATCACCTCGTTGCCCTCTCCCTCTCCTCTCGACCCTTCCTCCTTGCGAGTGCGAGTTTGTCTCAGCGGGGAGGGGGGCACCCCCACCGATGTAACATCACTCTGCATCGAGACGGTGGACAGCACAGCGAGCACAGGACACCTGTGAGTGAGGGGAGGGGAGAGGCGCCCGTGAGTGGCGTGCTCCCCGCTAGCACGGAGGGAGGGGAGGGATACGGCGGGGGTGGAGGGGCGGAGGGAGCTGGGCCTTTCAATTCGAAATAGCGGGGAGGGGAGGGGAGGGGGAGAGGCAGCCGGGTCGAGCGGTTAACTAATTGCTTCATTAAAGTTTGGCTTTAGCAGGCCGCGTGCAGTCCATTACCCGCCGTGGGGCGCGGGGCCGGCGGGGCGGGGCGGGGCGGGGCGGGGCGGGGCGGGGCGGGGCGGGGCGGGGCGGGGCGCGGCGGGGCGGGGCGGGGCGCGGCGCCGGTCAGAGAGCTGACACTCGATGGAGACAACAGCAACACAGAGAGAGGCAGCCAGGCCCGCCCGCCAGGCCGCGGCCGGGCCGCAGGTAGCTGACATTCAAGTCATCCCAGCCAAAAATAGTTTCTCCATCGCCTCGCACCTTACGGCGAGGTATCGAGAGCAGCTGGGAAAGATACCCCGCATTCTTTGGCTGGGAAGACTATCGATGTACAGGCGGCTGAACCGAAGGAGAGGTATCGCAAAGTTAAGCCATCGAGACTATCGACACAGAGGGGGCAGCAGCAAGGTTACTGTCGGATGAGAAATGACGACAACGGACTCTTTTTTCAGGGTTTTGGTGAGAGCGCTTTCCAGCCCCGCTAGCCCAGCCCGTTAGCGTGCGGCAGGCGATAACCGCGCCGAGGCGAGTTTACTCACTTTGGATTGAAGATCACTTTGGCGCCAATGTGCTGCAATGTGGTGTATCGGTAACAGCACAGGTGGGCCGGCCCGGCCCGGGCTGGGCGGCAGCGGCAACAGCCCGCAGCGCGGCACGCCTCGCCACGCCACGCCACGCCACGGCACAGGTGTTTTTGCAGCCCGCCCCGCTCCCATTGGCGGCGTGGCCGGGCGATGTGGACTGGAGTGGGGGCGGCGCTGGCGGCGCATTGATGGTGCGGGGGAGGAAGGGGGGGGGGGGTCTTCAATGAATGGCTGATCATTAGATGGCTCCAGCCACACTATTATATTGGCGAATGGCGTTATGGTGCGGGGCGGGGCGCGGGGGTGGAGGGCGGGGGTTGGGGGTGTTGCCCGGGGGAGGCCAGCGGGGCGACACAGCCGCGAATGTGTAATGGTAGTTTCACGGGCTACACACGCCGCATGGCTGCACAGCGCCCCCCCCCCTTCCCCCGGGGAGGAAGGGACTATGGGATATACGCGGTTATGGCAGAGTGGGTGTAGGCCGGGCGGGGGCGGGGGGGGGGGGGGGCCCGGAGAGAGCCCGGCAGAAGCGCTGCGCTGCGCTCCCGGCCGCGAGGACTTCCCTCCCCGACGCGACGCGGCTGCCAAGAGGCGGGGCGGGGCGGGGCGGGGCGGGGAGAGAAAGTCACGGGGTGGGGCGGGGGCGCACCCGCAGGACCCGCAGCAGCGGGACACCAGCCGACTGATTCAGAAGATCGGTCCTATGCCTATCTGACCTTGTCGCACTCGAGGAGCAACTCCATACCCTAGGGGGGACACCTGGGTGAGTGCGACAAGGACAGAGTCTGAAGAGCAGGCTGGACCGGGCGGCCGCGACGGCCCCGCCGGACACAGGGCGCGCAGGGCAGGGCACGGCGGGGCACGGCAGGGCAGGGCAGGGCAGGGCACGAGGGTGTTGGTGGGGAGAGGGAAGGGTTTGCCAGGGCGCGGCTGTTTGGGAAGGGGCGATGCGCAAGGGGTCAGGCGGCGGCAACACGGCAGCACGAAGGGGCGTGGCTGGGCGTGGCGGGGCGTGGCGGGGCGTGGCGGGGCGTGGCGGGGCGTGGCGGGGCGTGGCGGGTCGGTGGGTCGGTTCCCGTTGTGTAGAGGGTGTAGAGTAGCGTGGCATGGTGGTTCGCAACAGCAGACGGCCACGGGGCGGGGCGGGGCCCGGGGCCGGTGGTAGTGGGAGGGATCGTTGCGTTGCACGCGAATTGATTTCAAAGGGCCCGCTGCTCCGCATTCGAATGTATGCCAGCTGTGTGGCTATGTGAGGCACTGCCTCAACCCCACGCCCACACGGCACACGGCCACGCGGCGAGAGAGAGAGAGAGAGAGAGAGAGAGAGAGAGAGAGAGAGAAAGAGAGAGAGAGAGAGAGAGAGAGAGAGAGAGAGAGAGAGAGAGAGAGCAGAGGCCCCCCACCGCACCGCATACACGTCACGCTCAGCCAGGCCGTGAGCGGGGTGCCGAGAAAAGAGGGCGAGGGAGCAGAGAACAACCCCCGGCCCGCTCCCGCCCCGCTCCCGCCCCGCCCCCATACCGCTCCCTCCCGCCCCGCGCCAGGCCGGGCAGGGGATGAGGACCAGCTCGAAACGTAAAAAAAAAAATCAGTCTTTCAAAAGTGACATTAACCTGCCTGATCCGAACGTTCCCTCCCCAGTCAT
This sequence comes from Frankliniella intonsa, assembly GCA_033675135.1. Taxonomy (NCBI): domain Eukaryota; kingdom Metazoa; phylum Arthropoda; class Insecta; order Thysanoptera; family Thripidae; genus Frankliniella; species Frankliniella intonsa. The sequence continues at coordinate 14,420,654 of CM066253.1, forward strand.
GACGCATGATGCGTTTACCTCGGCTCGGCCCCCTGCTCGCCTGCGCCTGACGGGGACCTTGTACACGCGTGGAGAGTTGCGGAGGATAAGGTCCTGACCGGGAGGGAGGGACAGGGCGGGAGGTCATCCTGCCCTGCCTCACTCCTCGTACCGTGCCGTGGCGGGGCGGGGCGAGGCGGGGCGTGAGGGAGGCAGTGGGTGGTCGCGCCCGCCCCGCCCGCGCGTGTCCTGCTGACTTGGCTGTGGTCCGCCCCCCCCCCCCCCCCCCGCCCCACCCCTGCGGCCGGGCTGCGCAACGCATGCGACCTCCACACCCGGACAGGACAACCGGATTAGGGGTTGTAGGAAACAAAATCTACTTCCTAAAACCGCGATCATTCTTAGTACTCTTGTTTTCAACCAAATGTTGTTGATGAGCAGCTTGATTGAATTACTCTATCAAATCAGTTCAAATTTAGTGCTAAAGTTTTGTGTGTGTTTTTTATTTTTATTTTTGATTTGGTCCCCTCAATTGAATAGTTTTTTGGGTGCAGCGAGCCGCGCCCCGCCTCGCCGGTCCCACCAGACGGCACGACCTCCCCGGGGCGAGGTGGGGCAAGGAGGGGGTGGCGTCGGAGCAAGAACAGAAAGCCGCGGAAACGCGCTATTCCTCAAGTTTTATTTCACCGCTGTCTCCGCGCCGCGCCCAGCCCCGCCCTGCTGCCCCAGCTCCGCCCGCCCTGCTGCCCCGCCCCGCCCCGCCCCGCCCCGCCAGGCTCTGCCCGCGAGGCGCTCTCTTTTATTTATGCAGGTCGGTATTGCCCACTCGCGGCAGTAACCCGCACCCCAGCGCCACCTGGCGGCAGGGAGCAGTAGGGGTAATAAGTCTCCCCTTGGGGGGGGGGGGGGGGAGTGTCGGACTTATGAGGGAAGCACCCAGACGATATCAAAGTGAACGCCGCGCCGACCGACGCCCGCCCCCCCCCTCTCCGCCCCCTCCCTCACACGCTGTCGGTAGATGAGTATAGCGGCGCGGCGTGCCCACAGCACATGACATTACAAGGTAGACGCGCGTGAAGCTCAGCTAAAAGTGCGTCTGCTTTGTCCTGCGCTGTTTCAGTCATCCCGTTACGTTTAGTTGGCTAACTTGACATAGCCACATCCTTAGGCCTCACTTCCCGTCCTCCTTCCCTGGGGCTTGGAGCAGAACGGACTGGAGCGGCGTCTTAGACCGCCCCTCCCTTCTTTTGCGGATTTTTGATGTTTAAAAAGTTTCACTCGGATTCCTCATCAGAGGGGCTTAAAAAAGCCTATGCCAAATCGGAGGTCCGTCCGTGCAAAAGAAATTGACACCCCCTTAAGGGCCTATGATCCAGATATTCATCTGAATACAGCTGAAGATAAGCCCGATTTTGGACGTTCTAATATTGGGCAAGTATGTTTCCCGAGATAAACACGTGATGTTGTGACCTGTATGACGAAAATTTTGTCGGCCTTGTCGTATCTATACGTAATAGTCGTTTTTAAAAAAGTTTTCTGAAAAGCCCTATATTTTAAAAACTGATACGACAAAAAAGTGACATAAGGTTCGGTGGGGCGGGACGTGTTCGTGTTGGGCCGGGCCCAGTCCCTCCCTCCAGGACGCCAGGGCCTGTTTGTGCTGCCTGCTGGGCTGGGCTGGGCTGGGGCTGTCAGGCGGGCCGAGTGCTCTGCAAACAAAAGTACTATCAACTCCAAAGGCGAACGAATCGTTTGTCTGGTGCGCCGCACCGCACCGCGCTCGCTGGTGTGCTAGGGCAGGGCGGGACGGGCGGGGTGGGGCGGGCGGGGCGGCACGAAGCCTGACCCTGTGGGCCGGGGTTTTGTGCGCGGTCGACGGATCACCATCACCTCGGCGCGGCGGCGGGCCTTGAGCCCCGATAGATAGGCAATCGAGCCGACAACGACCATCACTTGCGACTTGCCCTACGCGCCGCAGGGGGAGGCGGAGGAAGCTGCCCGGGCAGCGGGTATTGCCTGGGGCGGGGCGGGCGGGGCGGGGAGGGGCCGGCGGCGGGCGGGCTCGAGCCTCGAGCTAATCTGTCACTATCAGTGAGCAGGCAGGTCCTAACGAGGCAGGCGTCAGCATCGCTATCTCGAGGATTATTTCATAAGAGGGGCTCCCTCCCCTCCCCACACCCAGTGAAAAGTATTCCTCATTCAAGCATAATTTAATGGGTGAACTGGCAACCGCACCAATGCGTGCAGTGCCTAAAAAAATATCATTAAATCTGGCGTCAGATGCGAGACCTGGGGACTGGTGTAACGCTTGCACCAAGGTTCGTATGCTTGACCCGCACACATATTCAATGCTTGGACTAGCCGGAATATGTTTGGCAGGAAAACATAAGCATCATTCCTTTTTTCTGGGTGCGCACTTCGGCTCTGACGAACCTCGTGCCTTATGAAAGATCTTCAATAGTCTGTAATAGGTCGACGCAATAGTCCATTTCGAATAAGACTCCGGTGCTATCGAGTAGATAGTGTCGATCGAGCGCTTTGGTCGTCAATGCAGATATGCGCGCTGCTTCTGCAGCACGGTTCAACCACTCGGTTCGGTTCCCGTTCTGATCCCTTGCTCTGCTCACTTTGCCTCCCGCAGGTTTGACACGCCATCTGGTCGATTGAGATACGTGCGACGTGCAACCCGTAAGCGATGCGCGCCTGTCTCGTCTCGAGAGCGCGCGGGGGGGGGGGTGTCTCTGCACCGTCTGCATTCGCCTGATTCGAGATAAGCAGCAGAGTAAGCAAAGGCGTCCTGGCGGGGACACGGGGGAGGGGAGGGGGTATAGGTGAGGATGAACCGGTCTGGACGGGCCGTGCCGGGCGGGCCGGGCCCCTGCTCCTTAGTGTTGGCCCGTAGCGCCCCGCGGCCCCACACGCGCCCGCACGCGCCGCTCACACGGCTCCAGGCTGATTCCGCACGGTGGTTGTCCTTGTCGCACTCACACGGCGCGGCCAGAACGAGCGACAGAGAGGGCACAACTATACGCTGTTCGGAATCACGCTGCTGACCTCCCCCTGTTTTACATCCCCCGCCCGCCTCGCCTGCCTCCGTGTCCCCGACTGCAGCCAGCCTACCGCTCGACATGTCCGTGATATACCGCCGGTCCATGGCTTATCTCGATAAGTTCGTGCCGCCCAAATACGCGCCGCTGTGGAACCACCCCGCAGGTGAGCGGTGGCGCCCCGCCCCGGCCCCGCCCGGGCCCCGCCCCGGCCCCGCCCCGGGCCACCACGGAGAGTTATTTGCTGTACTAACTACTGTACTGCCGATGTGGATGTTTTTGTTTTTGGTACACTGTCTGGAATGGGGAGGCTTGCCCTTCCCCATGCATTAGTTCCGATTAAATATACGTTACGAGCGCGCGCCCTGCGCCCTGCGCCCTGCGCCCTGCGCCCTGCGCCCTGCGCCCTACCCCCTGCCCCCTGCCCAGCCCACTGCGACACGTGCCGGGCCCCGAGCCTGCTGTCACAGGCTAGACGCAACAGTCTTGCGGGATTGCCTACTCGCTTGGGCCACAGGGGCCGGGCCATGGCGCCTTACGGGAGAAGGGTGTAGGCAAAGGCAAACCCGCGACACTGTAGCGTCTACTTTGTTACACCAGGGATCGCTTCTGATTGGCTGGGTCTGGAGGCTGGGCGTCGCGCGGGCGGCGGGCACCGTGCCAGGGCCAGGAGTGTAAACTCCAGCGTAGAACACAACAAAACCGCGCTGATAAAAAACAAAATGACAATAACAAACAAGTAAGCTTCTGACGTCACTACGTGGAAGACCCGTGTCCCCTTGGACGGCAAGGCAGTGCTTTTAAGAAACTCCCTGTCGACGCCCATAGTTCAGCCTTGGCCACACCCAACGACAACATAATGTCCAAATTGGCTCAAAATGGGGTCCTTGACAGTCAATTTGACGTCTAAGTCCCCATCTTGAAGGACTATAATCCGACAAAAAAAGGTGAAAATCACTGGAAAAACAAAGGTGCTAAGTCCTACCTTTAAAAGGCACTAACAAAATTTAGTGCCTTTGGAAAGGTACTAAGATTTAAAGCCCCAGGAAAGGCACTAAGATTTAGTGCCCCAGGAAAGGCACTAAACTTAGCCCTTGATTTTAGCGCCCCAGGAAAGGCGTAGCTTAGCACCTTTGTTTTTCCGGTGATAATATCACTTTGTAGTCATTATGACTTCAAGTGGCCTCCTTGGGCAGAACCTTTTTGCCTACTTGTCGCATTGACGCCATACCTTTTTCAGGGCCTAAGACGATCTTCTTCTGGTCGCCGTGGTTCAAATGGGTAAGTCTGTGTCCTGCGGGCTGCGGGGCTGCTGTGCAGGCTGCTGTGCAGGCTGCTGTGCAGGCTGCTGTGCAGGCGGCGGTGCAGGTCACCGGGCTGATGGTGCTGGTGTGCAGGGGCTGGTGATCGCGGGGCTGAGCGACGTGCAGCGGCCGGTGGAGACCGTGTCGGTGCCGCAGTCGGCCGCGCTGGCCGTCACGGGGCTCATCTGGTCCCGCTACTGCCTGGTCATCACCCCGATCAACTACAACCTGAGCGCCGTCAACGTGTTCGTGGCGCTGGTGGGGTCGTACCAACTGCAGCGCGCCGCCAGGCAAGTTCTGGGGATATGCCCGCCATCTTTTGTTATGTTGGTAAAAATGACATTTGTTTCCTCCTTTGGATGAGAGACAGACCTTCGCCCGATAAAGAGGGGATCGGATCGTTCAGTTCCTTCTATATCTCCCTCGTTGGTTCGGCTCGGCTCGGCAGGTACCAGCTGTCACTTCCGGACTCGGAGCCGTCCGAGCTGCAGGAGGCGGCATGACGGAGACGTCGACCAAAACGATGGATTGTGCTCCTGGTGGACGGCCTGGAGTCTGCATCGCCACATCGAGCCACATGACCTTCCCCTCTTCCTTCGACAATGATGAAGCAAGGAGTCTCAACTGACCAAGGTCGTTCATTACCACCCCTCTATACTAGCTTTGATGAAGCGATGTTCTATCAAAGTTTCGGAAGACGAAGATCCCAAAGGAATAGCTTGCTCGCCGTTGTACACCTGCCAAACATATAATAACACATTACCGAGATTAATTAATGATAAAATCCTTGATGGCGGCTCCCGGCATTCCCCGCGGATTTCTTGGAGTTAAACAAACCCCCCCCCCCGTGATAGGCAGATCAGATCAGAGCCGCAGCACTGAGGTAGTCTAGTGCCTGATATTGGAGAAAAATATGATTCTGTTGCATTTTGTTGTTGAAACCTTTCCAGCGTTTATTTCAAAATTTGTTTAAAATACATTTCAATTCTACCACCCTTTTATTCTAGTCCATGTCTCTGTTTTCTCCTTTCATATTGCATAGAGTCTTGGAGTGTACCTTTATCCAATTTCCTAATTTCGTGAGTTATATTTAATTTAATATAATGTTTGTTTAATAAACTGATAATGAAGTTGCTAGTAAGTTGTATTTTATGTCAGTGGTTGGCAGTACTCAAGACCCTCTGCTGGTAACCCTAACCAACCTTCAACTTCACATTCACAGTAGCAGAAGATCAGCTGTTAGCCTCTCCAACTCGGCCCTTACAAAATCTAGTAAGAAGAGCGACGATGTCCGCGATTTACAGAGGCGTTGTATCTGCAGTGGACAAAGTTGTTCCTGCTAAACTACAACCTCTTTGGAGTCACCCTGCAGGTAATTTCTTTTTACCCGTTTTGAAACCTTTGAGTTCTGACCCTTTGCCCTAGGGTGTTTTCAAGGTTAGTTCCATAAATAATGGCCTAGTTTCTATTTTTATTTTTCTGAACCTCTTGTGTTTGTAAACCAAGAAAGCCAGAAGTCCATTCTTTTGTGCAATGTTGTATTTGTTCGCCTTTAGTTATTTTAACCATCAATTAATTTTTCTTAGGACCAAAAACAATTTTTTTCTGGGCCCCAGCATTTAAATGGGTAAGTAGGCTTGAAGTTGCCTTCTCACTTTTGGCCCTTCTTATTGGTTTCCTAATCTATCTGGTCTCTGTAGGGCCTCGTCATGGCTGGTATAGGTGACTTGACTCGACCAGCTGACAAGATTAGCCTTCCACAGCAGGGTGCATTGAGTGCCACTGGTCTTGTATGGGCGCGTTACTCCCTGGTCATCATCCCTAAGAATTGGAACCTTTTCAGTGTCAATGTTTTTGTTGCCATCACTGGGTTGTATCAACTGTCTAGGGCAATCAGGTAAGGTCTACAAGGAGTCAGTGTTTACTTTTATAGAACAGATCTAGTCTTTGCTGGAGATGCTTTTGAGTATTATTTTACAATATATTTTTCTAACTGAAATTATTAATTGTAGGTACCAACAAAGTCTGAAGAACGCAGAAACAGAGAATGGGAGCAAACCTCAAGCTGTGTCAGCTTAAACTTTCCATTCCAGGTACCCTATTTAATGGTATGAGGTATATATACTGTGCTCAATACCTTGCCAAACGGGCAGTGTTTTAATCTCATAACTTTTTATATTTATTTTGAAATATTTATTTTTGTTAGTGAATTTGTTAGTCCCAGTGATGCCCCTTAGTCCAGTGCAGGACACTGGCATAACTCCAGTGACTCTTTGAATTGTTTTGTTTGTGATGCTCCCAATTCTCTTTGCTACTATTAATCAGAGAAATTTTATAAACAATCCTGTTTTTAACTGTTGAAAGTACTTGTACTTTTCAAGTTTTGTCTGTGATGATATTGGCATCTTCTAGATGTAAGGGGCTGAATCTAAGTTTCCTTCCCTGTATTTAGAGCATCTTTCATTTATTTATGTTAGGAATAGATAATTATCCCTTCATTGAGTTAAAGTTCAAAAGAAGCCTGATTTTCCATGTAATAAAAATTGTCTTGGTGTTTTGCACAATGTTAAAACTCTTGCTGGTTGTCAACCAAACAATATCTCAGTTTTATATGTAAGCACTCATAAAATTTTGTCTTTAGAATCCTATTATCAAGAATTGGAGAGAGGGTTTTGTACCACCTGGAAACACTTGCGATGTATGTCAAAGCTTACTTTGTTGCTGGGCAATAAAGCTGAAAGAGACCATATCGTGTGTTTAACTTACCTCACTCTTAGTTGTGAACTTACGTTTGATTTCAGGACTTGATGCTCTGTAGTAGAGGCAAAATTTATACTATGATTGCGTGGCCGAAAGAATAGAATCTAATTATTAATTGTGCGAGACGGGAGCAAATGTCTCGCTGACTGGATTTGCCTTACTACAACTATCGAATTTAAATGAAAAGATTTTCGTTACCTAGCTAGCTTTGTGAGTGGAACGTTGGGTGAGGATTGGACAAGGGAAACACACATGTTAAAATATATAGAATATAATGAGGTCAAATACTTACAAAATATATCAACGGCAGCAGCCACCAGAGTCCAGGCCAGGTCCTAGGGGTGTCTTGTTTTGCTTCTCACGTTTACCTACTGACTCCTTACTGCTGACTACTTGTCCGGCTCGGCGCCCGGACACCGGACCCGAGGCCCCGCGTGGCCCCGCCCGGCGGGCCGCCCGCTCCTTCCCTTCGGCAGGTGACCGGAGCGACCCTTCGGCTGCCCGAGCCGACACGCGCGCTACGCGCCAATATACGAAAGGTTACCAGCTTCGCGTTGTCACCGCAATTAGGCGGGAGATTTGAAATCAACAATTTTTTACTTTACAGAAGCTGTTGGCTTGCCAACAGCTCATTGAAAATTCTTTTAATTTGGAAATATTTTTAGTTAATAATAGTAAATATATGGACTAAAGAAAATGCTTTACTGTACAAATTTACTATGTATAAAATTGCAGTACAAATGAAATTAGCACTAATCTTATCAATACTTATCTTATCAACACTTAGTGACTAGAATGAAATTAAATTATTTTTAGCTTTTACTGCACTGCACACAATCTTTGGTTTAGAAAATATCCAATACTGTACATGCAAAAAGTGGTCATTATTTGTAGGAAGGCTTAAGAATTTCACTAATAGCAGCACATAAGGTAAACAAAAAAACGCACTAAGTCTTAAATTTGACTACATAAAGAGACAAACTAAATTGTTGCAGGAAGTGAAATATTTGTCCTAAAAATGTCCCTCCAGAACCATCATGTGAATGAACATTGAACTCATTATGGTCCGTCCTATTGTAAAGATTTATCGGTTTGGAGAATGATAAACTATAGGGCATAGTCTTCGGTAGAGGGGGGGCCTCAGTTGACATATGGGGATAAAACAGCTTTACCCTCTGAAAGGTCAAATTTGATATTCTACCTTGGAATTGGAATTCTACCTTGTTATCTACTACACTAGATGGAATTGCTAAGTAAGTACAGTACTCTGGAATTTCTTTGGTTTTGTTCTTTTCTGCTCCATGAATAATATTTTCAATTGCATCAACAATACTTGGAAGTGATTGAGACCCTAACTCATGAGCATAAAATTTACGTGATACAAGATATATTTTTTTGGTCTTAGAATCAAAGTACTTATGTTTGGTATTTCTTTGTACCAAAAGTGACTGTGGTATAGGATACATATATGATGTCACCAGGTGCATTACTTGAGGTTTGGTCTGTTTCCTCATAATTTCTTTAAGGTGAACAGTTAAAGGATAAACACCACCCTGATGAACAAATCCAAAGAAAATGCCGAGAAGACAATTAATGACAAGCCACAGATTAATGAGAGATCTTTTTGTTTTTTGTTTAGTACTTGATAAAGGATAATTTAACTGAGATTTTTTCTTGTCTTCTATACTCTCCCTAGTACCATACAAAATCGCTGGTCTTTGATCAAAATCCTGTATTTCTTCTGCATGGAGAAATACCAGTGGGAGAGTTATTGGAATAAGAAACCTAGCTTCTTGATGAGGAACAAGTGACAGTAAAATAACTGGTATTATTAATGATGTAGTCATCAGCATCATGAGACTCTGAGCACGAGGTAGTTCCTTCCAGCGAGCTTGAGATGCTCTGAAAAATAATTAGAAAAAAATAGGAAAAGTCAGGAATAACGTTAAACTGAATTAAGAAAGAATGGAAGCAAATATTGTTTTTTACATACCTAAACAAAAAATTGGAAACTGCCAATATACCTGTGAAACCCAAAACATTATAAAGCAATGGAATATTAACTAACATGTGTGTGACTCTTGGATGGAGACCATGATGAGCTAAGTTACTTTCTCTGCTGTTGTACAACAAGAAATTGAATGGTGTCACAACAAAATTGTTTAGACTAACATCTCCCATACCTATTTCATTCCAAGTTAAATGTCCATAATAAAATGAATCTATTATAATGAAAGTTAATAAAGCTGGTACTGCACTTAAAGTGAATAACAGAATTCGTAAATGGAATGCACGAATGCCGCAATATTTTGAACTGATTCCTCGCTGTAACCAAAAAAATACTGGAGCAAGACCAAATGCAAAAAAAGTTGGTCTATTAAATACTCCAGCAACTGCTATGGAGGCAATTGGGAAGCATCTACGCAAGGAATGGGCTGGTAGAGCTGCACGCATCTTGTAGAGCTTAGTACGTTCAACAGGGGTGTGGGCTGAAGCATATTTGCGTTCAAGGAATTCTTCTTGATATATCACCTTAAAACAGAATGACATATTTCAGACAAAGCAAAATAGAAAAGACAAAGAATTTCATTTCCCAGAAACATACCTTATCAGATTTAATCATACAGTCTGCAACTAAAAGGAGAAGAAGAGACATAAGAGCCATCTCTAAACTGTTTGTAAGTGTTCTGGTACCAAAAATAACAGGCACATAAGATGAAGCCAGAATTAAGAGACGTGTTCTGCAAGCAGAATAACAAGTTGTTAAACAACAAAAATGGTTTCAAGACAGAAAAAAGATAAGCTTTTACACACCTGTACTTTTGTCCATATAAAATACATATTCTATAAAGGCAATAGTCTGTTATGAAGGAAAGACAACAGGATACCAATCTAGGGAGGATAACCATTACATAAGGAGTACGGATGTCCCATCCAAATATATCGGACAGGTCAGGAGTAAAGGCTGCCAGAAGAATGTATGGAATCCCAAAAATAAGTTTTGGAACAAGGATGCTTCTTATTGGAAATGTCACATTAAACTCCCATGGCCTTTCAACTTCCAGATCAAATACATCGCCTGTAGAACACATTGAATACATATTTAATTTTTAAGTTATACAAGACTCCCACAAGAATGTCTGATTATTTACCATACACTCACCAGCAACAACTTCTACGGTTTGAAAATACTCATCAGGATGAATGTAACCAGTCTGTGGTGCAAGAGTGAGAATGAGTCTGAGGCAGGCAAGAAGCCAGTAAAGAGACATATTTAAATTTTCTTTTTTGCTCTTCTGTGGTTTTGATTTCTTTTCTGAAAATTATAAACAACAAAAATGACAAATCGAACTTCTTTGGTAAATACAGGTTTTCAACACCTAGGGTCATGTTAAGTTCAATTCTTTCACAATATACTTGAAAATTGTATTAATAGCAGATCAACTAACCATGTCGAGAGTCGCCTCCTAAATTTTGACTTTGTTGAGATATTTTCTCTGAACCCATTGATGTAAATTTGGCCAGTCTAAGAACTTAAGCACTATAACCACAGCTTCTCGGGTGCGATTCACAAACTCCAGAAATCGGAACGTCGGTGTAAAGAGATTGTGTTTGTTGTCACTCCAACCTCTCACCGAGCGGTATCCTCGGCAGGCTCACAGATCACACAAAAAACTTTAACGTCTTGCAAAAGACATCCCCATATCCTTAAAAAAAAATATATCCTAGTGTGATTTCTTTCACAACATATATTGTTCATTCAAAACAGAAACAACACCCATACAGGAATGTTTATAGTGGGAAGATGTATTGATTGAAGAGTTTCTCATCCCGATCAGCTGGGTAGCGGCATTAGGCGTTTCCGGTCTTTTTTCTCCCGCAAAAAGACGCCATTGGACAAATGAATGCTCACGCTCGCCTCTCGGCCAGCAGTAGCAGTAGGCGCAAGAGTAGCTTGACGTCACGTCTCCGAGTCCTCAGAAGGTTGTTTTGTCATTTTCTTTGGTTCTTTTACTAAAATCCTGATCGTGGCTCTTTTCTGTGAGCTGACCGCGTTCCGTCTCGTCCTCGCACGTAACTCCTGACCGCGGCTAGTTCCCGGCCAGGTCCGCTCGCCGTCGCCTCCGATCTGGAAGTGAGCATGCCGCCCAGGCCAGGCCAGACTGGGCCAGAACCTTATCCCTGAGCCGCTGCTCCGCTCCGCTCCGCAAGAGACGAGGCGAGACCAGGCCTTCATTTAGGCTGAGGTGGCGTAGCCCCCGACCCGACCCGACCAGGGGGCCATCCCGTAGTTTTATCCCTGTTCTACCCTGAATTTAGGGCCCTGAACTAAAGCAGTCACTTTATGCTAAAAATGTGTGTCAGTCCTATCCCAACTTGCTTTCTGAGCCCTTTGACATACTGGGACATGAAGTGTCCTTTTCAGGGTTCATTCACTACCACAAATCTCTGAATTCATTGGCATTCCTTTTCTTATTCATTTATTCTGTAGATTCTTTCTTCACGAATTGCACCTTCTAATTGACGATTAGGACGAGTTCTGAAGCTGCTATTTGTCTCATTACATGTTACCAAATGAATTATTCTATCAAGGATGGCTTTTACTGCTTGAATGAATTTTCTCTCTAATTATAGTTCTTTGTTCCTCAAATGACAGGTGAGAGATGGCGCGCGGTCAGCAGAAGCTGCAGTCGCAGGCCAAAGCAGCTGAAAAAGCAGCCAAGGCAGCCAAACAAAAGGGCCACAATGCCAATGACCAGAAGAAGGCTGCCCAGCAAGCTCTCGTTTTCTCATGTGCCGTTTGCAAAGTACGTTAATTACCCTAGACACTTAAAATTCTATAGGATACTATACCTTTTGTCAAACCCCTTTGTAATTTGATGAAACTTTTGTTGCAGGCCCAGATGCCCGACCCTAAGACTTACAAGCAACACTTTGAAAACAAGCATCCAAAGAACGATTTGCCACCAGATCTAAAGACTGTATGAAAAGCATTCCAATCAGCTAAATATCATATGGAAGGGGGGAAAAAGACTCAACTGTTCTTCTTTTTATCATTGTCGGGGAAGGGTAAATGAAGGTTTTTAATGAATCATCTGTAAAGAAACCCATGATATTAATAGGCTTCGGAAGCAAGGCACATGACTGAATTAAATATTGTGATGACTGTAGCTACCTGCTCCGGTCAATGAAAACGTGTTGAATTTGGCTTGATTCAGAATCAGATTTAATCATTTCCAGGAAATATGAGGGTACTAGGTTTTTCCAGTGTTTTCGTACAATTTTGCTGTTAAAGAGACAATAGATTCTTTTCGGAGACACAGTTGGTTTATGGTTACCGGTGTCTTACTCCGTTGAACTTTGTGGGATCGGCCATCTCTTTGCAAACAGTATTTGAAGCTATATTGGTGTCATTTTTACATGTATACCATTGTGATGGAGTTTTCTTTACTCAGCTTTTGCAATATCTGGCTCATGTCCACTTAATTTGCAGCTTGTATTACATATTCATTCTATTTCATACTATTTCAGTGAACTAAGGTACAAGTAATTTAAGTTGTTTTTATAAGAAGAAATTAATAAAGTTTATTTCATAAACCTTTTTTCTAAATTTAAAACCTTAACCAGGAAAAAGACTATATTCTATTAAGACATTGAAGTAGGACTTTACGTAATCTGTGTCTCAGCTCTGTGTTACAGTTCACATGAGTTGACTTATCCTCAACTATAATGAGAGCATCTTCTTTAGGCTGTAAATATTTAAACAAAAATAATGATAAAGGTAACAAAGCCTCAGGTCAGCTTTCCTCAAAATTAATAACCTCTTGTACATACAAAGTTGGTCCAGAAAGCAATACTTACAAGATCAATAATGTAGCCATTAGAGCTCTGTTCTACTTTGGCGTCTGCTATACCCACATCTTCTCTTAAACGTTGGATGAAAGTATCAAGATCAAGAGAGCCCCACTCATAATGGATTTGAGATAGTGTTTCTTCTGGGCGCCGAGGAAGCCTTCTACCAGTGGCATTGTTCCCCTGACTGCTCGGACCACTTGGTTCCAGCATCTGATGAAATGGCAATAGATCATTAAACGGTAACTATAGGGAAGGCAGCTGACACAGAATTCCGCAAATATTCCACACAAACCTGAATGTGGTGATGATTATCTTTAACTTGAAGCTGACCAGTAAGTGTGGCTAGGTTAACACCCATACGAATTTCACTGACCACAAGTTTGTTACAAACCTCAGGACTCAAATTAACCCTGGCACGTTTTCTTTTGAGCGGTAGGGTTAAGACATCTCCACCTTTGAATGAAATTATGTTGTTTTTTTCAGTCTGAAGAGAATCAGAAAATAAAGCCTTAATATTTTCAAAACCAGAAAAATAATGAAAAGTACAGCCAAAAAACAAGAAAAATTCACAATGAAAATGTCTGGTCATTCACACATTGAGTGAGGCGTGATCACGCTCCTGTGTCATATCATAGGGGATATAAATGTCCCACAATGAATGTGTTAATATTGAAACAATTAAATTAAGGGAGAAATGCACTCATTTTCATCAATATGCAGTTCAAAAAATTGAAAAAGGCCCATGACTGGCTTCATAGTGACATTTCTTGTTTGATAGGAGATCAATAAAACATTACAATAAATAAGATACCTGTTCTATAACCAAGTCTGTCCTACTTGGGGCCTCCACAGGTGGCTTTAAGTAGGACTCTGGTATAACTAATGTTGTTGGCTTCAGATCCCGCACAAGCTTATTGCCTTGGGTGAAATTTAAAGATGTATCAATAGGGCAATGCATTGCCTTCATTGCTAGGGGCTGGAATGGAGCTAGTGCTTCTAAGTATGGGAAATCAGGCTCTAAACATAGAACACAAAGCATCCATAAAGACAAATGAAACTTATGAAATAATAATTACTATCCAGTCATTTTTATAAAAATTTTAAGGAAAATAGATGTTGTTAAAATCCATACAACACTTGCCTGTAAAAACAACAGCATGTTGTGGGTTTGAGCCCCACAGTTCCATAAAGTGAACTGAATCCCCAAATCTCAAGCTAGGGTGTCCACAAAACACTACACATGGCTGGGGGTAAAAATTTAAAACATGACAAAACTTTCAACAGTCAGAGTGACAATTACCGGTAAGTAATAAATGTACCTGTCTATATTCTGTACTAAAGCCTTCGGCATATATATTTTTGAAATGCTTCAAACGGTTATTCTTTATAAGGAAGGCATGCGGAAAAGGTTCCTCTGGAAGATATACCTTATTCTGTTTCCCTTGAGATAGCCTTATAATGTGGAAACAAGAAAGGATACATTAGGGAAGAGAACAACTGTTACTGGGACTGTGATTTGATATAGATATGAGCATACAAACCATTCAGCTAAAATATTAGAATAACCTAGTGAGGTATCAGCAACAGGTGAAATAAAATACATTGGAACTTGGGTGAGTCCTAAGTTTTCCAGATGTCCTGATAGACACTCAAATAGATCATATATTACACCTGATGGGTAACATGGCATTAATACACAACCCCCTGACCGCAAAGTTGTGGCTAGAAAAAAAAAAAAAATTAAAATGATAAATTTGTTATTTTAAAGGTAAGTGGTTCAGTGAGATCATACAGATTTTACTTACAAACTGTAATACAGAGTTCTCCAAGCATAGAATCAGGATTACAAAGAGGTGTTTGTGTGAGGCCTGTCATAATTAATACATCTGCATTTTTTAGGGCAGATTGGTCCATAGGTCTAAATGTTAAAAACAAAACAAAAAAAAGAGGGGGGGAGCAGAACAAAATAATTAAATATGGTACAAGCATTTAAGTACACGTAATTGTATTGGAGAAACAAGTACCTTGGATGTGTTGTTAGTGTGGATGAGCCACTAATATATGCAACTTTCTCATGATCAGAGCTAATGATCCAGTTACTGCTTCCAAGACAGAAACCTGAACTCACCGGAGTCACTTTCAGAGCCCCATATACATCCTACCACAAATAAAGGCATGTGTGAGGTAGTTTTTTTTATTACATTTGATGTACACAAAAAACAATTAGACTAAGAAATAAGAAAAAGACAAGAGAAATAAATACTTACAAGCTTTTCATCATATCCAACCATTTGTATTCGAGAAAGGCTGCTGTTGACTGCAGAAAGTGAATACAGGTGTCGCCAAGATCGTGGCTTTAAAGAATCACATAATGGTGGAGGCAAGAAATGCAATATATCTTTCCAATGAGAGGCTAAGGAAGCTTTGGGAGTTTGCTCAATGTATTGTACGAGTTCTTCGAGAAAGAATCTGAAGTAGAACATAAGCCAAGCTGGAGAAATACAGACAGCAAAAAGAAAAGGGGATAAATGAGAAACATTGTACAAACCTGCCTATATGCAGTGTTGGTTCAGTTGCGTACACAACTCCCTCGAATCCAGTTCCTTCAGTTATAAATGGTAAAGCCATCATACAAAGGTAATTGGATATGAGAATAACATCTATTTCAGAAAAATCAACAATTTTTTCTTGAGGCACACAAAACTCAGGTGCTGAGTCAATGAATACCCTGCCACAGCAATCTTTCAATTCCCCTTCTAGCTGAGCATTACTACAACCATGAGGCATCCAATTTGGTAAACCACTTAAGCGGGCTGAGGGTACCAGAGGTAATGGCAAGAAACTTAAAACAGTTTGAGCAGAAAGGCCACAGTCCAACATCATCGTGATTCCTTTGAACCGTAATATATGGCATGGTTTACTAGGATGACTACTCAAACAATACTGTAAAATTAAAATTCAAGGGATTAGACCTATGTAATTAAATTTAAGAGATATTTGTGAAGTAAAAGCAAAACTTTTTTCAGGTTAACAGATAAAATGTCACATTGAGAATTTAGTCACTCTTTGGAAGAGTGAACTCATGTTGTGTGTTGTAAAATAGGTTAATACAAACACTTTCTCTCAATTTATAACTTACCAATTTCATTTTGAAGGTGTTATTTGGTTATTATCCGGAGAATAGAAAAGAAAAATAAACAAACCACAATTTGGAACACTAACTCAACATATGCAGTTATTTTTGTCAGAAACCAAAGGAAGTTGTCAAACGTTCAACTAAAATATAACAAAATAAAAAAAAAAATCAATCATATTTAATTCATACTTTTTCTACTTAATTACAATCATTACTATCACATATATTGTGAATTCATTTTCTCAGTCGCAGCCCAATGAATCGAACCGGCTGATGAAATGAGATCAGGGCATGCCAACCTAGAACCTAGTAGTCAAAGCCTGTACAGCAAAGGTATTTCACTCTCGATTTTCATATGAAAAAACATGAAATTCTCTTTCAACATTTCTGAAAAAAAAAGGGCTCGAGTCAAACTTTTCACTTCAAGAGGAAAAGGCGGACATTTTTTTCTTTTACTTTTCCGTGTTGGTACCCCACCTACCGCTATGCCTAAGTTGAGGTTATGTATTCCATGTGTGTATTGTTATTGACCCCTCTCGTAATTTGCCAACTGAAAGTTAAAAAGCACGGAAGGTAAATAAATGAATTTAGTTTCGATAGTTCTGAAAACTAAGCTTTTAAAGTCACTTTTTACCTGTTGATGTGTCACCTCCCGAGAATTCAAAGTCGTTTTGAAAGAGAGACTTACGGTTGTATGTTTCTGATACCTAACCCCACCTACATCATTACTTTTATTTATTATTGTTTCATAACACTTACCCATAGGGTCCTTATTAATTTATTTAACTTATTATTTCTTTTCTGGAATTTTAGATCCGAATAACAAATTTGTGTAAGTAGATTTGAAATAAATCATTTGACACTTCTTGAAAATGGATAAAGACAAGGAGCAAGCTTCGACCAAAAATCCTATGGTTTACATTTGTGGAGGTGAGTCTCAACTGCTGGGTTCTATATTATGTACTTTTTTAAAAAAATCTTGAGATTGTTGTTGTTTGAGTAATTTTTCCTGCACTTCCTTTGTCCAGAGTGTCATCATGAAAACGAGATTCGGCCAAGAGATCCCATCAGGTGCAGAGAATGCGGCTACAGAATTATGTACAAGAAGAGGACCAAAAGATGTATCCTTCATGCACTTAAAAGCAATTTGTCTTATGAGCTGTGTAGCACACTGTATTTTTATTATGTGATGTTATGTGTTACTTCGTAATTTTGGTTTTGGTTCTCCTTTGAAATCAGTTTTTATCTTTTTTTTTTTCTAGGTAAACAGTGCTCTTAATATCCTTGTCATGATTCCTTAACCATTTATAACAGTAGTTGTGTTTGATGCCCGCTGAACCTCTGCACTTCATCAGGAAGATGTTTCATGTATAAATAATGTTGCAAGAAGACTCAACAAAATTCCATTTTGTACAAAGCTGTATCTTAATTTAATAAGAATAAGAAAAATGTCTCAAAAATGTCTCAACAAGGTCTCTTAAGGTCAATCAAAGAACCACTGCTGATCAGTCATTTGTTTTATTTGACACATGAATACGCATGTGTCACAACATTAAGCATATGTTTGCCAGAACTTAAAACAAAACATCCATTGATAGTTGTACAATGAATAGTGAATATTTTTCTGCTTTCAATGCAGTATATTACATATGTATATACATATGTACAAAGGACAAAATGCTGCTTGCTTACATATAATATACTTTGTAGTTAGCTCTAAGAGGCTAATGACTCATTACAAATTTAAGCAGACTTCCCAAAGTTAATGCCGATTCGCAAAACTTTTACTATGCTAAAGAAAGAAATTATAAAGAATCTATATACTTATGCAGCTAATCAACATATGTATCACATGCCTCTACTATGCTACAATTTTGCAGGCAAAGCTACAAAAAGAAAACAAAAATCTGCAAAATCCTTGCAGGTATAACAAAATAAAAGTTGTTAAACAGAAACTGTGTACTGCACAGTGTTTCATTGAGCTCTTCTGACTGAGGGTCAAGCATTTCAACAAGAAACATAAAATAAAATCACATAAAGGCCAAAAATGGCACTCAAAAGACAAACAAATCATCTAAAGGATACAGGAGGGACTGCGAGATAGAGAGTAAAATCGCTGAAAAAGAAACCCTTTGGAAGAGGATTAAAGGGAACTGGCCAAATCAAGACACAATGAATGACTACCAGATACTCTCATCTTAAAGACAAATTGTACAAAAATAATAATTTGTAAGGTAATTGGGACTGGACAGTATGATTAAACAATTATGTCTAGATGACACGAGAAAGAGAAAATTTGAGAGAGCATGGCTCTCAACAGGAAACATAAGTTTTAAAATTTAAAAAAAAATTGTTGATTATGTAGTAAAGAAGTGAACTGAAAAGGATCTGATCATACACCACCAATAGAGTATAGAAATTGGATATGTAAAATGGAAGCTCATACCTGAAGCAAAAATCATTCAATACTAAGAATATAAGAATACGCATTGGTTCATAAAATTTGTTGGTCCAGCTGATGTGTAGTATTCTGAAGCAAAAAAATGTTGCAAAATAAGCCATGACAAAAACCTACTTTTAAAAATTACAGAAATTGAAATGCATTTCTAGCAAGGAGAAAGATTGATACTGTATCTCTTCTAAATATATTATCCATAAATATATGCAAATAGAAACATCCAGCTGATTGATAATAATGGAGGCTATACAAATATTTTTCTGTCATAAGTTTAAATCTTGCAGCTGTAATAAATTACAAAGAAAGAGGGGTCAAGTCAGGTAAATGATCTGTGTACATGATATGCTCTTTGGTCATACTAAGTCAAATGCTCACAGGGATATAATATAGAGCTGAAACCAATGCCTAACTTCATATAAAATTATCAGAAAAGTTTTGGCAGCCTATTTTAATTTGAAAGAAGTGTTTCAGTCTTTCATTCAGTTAATTCATAATTGGCACAGAAGAAACTGAACTTTAGAGCCAGTTCTTGAATTAATCCTTGTAAAGTAACTTTAAAGCAGCAATATCAGCTGATGGTCAAAATATAGTAATCAAACTAACACAAGCCAAACCTCCAATGTTTATGATTGGATAAAATGCACAGGTATCACATTGGAAGCACGATATGTTTCTGTGCATTCACCTTCTCAGATAGTTGAAAATTAACAGTTCTGATATTTACAATAATGAATTTCAAATTCTAAGAACATCATGGTCTGATAGAATTCAATACAAAATAATAATATTAACAAAATCTTATTAATACATCCAAATTATCTATCACATCTCAAGCAAATTCTTTGTTGCATGGTACCACAGTCAAATAATTTCAAACACTATGAAAGTAAGAATCTACAGGAATCAAATCTTACACTAATGAGCTTCCTAAGAAACAAATTGGATTACATCTTTATTATGCAGAAATAACACCTAATGTCACAAATTCATTAAACACATCACATCATAAATTTCTTCATAGATGAAAGAATTCTTTTCTTTTTCCGGACAAAAGATTTTTTTACAAGCTCATTTTACTCTCAAGGTTGTAAAAATACACATGAGCACTGTGAGAATACTCTCACATAATCAGAAAGATACATAAGAGGACACACATTTTGAGCAGTGCTTGTCCTGGTCACCTGTTTGCAGGGGGCTGAAGAGATTGACCCCCATAGGCAATGTCAGTCTTATTAGGTACTTCACAAACACCAGTCCTACTATCTACTGTCTTATCTTGCAAATCATGAGTTTGTTCCAGGTGCACTATTCGCCTATCAAGTGAAGCCGATTTTATTTCTGGATTCACATCCTTACTATTGTGTATTATTGAATGTGAATTAACTGAATTATATCTTCCAGCCATCATACCCGGTAAATGCGTCAAAATAGGAGCTTTGTCACTGGACTGAACATCCATCTTGATTGTTGCTGGCATGTAAGTAGGTACTCCATTTGAGCCTGGAGGAGGTGGTGCACTTTGGTTTCCAGCAGAGATACCTGGAAACACGCGAGAGGCAGGTGCCGATGCAGCTGCGGCCGCCGCCGCAACTGCAGCAGCAGCGGCTGCAGCAGCCGTTGTGTTTGTTCTTGGAGCGCCACCATCTTGTTTCACTGCACTGGAACTGGCACCCGATTGTTGGAGTGAAGGTGTTTGGTTCGGAGAGGAAATGCGAGGTGGTAGATGTTGATGCTGGTTGTGGTGCAGCTGCTGGACAGATTGAGGTGGAAGAGGCTGCTGCTGATTTTGATGCGATGCATCACTCTGAGGTGTGTTTGAGGTTGCATTGTCCTCATCGCCAGTATCAACAACATCTGGGAAAGGAATGCCATGAAACAATATAGGTTCCCCCTCATCAGATGACTCGTCAATATCACTTGCAGTAGGCTCTGGTTGTTTCCATTGATTTAATTTAGTTGGATCCTTTTCACAAAGTTTCTTTGCTAATGCCTAGAAAAATTGAATAAAGTTAAAATTATTGTATTTCATGCAAAGAAAAAATTTAACACAAAAAATGATTTAGATAGTACACATACCAACAAACTTTCGAGGGAACTGTCACAGTCTGTGGTATCAATGTCATTCATGTTCAACCCAGCTCTTTCTATTTCAGCATATGTTCCAAATGGTAGTTTCCCAACACATTCTAATTTCATTATATGCATCTTAGAACGTAAATGTTTTGCCAAATGCCCATGAATTCGGAATGCAACTTTACAGTCGTCACATTTGTATGGCCTTGGATTTGTTGTTGTTGGAGTGCCAAATGTAGAATTCATGCTCACCTACAAAGTTAATGGACAGTAAAATTATAATAAGGAGAGAATTACCGGCAAATGTGTTGATAAACAATCAACATTTTAGTTGTTTCTATTACCTTATTGTGATGTGATACAGATCTTTGATGCTTTTGAAGATGACCTTGCGTCCGGAAGGAAACAACACAGGAATCACAGCGGTATGGACGTTCAAAGTAATGAATATTGACATGAAGATGAAGTTGGCTTGGCTTTGAGAAAACTTTATTGCAAATTGTGCACTTGCTCCGTCCATCATCGGTGACACTGAAACAAACAATACATTATTCTTTTACACACTCCTAAAACTGAGTTTGAAATACACAAATTTCATTTTAGTTTGCTGCCATACCTGACATAGCTGGGAGCAGGGCCACTGGATGGCGGCATGAATTCGGCTTTGGGTTTCTTAACTACAGCACCAGATGTCTGGGGTGGTGAGGTACTGCCAGAGTTTGCTACAATAACACTATTTGTAGTAGATGATCGAGATCCAGTACTATTTACAGTGGAACCTGCCTCTTCAGTGAACGGTATAGCAGATGAAGCATCATTTCCACTTGCTGACACAGTTGTTATCACAGATAAAGTTGCATTCAGTTTATCACCACAAGTCACAGGAGGGGATTGGAAAGATTCTGGTTTGATCTCTGCAATTGCTTCAACATTTGTTTGATCACCTAGAAGGATCTTGTCAGATGCACAATCCGTTCCACTTATTGTTCTTGTTCTTTTATCAGAAAGTTCTACTGTGGATGATGACTGAATTGTCAATGGTGTAGGAACAACCTTGACAGGAGACAGTACATTTTCTTGCTTCACCGAAACAGGAGGGGCGGTAGATGTCAAGTTTGAGGGAAGAGCAGAAGTCCCACTAGTACTCAGACTTGCAGATACTTTCACATTAGAAGATGTCACAAGCCTTGGGTCACTATCATTAACTTTTGATGTTGTCTGAGCAGCCCAAAAGAGTGGAGGTGGCCTCAACATAGTACTCTCCTGGGCAGTTATACCGCTTTGAGATGAGATCAAATGGGAGACTGAGGTAAATGTGGCTGAACACATAACAGTACGGACAGTGTCTGTGTGAGAGAGTGCATTTGAATAGGACATTGTTGGTGTAATGCAAGAAGTTGGTGTTCCTAGGATTACAGCAGATGTATCTTCAGACCTTTCTCCCCTTGATCTTGGATGGTACTGGCTCTGTTTCACGCGAGCATCTTGCACTGCTCTCTCTCGTAGATAGGTCTGGTGAAGCGCCGAGTCCTCAGGTGGGTCTGTGGGTGTTGCTAAGCTTACAGGGAGTTTCTCCATTGTGCTGCATAGTGAGGCAAGCAAAAAAGCAGGCTCCGAAACGGGTGTCAAAATTTCAGAAATAGGAGTGGTTGGTGTGCGAGGCATGAGAGTCGAGGGCAGAGCTGTCAATAGGGCTGTAGGTATTCTGCCACTGATTCCCCTAAATTTACTTGAAGTATCGTCACTGTTTGTTGAATCAGCACCGTCAACATCTTTTGATTCCTGTTTGATAGTATCTGTCGGTAAAGAACTGCTACCACCAACAATTCGACTAGAGGGAAAATAGTAGCGCTGATGTCCATCTTCTGTATTGAGTTCAGCTAAAGGTTTGGCTCCATCTTCAACATGTATCCCTTGTTCATGTATATCTCTGGCAAGACCTGTATTATGAGATACCTGCAAAATAAGAGGAAGATTATTGGACCATTACAAAATAAGATAATAGGTTAACTTCAGACAGGTTTCACAAAAGATTTGGGATACATGCCTTTTCTCTTTCCTTGTGCTCACTAATAGCAGCTAGTGTAGGGGTGCCAGGGATGGACGATGTTATACGTCTAGGATGCTCAGTGGACAATTGATAAGGATATGTGCTGAGACCCCTAGCTCCTTTAGGAGCTACAAGGCCTGCCTCTCTTGCTTCTTTCTCAGTTGCACGATCATTGTTTGGCGAGTGGTGAGGAGTTTGAGCAAGAGAGAGCAGTGACTTAGCAGCTTCTCTCTCTTGTCTTCCTTTGATGTCAGCTAGACATGGGGGAAAAAAAAGGAAAAATATAAGGAAAACACATTAAAAAGAGTTTTTATGAAATATCTGCACTTTATGAGACTGACACTTACCCTCAGCTTCATCCTCATCATCATCGTCATCTTCCTCCGCATCATCATCCTCTTCATCTTCATCATCATCAGAGTCTTCATCTTCCACTCCAGCCTCATCCCGCATTGCTTGTTGCCTTGCAAGACATGCCTCATCTATGTAACTGTCATCAACTACTGTTGGAACAGGGTCGATTCCTTCTTCTTTACATTTCTTGTAGTGTGCTTTTGATTTCATATGTTTTGTTAAGTTTCCTTTCGTTTTAAAACTAGAACAACAATACAAAATTAAGTTAAACTGATAGATATTAAATGAAAACATGAGATACAACAATTTAATTTTTGTCTACCTGAAGCTACAATGACGGCATGTGAAGGGGCGCACATCAGTATGGGTACGTATGTGTTTCTTCAGCATTGATGGCTTCTTGCATCTAATACCACATTCTTCGCACACATAACGACCACGTCCTAAGGAAAAAGTTACGATACAAAATCGATGCAAAAACTGAAAATTAAAACTGCAAACATGACACGCTGAGACAAACCTCTCCCACGAATGTAAGTGTATTCTTCAGAAGACTCAAAGCCGCCAGCACATATTTTGATTCTCTTCGGAGCATTTGTACCGTCCTCAGAAACCTGAAATCCACAACATTATATAGCAAAACCAAAAATAGTATGACTTAAAATTATTCAACCCATGGGTACTTACATCAAGAGCAGCATCAGGTTCATTCTTCACACGAGTCAACCAGTAAGAAGAATGAGTCACGCGTACATTTGTTTTTGAGCCAGAAACAGAGTATTCTGTAGGGCGATGTCGAGAATCATACAAAGCAATCATCTGGTTTGGAGTCAATCCACAGGGGTCAGGATCTGGATCATACACCTATTAAAATAATAAAATCCAACACAATTAATTTTTAATGTAAACTCTTCTAAATTCAATTACTTTAAAATTAATTTTACCTTCCAGTTTGAATACATGGACAGCTTGTTATGGTCTGGACTGAGTGGTACATAGGTGGGTTGCAGTCGATTTAAAGTGCAGAAGTATGGTCGAGTAGAACATTTCAGACCTAAGTATGTGTAGGCATGTCCGTTCAGATAGAGCTGCCCATATGACTTTTTGGGACGGGGCGTCTCAGGACTAACAAGAGATAGAACATTTGGGGTGATAAGATGTCTTTTAGGTGTAAAAGTCCCTGGCTTCAAAGGTAATGATGTGGGCCTTAAAAAGCGATTCCCCCTTGTGGCTTCTGTCACTGCGTTTTTACTCATATCTTTATCATCCTTGTCCTCTCCGGCTTCCTGCTTTCATAAATAGAAAAGAGAAAAGCATTACTCCAAATACCTCAGGATATCAGCTTTCCCAAGGATGTATGGTACAACCAAATAATACGAACCGGATTCAAAGGAGTCAACCGCATTCTCTTCTCAGACGAATCATCCCTCTCATCGGTGAGAGAACTGGATCCTAATCGCTTCAACCTGGAAAGACTTGATTCATCCGGCGCTTGAGGGCCAGGGAGTGGTGCGGGGGCGGACTCCACCCGGATGCTTGGCAAGGATGGCGATGGCGAGACCTCACCCGGCGCCTCCGACCTCCGCATCGCCTCCGCAGAGAACATACTGAAGTTGCGCTTCTCCACGCGCGGGGGCGAGGGTGCCGCAGGGGCTGAGGAGGGCACCGGCGAGGGCACCGGCGAGGCCAAGGTCGGCGTCGGAGACCGTCCGGCCCTGTCCTGGCCGGGCGGCAGTGAGGTGAGCGACGGCGCCTGCTTGGCGCGGACGGACTCCTTGGGCGGCGGGGGTGCAGCAGGCCGCTTGTAGACCGGGGAGGCGGCGGGGGTGGGGGCGGGGGCCGCCAGCACGGGGGCGGGGCCGAAGTGACCGGGACCCGCCCCAGTGGAGACGGCGGGGGTCGCGGCGGCGGGGGCGTGGAGCTGGGAGGCGGGGCCGGGCATGCCCGGCACGTGGGGGATGGCCCGACCGTCACACACAATCGTTAGGACGTTGCCGCCGTAAAAGGTGGACGAGGACGAGGAGGAGACGGTTGACGCGCCGGAATGGAGCGGTGACGACGCCGGGGGCTGGACAGGCCGCGGCGGCCGCGAGAGCGTCGGGGGCGGCTGCGCGGCCAACGTCAACGGGTTGAAGGCCGTGATGCTGGTGAGCGGGTTCAGCAGCGGATCACCCATTGGCAGTGGATGCCCCATGGCCACGTGGTGACTAAGAGAGTTCATGGCCAGCGCCGAGTAGCCCATGGGGTGGAGCGGCAGGTGCGAGGGCGCCGGGATGCCCTTGATGGCCAGGTTGGGGGTGGCGATGTTGGGGATGAAGGGGATGACGAGGTGCGTCGCGTCCGCCACGCTGGGTCCGCTGCCGCTGTTCACGCCCATGTACGCCGACTTGCCCTTGTGGTCCGCGGCCGACGAGGAGTCGGCGGGCGCGGCCGAGGCCGGCACCTGCTGCACGATGGTGCCACCGCCGGTCTGCAGGCCGGACTTGGCGATGGTCACCACCATCTGCTGCGGCGACGCCCCGGCCCCGGTGCTGCTCACGGCAACGCCCTCCGCGCCGACCTTGTCTCCAGACATGTTGAGCCCCGACGGCTCGATACGCAGCGTGGTCGGCTCGCCCGCGGCGTTGTCCAGGATCTGCACCTGGCCGCCGAACATCTGGAGCGAGTTGGAGCGGTGCGGCGAGCGTGACAGCTCCTCCAGAGAGCGCAGCGTGGCGGGCAGCGGCGAGGGCGGCGGCGCGGGCGTGGTCGGGCCCGGCGCCGGCGCTGCGGGGAAGCTGCTGGGCGAGGTGAGCGAGCGTGGCGAGGCCCGCGGCGAGGCGCGAGGCGCCTGCAGCTGCTCGGGGCCGGGGCCGGGGCCGGCGCCACCAGAGTCCAGGCGGCGCCTCTTGACGGGCAGCGCGTTGTAGCTGTCCACGAGCGGCGTGTTGCCGAGCAGGGGCCCCGGCGACGGCTGCGGCGGCACCACGGCCCGCGGGGACACCTCCGCGCTCGGCGGCCGGCTCGGGACTCGAGGTTGCGTGAACGACGTCTTGCTGCAGTACATGACGTGCTTCCGGAGGGCGTCCGGGCTTCGGCAGGGAGTCTTACAGCTGGGACACTGGTAGGCGGTGCCGGGGGGCACCAGGTAGGTGGCGTCCTCAGGGCGCACCTCTGGCTGGTACGGCGGCAGCATGGGGTACGTGCCCGTGTCCACAGTGGGCAGGTACAGGCCCGCGGCGGCCGCCGCCCGCGACTTGAGCAGGATGTCCTTGATGACGGAGCCGTCCACGCTTGCGTGCGGCCCATGCGCGTCCACTCCGTAGCCAGCGGAGACGCGCTTGAACGCCGAGTCGGGCTCGGGGGCGGTGGTGGCCGGCGGCAAGTGGTGTAGGTGGTGGCTCTTGAGCTGGTGGGCCGGCTGGTGCATCTGGTGGTGGGACGCAAGCTGGTGCGGCTGCATCTGGTGGTGCAGCAGTTGGTGCGGCGGGTAGGAGGGCTGGTGGAGAAGATGGAACTGATGCGGCTGCTGGTGGACGGTGGGGGGCGGGGCCGGGGCCGGGGCCGGGGCGGGCTGGTGAGGTGAGTGACGCTTGTGGGGCTGCGTCAGGTCCAGGGTGCCGTCGCGGACGAGCGGGACGGGCTTGGAGAGGTTGAGGGGCGCCTCTGCGTCCGCAGAGCTGTCAGGCCCGGCCGGCGCGGACAGCGCGCCGCGGACCAGCAGCGGGGACGGGGCCTGCGGAGGCGGGGGTGGGGGCGTCGCCGTCGGGGGCGGCGTCTGCTTGTGGCCCGTCAGCGCCAGGGCCAACCTGGAGTCCATCTCCCCACTGAACTGGCGGTACAGGAACTTTTTATGCAGCACAGAGGACGGCGAGGGGCTGTCCGCTGCCGTGGCCGAGGCCTGTGGCGGGGCCGGGGCCGGGGCGGGCGAGGGAGCTGGGGACGACGCTGTGGACCCAGCCGGCGAGTTGCTGCTGCTGATCCGCTGGCTGTACTTCTTGGCCCAGAGAGGGTCCGCCGCGTCCACGATTGCTTTGTTCTCCAGTATAAGTTTGCTGATGTGCCGCTGAAGAGTCTCCGGGCTGGGCGTCGACGACTGCCTGGGGCCGAGGCCAAAGCCGAGGCCGGGCGTCGACTGACCCTCCGGCCCCGGCCCCAGCCCCGGCCCCGGCCCCGACTCGGACGAGACGGACGCCGGCCGGCGGTCGCCGTTCTCCTTCTCCTCGTTGTACTGGAAGGCCGCCGGGTGGAACTTGGGCTTGTAGATGTTCCTGACCGGCTCCGGGTGCTCGGGCTGCTGGCCGGGCAGCGCGCTGCTGGGCGTGGCGGCGGGCGGCGGGGGCGCGCCGTCCTCGCGGCCGTCACTCGAGCCGGCCTCGTCGTCCGGCCCGATCAGCAGCTGAGGGTAGAGCGACGGGTTCGCCCCCACCTCCTCCATCTTGCGGGTGTGCGTGTGCGAGCGCTGGTGCTTGTACAGGTTGCTCATGGTCTTGAAGCGGAAGCCGCACGGCTCACACGGGTACGGGCGCTCGTTGGTGTGCGCGCGGATGTGCTTCTCCAGCACGGAGGGCTTGGCGCAGGCCATGTTGCAGTACGGGCACACGTGCCGGCCCGCTCCCGCCTCCTCCTTGCCGGCCCCGGCCCCGGCCCCTGCCCCCGGGCCGCCCTCGGGCGTGGCGGCGGTCGTGTCCCCGGGGCCGGGGGCGGCGGTGGGCGCCGCGGGGGCGGGCGGCGGGTGTCCGTTCACTGGGGCGGGCGCGGCGAGCGCGGCCACCCCCGGGGTAGGGGCCGGCGGCGCCGCCGCGGCCTCCTCCACCTCGACCACCTTCTTGAACTTCTTGTGCAAATAGCGGCCGGCTCCGCCATCCTGGTTGATGACATGGTTGGTGATGGCGCTGATGGTGCGCTGCACTCCGTTACACACCGCTGGGGCATCTGAAACGAGACGGGCACAGTGAATGCGTGGAACGGGCCCTGGAGCCTGGAACCCCCGCCCCGCCCGGCTCAGTGACTCACCGCTCTCGGTCTTCCTGCGGCGCTGCTGCTGTTCCTGCTGCTCCTGCTCCGCCTTCTTGCGCAGGATTATCTCCTGGATCTGCCGCTGCTGCTGTTGCTGCTGCTGCTGCTTCACCGACTGTGCCGAGCCTGTGGGCCACACGGAAACCAAACGCTGAGTATTGCGTCGCAGACAGATACTGCACAATTTATTAATAATTTTTAAGAAAACGCCTTTATAGAGTTTCGTTGAAACAGCAGGAAAAGCTCCTCACGTCCCGTCCACAGCATACCCAAAGGCCAAGAGCGCCATCACCAGCCCCGGGCAGGGCGCACAAGTCTGCCTGTGTCTAATTAATGCATTGGTCCCGCTCGCAAGTAGCGGGCAGCGCTTGGCGCGCGGTGCGGTGGGGTGCGGTGAGAGGGCACGGGGTGGGGCGGGGCGGGGCGGGGCGCGGCGAGGGGGTGAGTGAACAGGGAAGGCTCGACTCCGCTCCGCCCGGGTTGGTTGGGGGAGAAAGGGGGCAAGGCTGTGTGGCGCCTGGGAGACGCGTTGCCATGGCGACAGCCTCCCCCGGCTGGGCCCCGGCTGGGCTTTGGCCTCGGGGCGACATGCGCCCCCTGTTGACGGCGGCGTGGTGGGAGGGTAGCGAGGAGGGGAGGGGGAGGGAGGGCGGGCAGGGTGGAGCGAGCAAACCAGAGAGGAAAGGGTGGAAGCGCGACTCTGCTGGCTGTATACTGCGTACACATGTACTGGGTGTCCGGGCCGGGCCGGGCCGGGACGCCCGGGTAGGTAAAGGTGATGACACCCTGTAAGGTACGTAGAGCCGGCCCGGCGCGGCCCGGCCCGGCCCGGTGCGGGGCGGCGAGCACCATAAGCACATGGGCCATTCGGCCAGACGACTCCCATACCCATGCTTACCCCCAACCCAGGAAGGACCCAGGGGCGGCCGAAGGAAACAAAAACAACACGTTGCTAGGTTTGCGCCGGACAGGGCAGCCCTCGAGGCCACAGCCGCCGCTGCCCCGGCCCGGCCCGTCAGTCATCAGACCCCAGCCGAGAAGGGCCGTGGGGGGCGGGGGCGGCGCGGGGCGGGGGCGGCGCGGCGCCGGGAGAGAAGGGCGCCGGCGCCCGGCCCGGCCGGGTCAGTGAAGGGAAGGGGGTGGGGAGGGACAGAGACAGCCTTTAGTTTATTAAAGGATTTATTAGGGGGAATTGAAATTATCGCGGGCAAAAAGGAGAGAGAAAATTTGACCCATCGAAATTCCGATTACATGTTGGAGTAAAATTTTAGACAGAGATTTGTGGAAAGAAGTAGAAAGAGATTTTGTAAAAGAAAAGTCGAGATATTAGGGTTATGTTGTGATGTCTGCCAGGTTCCCTAGATAGAGGGTTAGTTTGCGAACAGGGAATCACTAATACGTATCGTTAACTCGCCTCAGAATGAGACAGAGAGGGAGGGAGAGAGAAAGAGATGGAGGGAGAGAGAGAGAGAGAGAACTGGCAGAGGTGCGCCCGCCACGCCCCGCCTGTCTCATTACACAGCCCCGCGAGAGGTACAAGAGCCGTGCTAAGGCCGTCGCTCGATCTCTGCAATCCGAGCGAGCAGCGTCCGGAAACGTGGCACGGCGTGGCGCGCGGTAGTGAGCACCCTGCCCCGCCCCGCCCCGCGCGCCCGCACCAGCCACGCCACCCCCTGGCTGCCGCCGCCGCCCCCGCCGCCCCTTCAGGTTGTCATTCTCAGGCGCCGCGCAGCGCCGCGCCCTTTCCCTCCGGCCTGAGCCAGGTCGCTACTTCTCTCTTTATCCTCATCCCCCAGAGCCACGGTAAGCAGTGGCAGACCTGGCAGACCAGACCCGCGCGACCAGGCCCGGCCCGGTCATTGATCCGGTACTGCATAGGGGAGAGGG
Organism: Frankliniella intonsa; assembly: GCA_033675135.1. NCBI lineage: Eukaryota > Metazoa > Arthropoda > Insecta > Thysanoptera > Thripidae > Frankliniella > Frankliniella intonsa. Next base: position 14,450,556 of record CM066253.1, read on the forward strand.
GTCGTGTCCACGCGCGCAGCCAGCTCCTCAGCCAGCGAAGCCAGCGCAGCCAGCGCAGCCAGTGCAGCCAGTGCAGCCAGTGCAGCCAGCGCAGCCAGCTCTTCAGCCAGTGCAGTCAGCGCAGCCAGCTCCTCAGTCAGTGCAGCCAGCGCAGCCAGCGCAGACAGCCCTGCTTTGCCCTGCCAGCCAGTGAGTTCTGGTGTCGGTTCCGTTCGGTTCGGCGACGCAGACAAACACAAGGAAGGGGCTGTGGGCTGAGACCTCCGACACGACCTCCACCGCCTCCACCCCGCCCGGCCTGGCCGGGCCGGCCCCGCCCGCGGCCAGCATCCCCCGCCAGTGACCCTCCACGGCGGGGCGGGGCGGGGCGGGGTCGCGAGGGGAGGTAAGGGTGAATCTGCGGGCGGAAGGGAGCATGCAGAGGCAAGTAACAAAACTGAGAGCGCGCCATCGCAGCGGCAGCCAAGGGGAAAGGGATACGGGGTGGGGAAGCACAGAGAGCGTCGGAGAACGAGGCGAGGCGAGAGGACAGTGTCCGGGACGGGACGGGGTGAAGCAGAATGGAGAAGGAAAATGACGGGCGGATAGCCCGGGCAGGGCAGCGGCGACCAGGACGGGAAGCGGAAGAGGGACGGGGAGGACGAAACGAAAAGGGAGGGACGGAGGGAAGACGTGTAACCTGTGGCTCTCCCCGCTGCCCTCGCCCCTCCCCCACCCCCGCAACGGCGCCAGCGGCCCCCTCGCCTCGCCTCGCCTCGGCAGAACCACCGGTGGAGCCGTCGTTTACAGACCTGAAGGCGCTTTGCTAACAGGCTCCGCCTGGACAAGGGCTGGGCTGGGGTTCCTTACCACGGGTGTCTAGATGGACTGCGCACTGTACTGTACTTGGCGTTCGGGTCCTAATCTCCTCGAGCTGACGCAAAGGCACCCAAGAAGACACCCTACGGTCTGACCCCCAGCCTTCCCCCCGGCCTCGGCCTCTCTGGGCTGCTAGTGTAGGTGGGCCGGGCCGCGCGGGGCAGGGCAGGGGGCAGCGCGCGGTCATCAGATGAGGGTGACAGCCAGAGTGGCCTCGGCCGCCCCGCCCCGCCCCGCCCCGCCCGCCGCAGCCTATGAGGCGACCTTGGCAGAGCGCGGCGCGGACCTCTGGGAAGGCCGGCGGGGCGGGGCGGCACCCGCGGCACCGCGGTCGAGTCGGCCGCTATTTCGAGTTCGAGTGACATGTGCAGGCCAGGCGACACGGCGCTGGGGCCGGGCGGGGCGGGGCGGGGCAGGGCGTGCCGTGCAGCACCGGAGGCGAGGGGCTCATGCCGCGGGCCGGGGCGGGGCGGGACGGGAGGGAGGAGGGCCTCGAGGAGGGCCCTGATTCGGAACAGTGTTCCCTCTCGGGTATGGAGCTGCTCCATGAGTGGGACGTGGGACGAGGTCAGAGGCATGGGAGCGATGTTCTGAACGTTCTGAATCAGTCGGCCGGCACGCCCGCGAGCTCCGCACTACACTGGACCTTCGCTGAGTAATCCACCAGGGTTTGGGTTTGGCGGCAGCCAGGACGCCCTTATTGCAAACTGTGGCGGTCGCGTCGCCTGTCCGCCGCACGCCGCCGCGGCCACGGCCTGCGCGGCAGGTGGTAACGGCCGGCCCGCCGCCCGCCTCCGAGAATCGCAGGGACGGACGTGTTCCTGGTACTCGCTGCAGATGGGCCCGGCCCCGCCCCGCCCCGCCCCGCCCCGCGGCCCTCCGATGGCGGCGGGGCGGGGCGGCGCACAAGCACGCGGTGGCCGCGCCGGGCCGGGGCGTAAATAGACCCCTGACTCACTCGAGCGCGGCCGGGGCGGCTGCAGCCTAGCCCTCTGCAGCACAGCCCAGGCCAGGCCCGGCGCACCCCGGCCGCCTCCTTCCAGAGCCACATCCCCATCCCCTGCCTCCGGCCAGCCTCCAGGGCGCCCTCAGCACCGCCCGCCCCGTTCACCGACGCGCCGCGCCGCGACGCCCAGATAGCCGACCGGCGTTTCTCCGAAGTGGACGAGTTCCTGGAAGCATCCGTCATTCCCGGAGCCGGCAGGTGTGGCAGCCGCCTGTGGCTGGGCCTGTGGCTGGGCCTGTGCCGCGGCCCTCTCCCGCCCCGCCCCGCCTGCCCTGCCGGCCCCCGGAGCCCGGAGCGCCCCGCCCGGCCCGGAGCATGCCCGGAGCCTCTGGAGCCGCCCGGCTCGAACAGGTTCTCGGGCTCGGGCCAGAGGGGACCCCGCCCCGCCCCGCCCCGCCCCGCCCCACCCCGGCCGGCGCGCCGGCGCCGTGCAGATTGGGTCCATGCCTCTCCTCTCCCGCCCCGCCCCGCCCCGCCCGTTACGCGTGGACACGCTCACTGAGGGTCGCGGCTGGTCGCGGCGCGAGTGGGAGACTCTGCAGCTCAGTGCACTACGCTATCGAAACAGGAGGGATGTTTGGGATCTGAGGGGGGCGGTCGGAGGGGGCAGGAGAAGGGAGGAAAGAGGGAGAAGAGAAAGAACAGAAAAGAGAAAGAGAGAGAGGTGAAGAATGCTTACCAGGGTGGCTACGTTTTTGGAATCGCAGAGAAGACGGGGAGTCAGAGAAAAATGAGTTTTTCTGGGAAACCGTTTTTAGTACGAGAACTTCTTTTTCTACAACTAAATATCTTCGATTCTAATCGATTTTATTCTCTCGTTTGCTCTGCTCGCGATTTCCTGATGTAAATGTCTTTAATCAACAATAGCATCCAACCATCGGATTTCTACAAAAGGGCACCCCGGTTTACAGATCAGAGCGAAATAAACGACGCCTAAAGATTCGTAACTACATTGCAAAGAAAGAGAAATTACCAGGGTGGGGTTCCAATAGTAGGAAGGCAGCCGGTACGAGCAGCGAGACAGACAGCGTGACCAGCGACCCGAGCCCCCGTCCACGGCTACAGCCACCTGTTCGCTGGGCTCGCTCTGGCTGCGGGGCGGGGCGGGGCGGGGCGGAGGTCACGGGTCGTGCTGGCTGGGCTTGATCAGCTCCGTTCGGGTAACGCCAGTGGTGCCCTGGTGCTGCTCGTGTCAGTCGCCGCGGCCCGTAGCGTATAGACAGCCATTCCAAGAAACGGCAAACGGCGGCCCCGCCCCGCCCCGCGTCCTGCACTCATCTATTTTTGTCACATCCACGGCGACCAACTCGTTAGAGAAGGGGTCCGACCCGGTCCAGTCCGGTCCGGGCGAGGCGGGGCGGGGCGAGGCGGGGCGAGGCGAGGCGGGGCGGGCCCGGCACGCGATACACACCAGAGCGCCTTCAGAAGGACGCAAGGCGCGGCGCGGTAGCGGGGCGGAGCCCGCGTCCAGTCCAGTCGGCAGGTAGGCAGGCAGCGCATTCCAGCTGAGGTCGCCCGCCCCGCCCCGCCCCGCGCGTTGAGTGAGGGCTGTCGCAGGAACCTGTATGAATCAAGGTGGACACTAAAAAACGAAACTAATGAGACGAGTGTGCCTCTTTTTATTTCTTTAGGGGAGGGGATGGCGGCGGTGCCAGAGCCTTTGCGAATAAGGTTTCGGAGTCTGTACACTACCGCCGTGAAGGCCGGCCGACGAGAGGGGCGCGTCCCCTTGAAACACCCTCAGGCGGGGCGGGGCGGGGTGCGGATCACCCCCGAGCCGCGAGCTGATAAAGGCTCGAGAACCTCCACCGAGGCGCCAGTAGTGGCGGGGTGAGGCAGGGGTCAGAGGCCACGGAGAGGCGCCCGGCGCCAGGTGTAGTCGCCCGGCCCGCGGGGCACAACGGCGTGGGCGCGAGAGCGCTGGCGAACCCGGCGCGGCGCGGCGGACGCGGGCGGAAGCGCACCACAACGTAGATGCAAACACGGCACACACGCCAGCGCAACGCCTGAAACTGGAGCCGCCCACCCCGCCCCGCCCCGCCCCGCCCCGCCAGCGCTGCAAGAGCAGCACCTGCACCTGGCGAAACTAAAGCCCAGCGCCGCCCGCCCCGCCCGCCCAGCCCCGCCCACGACTGTGCACGCGCCGCGCCGCGCCACCTGCGATATGTCATGCGGCGCCTCCTGACGTGATGAGCGCAGGGCAGAGCCTTGAGCGCCCTTCGCTTCGCTCGCCTCCCCCCCGGCGCCTAGGCCTAGGGAAGGGCCGCAGGGCAGGGCTGGGGTAGGGGCTCGTAAGAGCTCCGCGGCAAAAGCCGGGAGGAGCTAGCCGGGGAGAGCGGTGAGCTGCAATACCAGCAGAGACAAAGGTCCACGGGCACCAGGAGCAGGGGGTGGTAGACTGCGGCGGGGGCGGGGCGGGGCGGGGCGGGGCGGGACGGTCGGGGGAAGGGGTGGGGGCAGCTGGGCTTCGATCGCCCCTCTGCCCAGTACGCTGCGCCGTGCCCCGCCCCGCCCCGCCCCGCCGTAGCGCGACCGCCCAGTTTCCTTTGTGTTTCCTTGTCTCTCTTGCACCCCCATCTCACCCTCTCCTCACATCATACTGAACCCTCCACTCGGCGCGCAGCGCGCACAGTACAGGAGCACAGCCCGGGAACACAGGGCCCAAACTCGGCCCGGAGTTTCAAGCTACATGGTTTACAAAAGATGAATAACGGAAAACGGGAGAAAAGTAAAATGTAAGAATTGCAAGACCAGTAGGTGCAATACGAATCGCACCAGCCGTTTGAATAGCAATTATTCAGTCAAAAATTGTATCTTTTATCAATTTTTGAAAACAGAAGTGATTGTTTTAGTGGTGTGCCAACTACTTGCTACCACACGGCCTAGTAACATTCAGGTGGAACAGTGTGAAGTATGACAGATGTTCCGTAGCGCCAAGTCGCTAATCATTCGAAGCAGTTCAGGATCACATTCCACCGAGGACTCCATAACTCCAACACGAGGGTAGGGACACGACAATCATAAGTGCAGCGCGTATCCGAAGCTGAGGCTCAGTGCGCCTCCCACCCAATCCACCACCCTCCCGTCAGCCCGGGCAGAGCCGGCCGCCCCGCCCCGCCCCGCCCCGCCCCAGCCCACTTCAAACCAGCGCGCCAATGATGGAAAGCAAATTCCTGACCAGTCGGCTTTGCCGGATGCACCGGGCCGCCCCGCCCCTCCCCACCCAAATCCCCCTTCCCTTTCCCCTGAGGCCGGCGATCGCAGACCGGCGGGCCGCGGTGCGGCGCGGTGCGGTGCGGTGCGGTGCGGTGCGGTGCGGTGCGGCGCGGTGCGGTGCGGTGCGGTGCGGTGCGGTGCGGTGCTGTGCGGCGCGGTGCGGTGCGGCGCGGCGCGGCGCGCCCCAAGGCCGAGCAGGCCCGGCCGGCCGGCCGGCAGTGTGACGTGGCCGCTGTGTCTCCCGCTCCACTCCGCCCGCCCGTCCATGCCGTTCCATCCTCTAGAGCTCTAGAGCCTCTAGAGCGACCCGCTCGAGGACTGTTCGAGAAGCGCTCCGCTCCGCGCGCCGGGCCGCGCACCTCAACTCGTTTGATTATCAAGTGCGGAGCGGAGCGCGCTGAGCCAGCCTCTACGGGCCGGGCCGCGCCGGCATGCGTCATGGCCTGCACGGCCTGCGTGGCGAGCTGGTGCAGCGCGGCGGGGCGGGGCGCGGCGGCGCGGGGCGGGGCGGGGCGGGCGCCGCGCTGACCTCAGGCGCCGCGCCGCGCCACGCCGCTCCCACACAACGGCACAGTCACCTCTCCTCCCCGTCCGTCCCCCTCAGGCAGGGCAGGTCGGCCGCGGGGCGGGTGGGGTCGGGGAAGTCCTCCCTCTGTCCTGGCCGATAGGTGGCTGACCCGAGCGGCCGTACAGTGGCGGAGCGGAGCAGGGCGGGGCGTGAGGGGAGGGGGGGGGGAGGGGGGAAGGCGAGCTACGTCCCATTTGGGACCCTCAGATCTATACGGCTCCGATGCTCTTGCCGGTCGGTCGGCCCTCGGCCCCGGGTCCGAACAAAGCCGAGCAGAACCCGGCCCTGCCTGCATGGGGGGATCAAAGCCGATTTTTATTATTGCTGGATTCTCTGTCACCCCTGCACTTACAAAATAATTTTGTCGATTGACGAAAATTTAAAAAAAAACAACAAAAACATTATATTTATGTAATACATTGAATCAGTTATCAACAAAAATGTTTTTACTGCAACCAAAACTATTTGGTGTAATACTTTATTTAAATAATTTTACATAGCTTGGATTACGGAACTGTGTCTGTTACGACTGTAAAGTGAATTGAACAGCAGACTAAAATGAATTTTAGCATTACATTAATGTTGATATCAACTTACTTTACAGCACTTAAAACACGGTTAGTTCGTAACATTACATAGTGACATAACCCACGGAGACAATGATAAGAAAACAAATCACAAGAAGTAGAAAGCGCCGCAGAGCCGCGCCGCGCGTCGGGTCGGGTCGGGTCCGGTACTCCCGACTTCGACTCCGGACCCCTTCGGGTCGGGCCCGCTCGCTCGGGTCGGCTCGTGGATCCCGTGGATCTGTGGGTCCCTAGCCGGTCCTGCCGAGGCGAGCTGGTGCGCTCCGCGAGGGAGGGGGGAGGCGCGGGGAGGGGGTGGGGGTGCCCCACGGTGCCGCTGCCCGGACAGCTCAGCGCCCGGGGCGGGGCGGGGTGAGGCGGGGGGAGGGGGAGGGACACAACAAGTGCAGCCTTCGCCTCCCCCCCCTCCCCCGCACCGGGCACGCTCCTGCAGCGGTGCTGCGCCATCACGTGAGGGCGTTATCAAATGTTTATTACTTTTCTCTCGAAACGAAGAAAAGGTAAAGAACAAGACAAACGTTACACCGCCGGCGATGAGCCTAGCGTGACGCAATGCAAAGAGCTCGTAGGCAGGCGACCGCGTGGCGTCAGCAGGCAGGGCAGGCGCACCCGGCACCCGCCGTGGCACAGTGACGCGCGGGGCGGGGCGGGGCGGGGCGGGGCGGGCGCGGCGTGACGCACCCGCGCACGCGGTCACCAGGCCCCGCCCCGCCCCGCCCCGCCCCGCCCCGACAGGTCCGCCCACTCAACCCGCCTCACCCCACCTGCACATGCTAATCAACGCCAGAGGTCTCCGATCAAAGTGCGCCGATCACAACTCGAGCGCGCCGCGCCGCGCTCACCTCCTCTCCTCCCGCTGTTGTTATTTGTGTTATTTGGTGTTGTTGTTGGTGTTGCTTTTGGTGTTGACGTTACCGCTGTCGCAGTTGACGGCGTGGCCCAGTGACGGAGGCCGCCACGGCACGCTGCTGGCAGGAATGAAATGTGCATATTCCGCCTGTTTGCAGAACAACGAGGAAATTCCACGCAGAAAAAAAAAAGTTCCGGGACGGAACGTGGAAGAAGATGCTGGGTATGTGCCTGTACAGGGTGGCCCACAGACCCCTTCCTTTTTGGTGACACATGGAAGGAGAAGGCGGTGCGGTGCACACCACTGTGGTCATAGTGTTGCCAGGGATTTGTTTAACTTTAGGTGCAGGGACCCCAGCTGGGTGATTCCGAGCAGCGTTTAGTAGTGTCCTCTCTCTCTCTCTTGTTCCTTATGGCCGGGCCGCATGAGTGCGACAAGAACAGAGAGACGAAACCAGGAGCCACCGCAAGGGGGCAGTCAGACAGAAAGACAGGCAGACAGACAGACAGACATGCAGGCGGACGGGCAGACGCCCGGATCTCTACTCTATCCCAATTCATTGGCGGGTGAGCGCCAAGGACAGCAGAGCCGAGCAGAGCCTGGTCGGTCGCGCTCGGCTCTGCCGTCGCGTCAGCTGTGCCGCCCACCAGACACCGAACTGTAGCTACGTCCCTTAGCGAGGACTCTCCCAACCCGAAGGGGGTGCAAGGAGGAGAGGAAGGGCTGCAGGATAAAGCTCCTGTCGCCTCGCCTCGGCACCCGCTCCACGTCCGGGTAGGCAACCCGCTCGCATGCGCGTCCGGCGGGACTGCCTACCTGCACGGGGCTCCGCGGCGCGGCGGAGCGGCCGGCGGCGCTGGGGCGGCTGATACTGCTGGGGTGGGGACACCGCCGCGCCGCGCCACCGCACCAAGGAGCCCTTTCTGACGGACAATGCTGGCAAGCAGAATTTTCATTCGGGTACCCGATGGGACCCGAGCTGCGTCCGAAAACGACAGGGGGTGCAAGGAGGAGAGGAAGGGCTGCAGGATAAAGCTCGTGTCGCCTCGCCTCGGCACCCGCTCCACGTCCAGGTAGGCAACCCGCTCGCATGCGCGCCCGGCGGGACTGCCTACCTGCACGGGGCTCCGCGGCGCGGCGGAGCGGCCGGCGGCGCTGGCGCTGGGGCGGCCGATACTGCTGGGGTGGGGACACCGCCGCGCCGCGCCGCCGCACCACTTTCTGACGGACAATGCTGGCAAGCAGAATTTTCATTCGGGTACCCGATGGGACCCGAGCTGCGTCCGAAAACGACAGGTGTGAGCGAGCTGAAGCTATGGTCCGCTTCGAACCCCTCTCGCTCCCACCTGTTGTTTCCGGACGCAGTCCGGGTCCCGTCGGGTACCTCTGAATGAAAACTCTGCTGGCGAGCCGGTCACAGTCTGCCAAATAGTGACCTACGCGAGGCGTACGTAAGACCATGCGGCAGGACCGTGGCAGGGCAGGACATACCTCTCATTATTGTACAAGGTAGACGCACGTTAAAACCGTGAGAGGCTAAGCTAAAAGTGCGTCTACCTTGGCCTGCGGCGCGCTGAAGTTGGATGCTAAAACACCGATAATCTACAATTGGTAGTTGTGCCTGTCGACATCTCTCACCCCACGTCCACGCCTGGCGCCTCACCTCACGCCGTCTTCCCGTCGGTCTCCCCTCGGTGCATTCTGACAGGGCCGAGCATATAAAGTTCAAATCAAATAAAATTTAAATTTAGCTCAGCCAATCAAAAGAAATAGCCGCGGCGCCGGGCTGAGCCGGGCTGAGCCGGGGATAGGCCTGCCATGAGTCATCAGGTCCGCTCCGATAACGCAACGCCTCGGCAGGGCAGGACGAGGAGAGCCTGCCTGATAGCCCCTACCCTACCCCGGCGGGGCCGGGCTGGGCCGGGCCGGGCCGGGCTCACGTACCGGCCGGCAGGGCCGGGCCGGATACAGACAGTCGCTATGCAAATCAAACCTAGCGACACGGGGGCCGGGCCGGGCCGGGCCAGGCGGGGAATGCTCTTCTTCACCCCGCTAGGCCAGGCTAGGTTCCACTGCGGGGCGGGGCGGGGCAGACACGCGCGGAACTCACTCGGGTTTACTGAAGTTTGACACGGCGAAGGTGGGGGAGGCTTGCACCAGGGCGGCCGGCAATAACAGTCCCCCTCCCACACCTTGTTCGAGAGAGTGCCAAGCCGAGCCGAGGGACGCCACGCCACGCCACGCCTCTAGAGAGAGAGAGAGAGCGCGCATGAGCACGCGTGCGACAGGACAGTGCAGCCTAGTTGGCAGCAGGCGGCCTGCAGGGGGCCTGCTGCAGCTGCCGCGCCGGCCCAACATCTCTTTGGCCCATCGGCACGCAGGTGCGAGGAGCGCGACACCAGCGCCAAGGCCGGGGGAGGGGGGGGGGGCTGCGGACCTGAGTCCACGAGTACCGTACGCGGGGAGGTGCCGCCCCGCGCCCGCCCCGCGCCCGCCCCACCCCGCCCGTCACTGGCGGAGGTGGTGGGCAGGATGGACAGGGCGGCTCCAAGACTTGCAGTGACAGACGACAACTTTAACTTACGTCTTGAAGCACGACCGAGCCATGGGCACACGGCGGCGAGTCGAGTCGTTATCACCCCCCCCCCTCCCCTCCCGGCCCCTACATGACTCGCAGCACCCGGGCGGGGCGGGGCGGGGCGGGGCGGGGCGGGGCGGGGCGGACGCACCTGCAGGCCAGGCTCAGGGGGTCGGCGTCAATGGGCAACGGCTTGGCCCGGCTATTTCGGCCGGTGACAGACTACCGACTGCAGTCCCGCCCCACCCCGCCCCGCCCGGGGAGAGAGGAGACACCAGCACGCCTGATGATCAAGGGGAGGCGGGGCGGAGGGCCGGGCCTGAGGATTAGGGGAGCAAGGTGTGAGGGAAGGGAGGGACAGACAGAGATTTAAATCTCGGCTGGGCAGGGCTGCGGCAGGGGCAGGGGCAGGCCAGCGCACCTCTCATTGCAGGCCTGTGCCTGGTGCATGCCGAGTGACGCTGGCGCCCCCCCCCCCTGCCACGCCACCTGTCTCCCCCTCCCCCTCATCCAGCCGCACACACAGCGGCCGGCCGGCCGGTGCGGATCCAGGCCTGGTGAGGGAGAGGGGGGGGGGCAGGTAGAGAAGACGAGGAGGAGGCGGCAGGCAGAGGAGGAGGCCCGCTCCCGCTGGCGTGGTGTGGCGTGGCGTGGCGTGGCCCGGCCGGCTGGCCCGGCGCGCCGAGTAGTAGAGGCTTCACAGCAGTTCTCGGAACTCAGCATACTCCTTCCAAGAACAGGCGGACGACTCTCGCGGCGGGGCCGCCCGAGGAGGGGAGGGGAGGGGAGCGGAGGAGAGGGGCTGAGTGCGGTGTCGTGGCCGGCCGGCCGGCCGGTGGCTCGGGCGGGGCGGGGCGGGGCGCGGGGGGGGGGGCGGGGCGGGGGGGGGCGCGGCGGGGCGGCAGGGCCCGTCTGACAAGCTCTGCTCGCTGGTGCTGGTCGCTGGTGCGCTCTGCTGTGCTGTGCGCTGCTCCGCTCCGTCCGAACCTCCTGTTGTCCTCCCCTCCCCTCTCCTCGGCAGGATCCCCCATACTGCACGCCGGTGAGGTGAACGTTTTGTTTCAGCGCGGTTCTGCACAAATTTACGCCCTGAAAAGTTGTTCCCAGTCGACGTGTGGCGTTCTTCGTCCGCCCCGTCCCGCCCGGCCCCGATCATACACCCGGCTCGGCTCGCCACGGTCGCTCTGGGTACTGTAGTCTCCCTCTCTGTGGGGCGCGCGGCGCGGCTTTCTCGGAAGCGACACCCTGCCACGCTGTGCTACGCCACCCCGACAATAAAAGTACACGAACGCTACGCCGCGCCCAGGGCCGGACCGACCGCGCGTGCAGCGTGGCGTGCCGCGGGGCGGGCCACGCCCTGGAGCTCAGCTCAGCTCCTGGAGTCTGGAGCTCCTCCAGGACCACGCCCTGGAGCTCAATTCAGCTCCTGGAGTCTGGGGCTACTCCAGGACCACGCCCTACTGGAGGTCGAGGGCGGCCCGCGCGCGCGCACCGCGGCACAGCGCGCTTCTATCAGTTTGAGGAGCAAGGGCGGGCACACCGATCTGGTTCCGGGCGGGGTACGTAGTGCACTGCACAGAGCTCCGCAGCGGGCCGGGCCGGGCCGCGAACCACGTCAATGACAGGCCAGGGAAGCTTGCCGGGGCGGCTGCCTCTTCTGCAGCCGCTTTTTTGGGCAAGTCAGCGCGACATGGCACTGGGGGTCGTCATGCTTGAGTGTGTATAGCGAGCGGCTAGAAGCGCCGAGCCCGTCAGAGTGGTGCTGTTGAACTTGCAGAGCGATGCAAACAGGCAATTGGCAAACGGGTGCGCCCCGCCCCGCCCCGCCCCGCCTCAGCGGGTGCCTGCAGCCGGCGGCACGCCATGCTGACAGGCCTCGCAGTCTCAGCGCAGCGCTGTCCCCTCCCCGACGCCGAGCGACGACGCGTCCGTCACGACGCGTAACGTGAGGGTAGCCGAGATCACAGGCAGGCTAGCCTTCAAGGGGCGCGCGCGGCCCGGCAGGGTGATTCCGAACAGCGTTTAGTAGTGCTCTCTCTCTCGCTCCTTATGGCCGTGCTCCGCTCCATGAATGCGACAAGGACAGAGAGACGAAACCACTGTGCGGAATCACCCTACAGGTGCAGGTGGTGAGGGGGTGCGGGCCGCCCGCTAAGGGCCGCGGCGGTCGCGGCGGTGCCCTGCCCGGTGCAATTCGGCGGAATAGCAGCGCTGCCGGGAAAACAATTACTTAACTCTGTGGTTATTCACACAGCATAACGGGGCTTATCTGCAGCGAGGCGAGGCCCGGCCCGGGGCCCGCGAGCCTCGGCCAAATCACATTAGAGACGACACGGACCACAGCGCGGGGCGGAGCGCGGCCGATCTCCGCGCTCCGAGAACTCGCGGGGTTCCGGGAACAGCGCCCGTCCCGGCCGGGCCCGGCCCAGCGCCGCGCCACCACCGGGACCCGAACCCGCGACCAGCCGTGCCGGGCTGGACCGCGCCGCGCCGCGCTGCCCCGCCCCGCCGGTGCGGCCCCGTGACCGCGCTAACGAGCAGCTTCCGTACAGCCGCGCGGGGCGGGGCGGGGCGGGGCGGCCGTGGCCTGCTGCTGAGCGGACAGAGGGTCACACTTAGGGACGGGCCCCTCAAAGTCACGTGAGAAACTCGACCGGGCCGGGCCGGGCTGGGCAGGGCAGGGCGGGCGAGCGGCTGGGCCGGGCTGCCCGTGGAAGCGATCGCTCTCTCACTCTCTCCCTCTCCCCTGCGCCCTCCATCCACCAGCACTGCCCCCCCCCCCTCTCTCTCTCTCTCCTCCACAGGGCCTGCTGGGCCGAGGGGCCCAAAACGACCACCGGTCTACCTTGACAACGGCACAGCCCAAGCCCAAGCCAGCCCCGGGCCGGCACACAGCGGCACAACGCCCAGCAAGTCGAACCAAATAGGATGAGAGGGGGGAGGGGGGGGGGGGGCAGAGAGAGGCAGAGAAGGGCTTGTCTTGCCAAGGCCAGAAGGAAACCAACTGCGCGATCAGCAACTAATGAAAGTGTCCCTTAGCAAAATCTGTCGGGTCGTCGCACTTCTAGTCGATTCATCCACACAACAGCGTGCGAGCGAAAGGGGTAGCGGTAGACGTGGCGCACACGGCAAAAATTGGTTAGTGCAAAGCGCTAGGTTATTTCTGAATCCGCCAACTCACATTTCGCTGTGGCCACTAATAATAAGCTGCCAGAGCAAAGATTTGGTTGCTACAGCGCAGCCAGCTCTGTTTGCACACCCACGAAAGGTTGGGTTTAGTTTTCGGAATAGGTTGGCTCGGGTTGGCTACTGTACTGTACTGTAAGGAATGCTTCGCTGTAGCAACGAACTCTTCGCTCTGGCAACCGATTAATAGTCGCCACAGCAAATTTATTGCCTGTTTCGAAACAAATCTTTCTTTTTTTCCCGTGGCACACCCACACACTTCTGGTTGAATATCGTTTAATTCGGCCTACAAACTTGAACAATACAGCACCCACCGCCCAGCTCCCCGGGTGATATCAGTCGACCCGGCACACAACATGAGTCACATCAAAGCAGATAACTCTTCCCCCCTCCCCTCCCACTCGCACAAGCCGAGCTGCGCGCAGCACAGCGCCCGTCCCGTCACGCGGGGAATGAGGGGGGAAGGGGGGGCTAGACTTGGGACTGCGGGGAGTTGGATTCGCAAAAGCAAAGGCATAAATGAAAGGAGGGGGTCCGTGATCCAGTGGTGGAAACCGGTGCGCTACACCGCAAAGCGTCCAAGAAGAGGCAGGGCTCTCGCGAGGCTACAGTCGACGCGACGCGACGCAAGACGCACTCCACCACATCGACTCGCGGTGATGCAATGTGCGCGACTGCCTCTGACCTGCGAATCTGAGCGGCCCGCCCCACCCCGCCCCGCCCCGGCCCGGCCCGGCCCTCTCGCTGTCCCTTTTCTTCTCGAACACTTGGCTGCTCCTCATTCGGACTAAGAAGCGATCAGCTGCGATAGCAAGTCATTTTAAGCGCGTTATCTATCGGTGGCGCGGGGCAGAGGGGTGGGGGTGGGGGGGATGCCCCGGTAGGATGGGGTGGCCGGCCGGCGGTGGCGTCATGCCTTGATAGAGCGGCAGCGGCTCACTCATTGAGCTGCGCGGGGCGGGGCGGGGCGTGGCGGGGCGGGGCGGGGCAGGGGCGGGGCGCCCCTGATTGGAGCAGTGCAGCGCGGCGGCGCGCAGGACCGGCGGCGCACTATCTACCTAGGCCGGGCCGGGCCGCGGTGACCGTTCGTAGAACAGTGACTTTGGGTCCTTCGGGTTCCGCGACCCCGCCCGGCCCCGCCCCGCCCCGCGCCGCCCTGCTGCGCCATCGTGTGACACCCGTTGCCCGGCTGTCACACGTACGACGAAGGGGCTAAGACTTGGCTACTGTATTGTGTAAGTCTTTTCAAGCACGTTGCGTAAAGTTTCGGCGGACACACCGGCGTTCTTCGTAACGTTACGAACATGATTCGGATTCTTACTCGGTAATGTAATGTTATGAAGAACCCCAAAAAGCGATAAGCTTGTTCGTCGCTAGGTCTTGACGTGACAAAACGCCAAGGTAATAAAGCACTTGGAGACGCGTATAACAGGAACGGGTCTCGGATTCGAGACTTCTGCGCACTGTTTACTCGTTTTCTCGATGAGCAGAAGTACCGGGTGTTTCTCTGAATGCATAACAGTGTTGCGGGTTTGCGTACCCCATTCGCCCATTAGGCGCCATGGCCCTCGCAGCGCTGGCGAGTATGCAGCCCCGCAACACTGTGACGCATTCAAAGAAACACCCGGTACAAAACGCCCAGCCCAGGGCTTTATGTTGTCTGGAGCTGTGCGAGGAGAGGCGCCCGGAGACGTGAGCTGCCACCTGCCGGGTGTTCGGAGGAGGCATGTGTCCGGGGCCGGGGCCGGGGCCGGGGCCCGCCAGAGAGCCTTGAGGACCCGCCCCGCGCCGCCCCGCACTCACTCAGCTCGGCGCCATTCCGACAAAGTCTGTTTAAGTTTTCTTTGGAACAGGCGTTTCGTCGAAGAGAACTCGTGCCACGCGGAGCTCAACGCGTCGGGGCGGGGCGGGGCGGGGCGGGGCGGTGCGGTGCGGGTGCTGCTGCACACACGGGATGGACCCCGTGGAGTGCGGCTGCGATATGACCAGCACTGTCGCGGCGACACCCTCCCCGCGGCGCGCTCATGTGGCGGGCATTTGCACGTGTGCTCCGACCGCTTTCTTCTCTCGTGTCTTATGGGCCTCATTTGCCTTTCACTCCTTTTTTTTGCGTGTTTCCACACGCTGCGCACCTGGGGGAGAGCCTTGCGCGCTCTGAGGGCAGCGAGGCAGCCCTTTGCCTCCGCACCGCCTTCATCTGATCCGCTAAGATCCTCGCACAGAATCCTCGTTCGTGCTGTAGTAAGATATCCTGCCCGACCGAAGTGGGGAGCCGTCTCCGAGGTCCTTGCGTGGGACAGAGACGTAAAGCACGTGTTCACAAAATCCGTTCCCTTCGTCCGAAGCGTCGACTTAAGATTTGCAACGACCCTGCAAAAATACAAGGACAGGTGAACCGTGTGAGGGCGTCATCGACTAGCGCTGATCCACATGCAGGGACCGGAGGCCACCTGCTCCGGAGAGCGGTGGGAGGGAGAGGGGCCGCTCCAGTCCAGACGCAACAAGAAGAGAGAGAGAGAAAGGGGGGGAGTTGTGCCCCAGGGAGTGGCGGCGCGTGGAGGCCCGGCCCGGCGCGGCCCGGCCTCCAGCCCGGCTCGGAGCGGATGTACGGGAACGCGTCGTGCTATCGGGTCCCTCATGGAGACGAAGTGAGGGGGAGGAGGAGAGAGCCTGCGCGCGCGCGCAGGGGGGAGAGAGAGGGAGAGAGGGAGGGAGAGGGAGCAGAGGCACGCCGCACGCTTGGCAGGTCATGGTGCTGGGACCGACTTGGCGCAAGGCAGGCCCTGCGCCCTGCTGGCTCTGCGGCCGGGCCCCGCCCCGCCCCGCCCCGCCCGCAGGGAACCCCTTTACCTCCGAGTGAGTCAGGGGATGGACGGAGGAGGACCCGACCCGACACCTGCACTCGCGTCGGTAAGTGGCAAAGCAAGGAGCCTGCTTATTGTCCAAGGAGAGGAATCTCAGGGGCGGGGTGGGGTGGGGTGGGGTGGGGCGGGGCGGGGCGGGGCGGGGCGCGGCGGGGTCCGACCCGGGAGGGAGCAGGAGGAGTCCTTCCTATTCATGACGATGTACGCTGCCCTGCCCTGCCCCTGCCCCCGGGTGGGTGGCGTTGGGCGGAGCGGGGCGGCCGGCGCGGCGCTCTGTTCGTTCGGCAGGCACCTTCCCCTCCCTCCCCCAGTCAGAGGGGTGCGGGGTGGGGCGGGGCGGGGCGGGGCGCGCCTGGCGCCAGCACTTGCTGCTTGCGGGCGCGCCCCTCCCCCGTCTGCTCAGCTCCCTGCGCCGAGGGGGGGGGGGGGACACTATACAACACACCGACAGCCAGTGCGGGGACTACCCCCACCCGAGGGCGGGCCGGGCCGGCGCCAGGCGAGCTGCTGAAGGTGGGTCAAAACTCTCTTCTCCAAAATAAACACACGATATTTCCCCCGAATGTGCGCGAGTGTGAGACTTGATCCACAAATAGAACCCTTTTGGCGAGGCCGAGGCCAACCTGAAGCACGAACGAATGTGTGTGTGTATGAGAGAGAGAGAGAGAGAGAGAGAGAGAGAGAGAGAGAGAGAGAGAGAGAGAGAGAGAGAGAGAGAGAGGACGCGTCCTCGGCTGCTGCACATGCACAAGCTGGTGACGGACGAGGTGCCGTGCTGGGCGGCTGAGCGCTGCCAAACACCTTGAGCGCGCTGGGCGCTGTCTCGCCTCGACCCCAAACCAATGGAGAGCACAGCAAAAGAAATGGGGTACTATCAGTCGCAAAAGAATTGGCTCTGCGATACGGTACCCCACGGGAGAGACTTCCTCTAAGGAAAGCATGGCGAGCCCCTATAGCGCGCGGTGTATCCACGGGCACAACTGATAGTACACCCCGCTAGAGTGAAACTGGAACCCTAACTAGAGAATCACGCCCGCTGCTTCTGCTTCCTCGTCTGCGCTCATTGGCTGGTGGCGACAGTGACGTCAGCGTTGGCCAATCAGAGTCCTGGATGAAACAGGGCCGGCGGTAATGCTTTCCTTCTTCGGGCTCCAGTTCCGGTTCCACTCTAGCAGAATACCCTATCCTACTCGATACAGTTGTGCAGCGGCTGTGCTGTGGCGAGGCCCGGCCGGTGCGGTGGGCCTCTTAGCTGGAAGTGAGGCTAATCCGGCGGTCGGTCCCCTGGCTATGCCCGTCTATCGGAGATATTCGTGTGGGACACAAACGCTGCTCTCTTGATGACTCACACGTCCAGCATCAGGATGAGCTTCGAGTGGACGGCGCAGAGCGCAGTGACCGCGTTAGGCAGACAGGGAGGCTTCCCTGTGCACCCCGCCACGCACGGAGGCTTGTGCCGGTGAGGTGCAGTCTGTTCAACACTCGTGTTCCATCCACTGCTAAGTGCAACGCAACGTCTGTGCGCCTTCCTGAGCCGGTGCCGTCATGAGTGCGACGAAGAGAGAGCTGAGCCGAAGCAGTGTTGGCAACGCTGTGGAGAGGCGGGGCGGGGCGGGGCGGGCCGGCGCCTGGTGGACTGGACAAGTCCCGTACCCTGCCGGTGACCTGGCCGGGCCGGGCCGGGCCGTCCGCCTCCTTGGCGCCACGCCGTGTCCTCCCGCGGCCCAGGGCGCATGCGTAATCAGCCGGGGTAGGGCGTCAATGCCGCGGCCTGGGCCGCAGGGTGTTCCGCAGGGTGTCTCACCATAAAGTAAGTTCCTTACTTTATGGTGTCTCACAGGGTGTCTCACAGGGTGTCTCACAGGGTGTCTCACAGGGTGTCCCGCAGGGTGTCCCGCAGGGTGTCCCGCACGGAGGCCAAGGAGAGGCAGGGACAGGCACTGCAGTGAGTCACACAGGTGCCTGGGCGGTGCAGCGGGCCTGCAGGCCTACGCGTTTGTGCCAGTGCCACCTGTGGTGCCCCGACCTATCGACCACCCTGGAATCGACCATTACACACGGTCCGACAAGTGGTATACCATGGTATACCTTATCGATTCGAGTTCAAGGTCCTTTTGATGGAGAGAGGACTGGCCGGGCTGAGAGGATCACAGGAGGGAGACTGTCCTGTCCTGTCCTTCCCCGCCGTGCCACCTCGTCTCGCGGGGCGGGGCGGGTCACGCTGAGTAAACGCGCCCAGCTCTTTTGCGTAACGCCAGGGGAGGACCCCCGGGGCCGGGCCTGGCGGAGCTCGTGCGCGGGGCAAATACACGCGTGCGATAACGCTCAGGGCCTTGTCGCGCGTCCCGCCCGCGAGGATCCGTCCAACGCGGCAGGTGTTCCAGGGCGGGACCAGAGGTGACCAGCGTGGACAGGAGAGGAGGGGATATTAAATCGGGGTTCCGCATAATACAACAGGAATGCTGCTACGGAGGGGCAGAAACAGTTGAACACACACACACACACACACACTCGTACACAAACACAGGACGAGTCAGTGCGGGGCGAGGGGGACGGCTCGCGTGGGCGCCTAGAAGACGGCTGGCGGGGCGGTGCGGGCCTACAGGCTAGCCGGGCCGGGCTGGTACGAGTCGAGCACGGCGCCGGGCCCGCCCCGCCCAGGACAACGGCCCCGGCTGAGCCGCGCCGAGCCAAGCCAGTCAGGCCAGGCCCACCGGCCGCGGTCAGCCCGAGCAGGCAGGCAGCCAGCCGGCAGCCCGCCAGCCGCCCCGCCGCCGCCACCGCGGCAGCAGTAGAGCGGAGCGGTAGTAGAGGCGACTCGACTCACGTTGTTTGTTGGAGATTCCTCTTCGCCTTGGCATGACGTCACGCGCCAAGCGCTGCGAGGCGGTGCGGTGCGGGCGGCACTGGGCGGCAGGTTGGGTCGCGGTCACATCGTCACACTCGTCACAGACTTCCCCGGGGAGAGGGGCGGGGGCGGGGGCGGGCCGCCGCTAAGGCCCCGCGACGGCGGCAGACTTCCTCCTGCTGCGGCCGGCTCGTCGACTCCGGGGACTCCTCATCCTCCGGGGCCGACAGACACTTGTTATGGGCACACGCACACACAGACACACACACAACCACTGACGGGCGCCCCAGCACACGCGGAGAGCAGAGGTATTCCAAAGAGCTCGGCACTGGCACTATCCTGTTCGCATGTGTTTGGTGAGCAGCTCACGCTCGCGGCGGGGCGCGGCGGGGCGGGGCGGGGCGCGGCGGGGCCGGCACCGCTGACAGCAGGGTCGGGGCGGGCGCTCGGCGCGGCGCGGAGCGGAGCGGTGCGGAGCGGCGGGACAGCGGCCTGGCGTCGCCTCGGCACCGTCTCTACGAAAACACAGCGCGCAGCTCACTGAGTGGTGTGCAGGGAGGGAGGCCTGGCGGGGCGGCCTGGCCCAGGCGAGGCGGGCTGGGGCCGGGCGGGCGGGCACGGGCAGCCATCGGCAGCGGTGGGGTGGGGCGCGGCGGGGCGGGGCGGGCGGGGTGGGGCACTGCTGTGCTCGCGAGCCGGGCCGGGGCCGGGGCCGGCCCGGACGGGACGGGACGGGCTCGACTCGACAGACTTGCTCGGGGGTTCGGCAGCAGAGCAGCACCACTTCGGCCCGGCCCGGCCCGGGGCTCGGGGCGGGGACCTTCGGATCGGTCGGGGTGGCGGGGGCTCACTAGTGCTGTGCCACGCCATCCCGCTGAGCGTGATCCCCGATGGAGCCTAAGTGACGAGCGGTGGGGTGGAGGTGACGGGAGAGAAAGGGGGAGGACGCCGGGGAGTGGAGGAGGGGGGGGGGGGGAATCCACCCCACGAGCTCCGGCCTGCCCGGGCCGGGCTCCGGGCGCGACATGGCACCCCGCAGCACCGGGTCTCTCGACCGGAACAGGACATGCCTTGGCGTATCGATTCCATGCGACCCCAGGAGATATGGGAGGACCTACGCAGGGTGCCAAGGCTGTAGAGCAGGAGGATGCGGAGTATGTCGACCCCGCGGGCGCGGGGGCGCGGGGCGCGGGCTGGGGCCTAGCGGGTGCGACGGGTGCGACAGTTACAGGGGTTGAGAGTTTATCGAGCACGTCACCTCACCCCACCTTCCTGCACTCCCCTCCTCGGCCCCGGGCCTTACGCTGGGCTGGGCTAGGGCTAGGCTGAGGCTGGCCAGAAGCCCCCGCCCCCCCTCCCCCAACCGCCCCACGGTCCCGCCCTAGGACACGCTGGGATCGGGCTGCCGGCCCGGCAGGGGGCCCCAGCCGTGCCCTGCCCTGCCCCTCCCCCTGCAACAGCTCTACGTCAGGGTTGGGATGCGCAGAGGGAGCGGAGGGGGCAGTAAGCTTTGTGAGAGTTTATGGTAACTTCGCAAAACCCGGTAGTGGGCGGGGCGCACTGGCGAGAGACTACTCGGTACTTTTGCACTGTTAGCGGGGTTTGACTCGAATGGTCCTGTTAGACGGTGGTGCACTCGGCACCATCTTCTTTTTCTTACGGGGTAAGATCCTCATTTATAGAGAAAATAAGAGGTACCTTATGTTAATGCATTTTATTTACATTGTCACATTTAACCCATGTAATGCGTAAAAATGTAGAATAGGCATTCAAGTTCATTAAAGTGCATTGTGCTGCTGGCGTATGGGGAAGTCCGGGGGAGATGCTGTGTGGCGTGCGCGCCGCGCGACTGTAGTTCAACGAGTGGCCGACCGAGCGCAGCCTTCGCAGCTACAAGGCGGTGCTTCTGAATGGAACGCAACGCAACGCAACCTCTCGTTTCCCGAAAACACACGGCAAGTCATCGTGATTCGTGTCCGACGAAGACGTAAAAGATTATTTTTCCTTTGTATCTCGAAACAGTTCTGAAAAGAAAAAACGCTATCAAAATGCCGGGTGGTGGAGCGTTATTTGGAAATTCGAGCTCGCGCTCTCAAAATAAAAATCTGGTGGAGTTTAAAGCCGGTAAAATGACAATGAAGGGTAAGATGGTTCACCCGGACAAGAGGAAGGGTCTCCTTTACGTTTACCAGTCAGAAGATTCGCTTATGCACTTCTGCTGGAAAGACAGGCAATCCGGATCAATTGAAGACGTGAGTGGAAATCAATATTTTATGGGCTACTACATCCAAGCAAGCCGTACTTTTCACCTAACCTCTGTTTATAACAGCCAAGCTTACCTAGTTTATGGAATAACCATTTCTTTTTTAAAATATATTTTATAATTGCAGGATTTGATTATTTTCCCTGATGATTGTGAATTCAAACGTGTCAATCAATGCACCACTGGACGTGTATATGTTTTGAAATTCAAGTCATCTAACAAGAAGTTTTTCTTCTGGGTTCAGGTATGCACAATAACTTTTTTCTTTTTGAATTATTTAAGGATGAATTATCTGCTTGGATCAGAGTCTGCAGGATGTGTTTATTTTATGTTTAAAATTATTGTAGGAACCCAAGACTGACAAAGATGATGACAACTGCCGGAAACTGAATGATGTCCTTAACAACCCACCTACTCCAGGCTCAAACCGAAGTGGTGGTGGAACCCCAGGTAAAACCCCTTTTTTTGTGCATATGTAATAGAAAAAGAAGTAAAGCTTGTTTTTTGTTATTTTTACTTTTATTGTTGTTTATTTATAATGAGTATTAATTTTTTACTCAGATGGGGATTTGCAAAATTTACTCAGTAACATGTCTCAACAGCAGCTTGTCCAGCTGTTTGGTGGTGTTGGACAGATGGGAGGGTTGTCAAGCATTTTGAGTACCATGAAGTAAGTAAGCAATCAAACTGTGCTGTAAAATTATAATTTCTTCAGAATCTTACAGTTTCTAATCCTAACCAGTTTTGCTTGGATTTAGTTGTTCTTAACTCTGTGCCTTTTCTTTCAGTGCTCCAAGGTCATCCTCCTCTTCATCAGGCAATAATAAAAACAGTAGCAGCAGCGGTAGCGGCAGTGGAAGTGGATCGTCAGGCACTCCTGCTGCAACAGCTACTGCTGAGGCTGCCAGCACTGGAGCTGCTGCCACCTCAGGCGGGTCAAGTGTTACAACCACCCCTGTCTCATCACGCACCAACTCTTCCAAGCCTGCTGCTTCAAACAGTTGAGTAATTCCCTTTTGTGGTTTTGTAGGGAAAATGTCTTCCTTGAGCGCTCAGTAAATTTTTCTTAAAATCATAGTATTTTGATTGAAGCTGGAACTGTATCAGTTGCAAAGATTTATCAAAATCTATCTCTTATCCAAATGAATTATTTCTCTTCACATTCCTTACATATTGCTCGATCCTCGTTTTGCAGGAAATATTAATGAACAAGTGACTCAAAATCCCATCCAGCTGAATGATTTACGCAATTTCCTGTCATCTCTTAGTCCTTATCCTGAAGGTGATCAGCGCCAAGCAGGTATTTTCCCTCTGAAACATAATAGTGACAGCTGTCATAAAACATAAAATTGTTAATAAAAATTGTTGCTTTTTGTATGGTGGCAGTGGACTTAGCTGCGGGCTTAAACACAGAGAGTATCCAACCTTTGTTGAACAATCCTGCTGTTGTCCGAGAGCTGCAGCAGCATTTGCCCTCCCCCATTGAGGACTCAGGTGATCCTCAGGAACGACTAAGGTTGACTCTTACTTCTCCTCAGTTTCAGCAGGTAGGTGAACAGCTGATATGGATTGTTTTTTGCTATCTTTTAACTTGCTCCATCGCATCTTCTTTCTTGAAATCTCGACTGAAGACCTGCGCAAGAGCATATACTATGAGAGTTTCATTTACTGGGGATGTGTTGCTGTCAGATAATGCACCACATTTGGTAGAAGCACTACATTCATCATCATGACTGTGATTGGTACTTTTAACAAATTTCATTTTTTGAAATTTTATTTTTTTCCCCAATTTATTTTACAGGCCTTAAGCAGCTTCTCTGATGCTCTTCAGTCTGGTCAAATTGGACATGTAATAAACCAATTTGATGTAGACAGTGATGCAGTGTCAGCTGCAAACCGCGGCAATATGGAAGATTTTGTTCGTGCACTTCAGCGAACAAGCATTGGTTCCCCTAGCACTCCCTCTGCTGCCGGATCTTCTGCTGCTACAGAAGCTAGCCCTGGAGAAGTCACTCAACCAGAGAAGAAAAAGAAAATGGACGATTCCAAAACTCCAGATAAAAAAAAGGATGACGACGATGAGGGCATGTCCATGGATTAATCAAGAAAGCCTAATGTTATATTCATAGACTTTCTGATTTTACTGTACTGCTAGCTAAACTACTTTAAGTCATATACTATCAATTGTTGATGGGGATAAATAATACTTCACATTTACATGGAGGTTGCATTTATATTGACTGACTAGTAGACACTGGCAATGTTGCTTGAAGTAGCTTAACCAAGGTTTATATTTTAATCAGCAGTTTGATTCTTAAGACATTTGTATTGTTCATTTTGGAGATGGTCTGGAAATGCTTCTATATTATTGTAGATTTGTATTTTCAGAAGTAATAAATATGGGGCTAAGGAACATGATTTTTCTCCATATAGCATCAATATCCATCGAAAGTGTAAATGAAGGAGATTTGCAGGTCGGGGAAGTCAGGTAATTTGAAACGGATCTGGAAATTAGGGAAAAGTCAGGGATTTTTGTCGGGGGTCAGGGGAAAATATTCAGAAAGATGTAGCTGGGCCAGGCCCCGCGACACAACAGCCATAATATGCATAAAAATTGTGTTCTGCTTACGTTTTGTCTTTTACTACTTTATATTTGCCGCCATATAAGACTACACTCTCTATGTTCCCTGTTATTCATCGTCGCTGGGGGGATTGCTTTGAAAAAAAGTCAGAGAAAAACTCAAAGTTTAGTCTGGAAATCAGGGAAGTAAGGGAATTTCGTTCCGAGTCCCAGTAGCAAACCTGATTTGTATTTTATTGTGCCTTTGTAACATGTTCCAAAGTTCACTAGGTTCCTAACGAACATGTTGCATTTAAACAGTCGCGCGTTTGAGGGTCCTGCTTGCCATTAGCTCACATGCGGAAGGACTGCTCTGTCATTGGTCCGTGTGCCGGAGGTACTGTGTTGATTGGCTATGGCCCCATGTCTCTCGCCCTCCACCAAATGTGCTTAAAAACAAAGGAAGAAAGGCAGGATTCCTCTCGGTGCGTGATTCAGAATCACTTCACAGTCGTGCATCCATTTGGCTCATTTCCCTGGGACTGAAGGTGCAAAACTACGGGCACGGGCTGCCTGCCGAGCCGGACCTCGAGGCGAGGCTGCAAGCGGGTGCCCGGCGCGGCCCGGCCCGGCAGGCCAGGCCTGGGGTGGGTGGAGGGGGTACGGAGTACAGTCTGCCTGCTGGCAGCTGGCACTCGTCCCGTCCGCACGGCTACAACAGTCGAGTCGGGCCTAGGACAAAGCTCCCGAGTTTGCCACCCGAACCCGAAGCCTTTGTTTTGAGAATGTACCTGCCAAACAAGTGTCACAATAACGAACCTATTGCAAGTGAACTATCTCGTAGTCTTTAAATCGCTCTTGTCTCCAGGGGTCCGCGGTGAGTACCGCTGACTTAGAGTCTTACCAGTAAAACTGCTAGGTTTGAGCCTAAGCCGCCGCCACCGTAGCTTGCCCGGGCGCGGGGCCCACAGGGTAGGCTGAGGAGGGTGCGCGAGGTGTGTGACCTTGAAAGTAAATGTTGTTTTGAATAATCACGCCTCGAAAAGAGTATGCTTACTGCGAATGACAGCAGGGACAACGTCAACTCCTGTGGGTTGTAGAGAGACTCGAATTGCCCGCTGAGCAAATTATATACATCTAACGTGAAAGACGTTCGCCTCTCGCGAATAGTTGGGTTAGTGGACTATTCAGCTGCGCAATAAACCAGCGGGATCGTAACCCTCGCCAAAGTAGCCAAAGAGCGGTCCGCGTTAAAAGCAGATCATGCCCGAGGCCTCATTTTCGTTTCGGTTTCGCATTTAGGGCGATTTTGCTCCCTGCACTGCACGTTCTGGCAGCCGGTAAAATTCGCTACGTGCGAAAAAGCCGCGCGGCGCGTCGCTTCGCGGGCGCATCGGTTGAGCACAGCACAGCGGCAAAGCGGCGCACTCGAATGAGTCTTGTAGCGTGTGCTAACGCTTCGCACTAGCAGTGTTCATCGGCGCGCATGGGTAACGATGCTATCATCATGGGGGTTCACCTTATCTTTTTCTTTGACCGCGTTCCGGCCCATTCTTTGTTCCTGTCAAACCAGATATTCTCATTCATGAGGCTGATGTACAAAGCACCTTAATTCTTTCAATAAGTAAATGAGCTGATACGCATCTCATTTTTGTATGGTAGCAAGTAAAATTTATCAAAACATCGAATTGTTTTCTAATTTTTTATTTAGCACTCTACATTCTTATTCTAAACTGACATGCAATAAGGGCATTAAGACACCAACAACGTGAAGCTTGGTGAGAGTAAAAAATGATCCAATCCATCATATATTACTTATTAGAACAACCTTTTTTATTTGTTCTAAAATCCCAAAACAATAGTGGGAGAAGCACACACTAGAAAGCTCAATCAGAAAACACAAACATTGAATCTATCAAGTTAAATGTGGAGGGTATGTTTCATCCTCCAACTGGTCGAATAGTGATAAATCTGGATAGCACAAATGCAATGACAATTGTGCTACCTACAAAACATGCCACAAAGATATACCAAGTCTCTTCATCAAAAATATCGGTGAAAGCTGGAACCTGGTTGTAAAGATGGTCAATCAGTTGGATATTATATCCCTTCTTACTTTTCGCCATTGCTCTCCCAAATCAAAAATTCCTTCAATCTATATTATAATGTCCATCAAATTCACTTTTTGGCTCCTTTTCTCATTGCCTTTGTTGAGAGAGTTTCCCGTTGTATTTCTTCCTCAGGTGCAAGAGGTGTAATGTGACGATTGTAGAGTTCAAACATTTCCAGCGTCGACAAGTTTCCAGCCTTAAACAGCACCTTTTTACCTGTAACTAAGAGATTCTTTTGTGAGGAATATTGTTACTTTCCGAAATGATGAAGGAAGAAATTACTATGATTTACCCAGGTCAAACGAGATAGTTGGTTCACTACGGTCGCACTTAATCTGCACCTTAGCTACAAAGTCAGGGTACTTTCGGGTTAGAGACTTGAAGTTCATAAACTCTAGAAATTTCCTGCAAATGAAACAATAAATCATGCATTAATTTCATTTGTGATATGTTTTTTCTACAGGGAGGCCTCGGAAAGATTTACAATGTCGTCTACTCCCACACCCAATCCCCCGGGTAGCTCGCCGCCTCTTACAACAATTTCTCCTCAAATGAATGGCACAATTCCACATGCTGGACCGTACTCCATTTTGTCCAAAAATTTTGGATGTGGATCCATTAATGGTAAGTCTTTCATTTTTAACTTGAGACATTATCTTTCAGTTACTTAGAGCTGCTAGTGTCTATAGTACTTAACCAAATCGAATACCTTGATGCCGTGGACCGCTCGTCGAATGGATCATACGCTACTACTACGTTTTTGACAGCTTTCAAATTAACGTCTCGCAGCTGTTCTACAATCAGTTCAATTGCTCCGGGTGCTCTCTTTCCAAGAATACCATTGATTCTAAATATTCCCATGATATTTTCGTCTCACGCAGCATAATAGCAGACACAAGTTGAGCACACTAACAGGTTAACCAACAGCCTGCTTTACAAAATGGCGGCTGTGTAGGCGTAGCTAAGTATTGCCAACTTTGAAATGCCAAATGCGTTTCTATTGAATCTCATGTAGGAACTCATTTTGCCTTCTCAATTATTAAAACTCATTGGGTTTATTTCTGGAATGGTTTTTACTCCATTCTTTTAGAAACTCTTGCAATTCCAGAACATGCCAAGACATGCCAGTGTGACACCTTTGAGACCATTTCCATCTCAGTATCCGACCCGTCAGGTGCAGAACAGAACGCACTCTCGTGTTTTTACGTCACTGACGCCATGTTGGGACTGTGAGAGAGAGAAGTCGCCCATCGTGGCTGAAAGGGTGTTGAGTTTATTTATTGTGTCTTTTATCAACATCTAGTTAGTTCTCAACGCTCGCGATGTATCCCGTGGGCCCACGTAAGTTATCCCTGCGTCATCTAATTGCTTTAATGGCCCCCGCGGCCCACGGAAAATGCCTATTATTTGCAATGATGTCAATGGTGTGGGGTATTTCCGATCCCAAGTTGATATCCCGATGGAGGTCAATATTGCCTATCTCGCCCCGTTTATTGGTCCGGGGTGCTTTGAGGTCCTTTGCGCCCGTCGGCGGCCGTTCTCCCCTCGTGTCTTGAGCTCGGGGTGGGCATCATCAACCAGTGCACTCATTTGATCAAAACAATGCACGGCCACGGGTTTGATGACCTTTCCCGGAGCTCCTTAAATTAGTTCCGAGGTGTGGATTTTTACGACACTGCTCCAGTTGAACTTAGAGCGAATTTGTTCTCTGGTTCGCCGGAGCCACTCATGTGGCTAAAATTGTCCGGGAAATGGGGGACGGTCCTGGTGAGTTTCTTCAAATGCCGTCCGACCGGACCTCGTCGAGCCTTTCTTCTGACCACATAAGCCCGTCCTTGACGTTTCCGCTTACATTTCGAAATACTGCAGCTGCTCCAAACTCCTGATCCCACTTAATAGCATTCATCAAATTTATTTAATATTTGTCTTAATATTTTCCCTGGAACTTTGGAATTGGCTTCATGATGTGGTTTGTTATTATTCTGTCAAAGTGTGTTTTTCTATTTTATTTTCCTCTCTCTCTCTCAAAGGCTATAAATTGGTTCATTTATTTCCTTAATATGACTACAAACATATTATTAATGGTGGTGAGGCATAGATCAGTATGTCTGTGTGTTTATTTTTGGCCCATGACTTCAACCTTGACATATATGAATGATGCATTTCATTGAATTAGTATTTGGTTCATTTGGAAGGTATGGGAGTAATCCATATTCAGCATCATTTATATATTTCTCATCTTGGCAGTATTGGTGTTAATTCAGTTTTAGGCCACCATATATATTTTCTTGATGTTACATTTGATACCATAACTGTTACGATAAACTGCTAAAGAGTGTGGAACAGTTTAATCTTTTTGTTCTTGTACAAAAGTTACTATTACCTATATAATATTTAATAAATTTATGTTTACAGTCTCAGTTTAACGTTATACTGATTTTAATTACTTTTTTCATCTTGTTTTTTTAAACATTCCATACTCTTGTAAATATTTGTGCACACTGTGTAAGCTGCTAATCTTGTTTAACATGCTACAGCTTAATTCATATTCTTAGCCAATGCAAATATTGCAGCAGTTAACATATGTTTTGGATTTCTTTTAAGCACCTTTAATTCTTATTTCTTTTAAAATATAAATGAATTACATTTATATTGTGAAGCTTTAACTGAGCTTTTAAATTTTAACTACTTTCCAAGAACTTCCATATATTGTATTAAGCTGTAGTATGCTGGGAGGCAGTGGCTTGGCTTGGTTCTGCTTGGCTCGCTGTCTGCTGGGCTGTTGCTCACCTTTTGCTCACGTTTGCCTCCGCACCAGATGAAAGCACGTGGCCAGGCTCAGGGCAGTCCACGGTTCCGGGGTCGCAGACTTCTACGTCCCCTGATATTGGTAATGATACCTTTTCAGCCTCTGGCCTTTATATTGATAGAATTGTTTTGCTTTCAGTTATTTTACTTTTTTACATCTTTGCCTCTCTCATGCTGGGCCATAGCAAAAACTTATAATTGTAACTAGCCCTTCTTATGCTATTGGTTCTTGTATTGTGTTATGTGAAATTTTATTTTTTATTCTTTCCTTGTCCATAACTTTTTAATTTTATTATTGCTTTGATTGTAAGATTAATGTTTTGTTTTCTTTTTTTCTTTTCTTTTTTTTTTTGGGGGGGATAATTTGTTGCTTATGATCTTGGCCTTGACTTAAACTTGTCATGTAAATTTCCTTGATAATCCAGTGCCAAATGACAATTCATAATGCCCCTCTTTTAGATCACTTCTTATTCCTCTATCTTTGCATTGCTAAATTCCAAATCTTTTAATAGTCCTGTATGCATGAGGCAGTTTTGTTGGTTACTGTAGCTAGTGGGGTGTGGGTGTCACCTCTATATTTATGTGGTGCTTGACTTGTTACAGCACCTCCAGGTGGACCACCTGTTGCCCCAGCTGGGGCTGTTGGCCCTCCAGCTGCAGTTGCTCCTCCAGGGGCTTTAGGACTTCCTGCCAACCAACCTAATCCACCTCAAGCACCAGAACTTCCTAGTAAGCCTCTTTTTACGCTCAAGAGCACCCTGATTTTCTCATCTTGAACATATTTATTTGAGTCTTATTTCTTTTACTCAGTGTTCAACTGCCCCAGGCGGCCAAATTTGGGTCGTGATGGACGAACTATTCTGTTGCGTGCCAATCATTTCCAAGTGACTATGCCTCGAGGCTTTGTTCACCATTATGACATTAACATACAACCAGACAAATGTCCCAGAAAAGTCAATCGTGAAATTATTGAAACTATGGTTAGTGGAAATTTGTAGATTTTCGCTTGTTTTATTTCTTTTAACCACTTTCTGATACAATACTTTTGTTTCTTGCAGGTTCATGCCTACAGTAAGATTTTTGGCACACTTAGACCAGTCTTTGATGGCCGGAACAATTTGTACACAAGAGATCCTCTGCCTATTGGAAATGACAGAGTAGAACTTGAGGTGACTTTACCAGGAGAGGGTAAAGACCGTGTTTTTCGTGTTAATATCAAGTGGGTTGCACAAGTGTCACTATTTGCCTTAGAAGAGGCTCTTGAAGGTCGCACACGGCAGATTCCCTATGATGCTATTTTGGTCTGTACATCTCCTAAACTTGCATTCTATTGCATTATTGAGGATCATAAATTTTTTATATCTATAATTTTGTTGCTTTAAAGGCCTTGGATGTTGTTATGAGACACCTACCATCTATGACGTACACTCCAGTTGGTAGATCATTTTTCTCATCTCCTGATGGATACTATCATCCCCTTGGTGGAGGCAGAGAGGTTTGGTTTGGGTTCCATCAGTCAGTGCGACCAAGTCAATGGAAAATGATGCTGAACATTGATGGTATGGTATTTATATCTTGTGGCAAAGAAACCCCCAGTCATTGGTTTTGTATTAATTTTCATTGTTCACATTTTAGTTTCTGCAACCGCATTTTACAAAGCTCAGCCTGTTATTGAGTTTATGTGTGAGGTACTTGACATAAGAGACATCAATGAACAGAGAAAACCTCTGACTGATTCCCAACGTGTGAAATTCACCAAAGAAATAAAGGGCCTGAAAATTGAAATAACTCATTGTGGCACAATGCGCCGCAAGTACAGAGTTTGCAATGTTACTCGTAGACCTTCACAAATGCAATCGTAAGCTCATGTTTCATTATTAAGACAAATAGTACATTTATTGAAATTTTTTTTAACAATGACCAACATGCTTTTCTTAACAGTTTCCCTCTCCAACTGGAAAATGGTCAAACTGTTGAATGTACAGTTGCAAAGTACTTTCTGGACAAATATAAAATGAAGTTGCGTTATCCCCACCTACCTTGTCTTCAAGTTGGTCAGGAACATAAGCACACATACCTGCCTCTGGAGGTAAGAGCTATCTGAAGTATTCTTTATTAAACTTAATTTTTCTCTTTGCTTCATCCAAGCTTTTGATTTCAGGTCTGTAATATTGTTGCTGGTCAACGTTGTATCAAGAAGCTCACTGATATGCAGACATCAACCATGATAAAAGCCACTGCAAGATCAGCTCCTGATAGAGAGCGAGAAATTAATAATCTAGTTCGCAGAGCTGATTTCAATAATGATGCTTATGTTCAAGAATTTGGCTTGACAATATCAAACCACATGATGGAAGTTCGTGGCCGTGTCTTGGCTCCACCAAAGCTACAATATGGAGGAAGACCATCCTCGTCTTCACAGTCGCTGTCAGCACTAACAGGACAAATTGGTGGACATATTGGGATGGTGAGTAGACAATTTTTCTCTTCAAGTTTTGAAGTATTCAAATTATGATGCTGTGTTAGTTTTAGTAAATATTGTTGCTAGGTAAAACCACGTTTCCAAGTCTATCTATCTATTATTTATATTGATGAAGCATTTTAATATTGTTCTTGGATTCTTTCATAGTCCTGGAGTAAACCTGTAGACATTTTTACAGTAGTCTTATATCTTTTTCATTTGATACTATTTGGAACATATGAAGTTATAAGATGCTGTGCGTTATTGTTTTCGCCTTCTCCTAGATATAGTCTTGTGTTACAGAATTAGTTTTCTCCGTTAATCTTTCTGCTAGGCTAAAATAATGTTTTTCACAAATCTAGTCCAATTTTCTACATTGCATTGATAGATTGACTCCTGTCATTGAGGTTTGCGGTTAAAGAAACTATTTCATTGCTTTGGAAAGGCACATTGTGTAGATGGCAAGAGCAGTAAGTTTCTTTATGTTCAGGCGAAACAGCAAGCTCTACCAATTCAAGGAGTATGGGACATGCGTGGAAAACAATTCTACACCGGTGTGGAAATTCGTGTTTGGGCTATTGCCTGTTTTGCTCCACAACGAACAGTCCGAGAAGATGCTTTAAGGTATGTTTATTATAATCTAATTTATGAATTTCTTTCCTTGTTTGAATATTAACTTGATCAAAACTTGAGTCAATGACATAATTTTGATTTCATCATCAACAGGCTTTTTACTCAGAACCTTCAGAAAATAAGTAATGATGCTGGTATGCCGATTATCGGACAGCCATGTTTCTGTAAGTGTGTTGACCTTTTTTATCCTTGATTTTCATCATGCACCTTTCTTAACATGCCCTTCTCTCCTCGCTTCTCTAGGCAAATATGCTACTGGTCCAGATCAGGTAGAACCCATGTTCAGATATTTGAAGACTACTTTCCAAGCCCTTCAGCTGGTTGTTGTTGTGTTACCTGGAAAAACACCAGTTTATGGTAAAAACTATTAGTACATTTTTAAATTTGATCCTGTGTTATTAGTAAATTCATGTATGCATTTGTTTCATCTACTCCAATTCTTCACTTTGTAGCGGAAGTGAAAAGAGTTGGAGACACAGTCATGGGAATGGCAACACAATGTGTCCAAGCCAAGAATGTGAACAAAACATCACCACAAACTTTATCAAACTTGTGTCTCAAGATCAATGTGAAGCTGGGTGGCATTAATAGCATTTTAGTGCCAAGCATTAGACCTAAAGTTTTCAATGAGCCTGTCATATTCCTTGGCTCGGATGTAACTCACCCACCTGCAGGAGACAATAAAAAGCCATCCATTGCTGCAGTTGTTGGATCAATGGATGCTCACCCTAGCAGGTGAGACGAGATCACTGCCTCCAGCTGGTTTATCATTAGTTTGTCTGGTAGCATCAACTTAAATGACATTTTCTTTATCAGATATGCTGCCACTGTTAGAGTGCAACAGCATCGCCAGGAAATCATTCAGGAGCTCAGTTCCATGGTCCGGGAGCTGCTTGTTATGTTCTATAAGAGTACCGGTGGTTATAAACCACATCGTATCATTCTTTATCGGGATGGTGTGTCAGAAGGTCAATTCCTTGCTGTACTCCAACATGAGTTGACAGCTATTAGAGAGGCTTGTATAAAATTAGAAGGAGATTACAAACCTGGTATCACCTTTATTGTTGTTCAGAAGAGGCACCACACAAGGTACTGAACTGCCACAGCTCAACCAGAATACACCTCAATTGCCCTTAAAATAATAATTTTTTTTCCTTTCAATTTTCTAGGTTGTTTTGCTCAGACAAAAAAGAACAGTCTGGAAAGTCAGGCAACATTCCAGCTGGAACTACAGTTGATGTTGGTATCACTCATCCTACCGAGTTTGATTTCTACTTGTGCAGTCACCAAGGCATCCAAGTAAGTCATCTGTTCTTTGCTCTTGGATTCTAGTTTTCTTTCTTTCTTCCTCAGATAAAATCAAGATGACAGAATTCATTTGTAAACTTCCTAATTTTATTTCAGGGCACAAGCCGTCCAAGTCATTACCATGTTTTGTGGGATGATAATCACTTTGACTCTGATGAACTTCAGTGCTTAACTTACCAACTGTGCCACACATATGTGAGATGCACACGCTCTGTTTCCATTCCTGCCCCTGCATATTATGCCCACCTTGTTGCCTTCCGTGCACGATACCATTTGGTTGAAAAAGAACATGACAGGTGAGATTCATTCCAACCTACTCTATTGTGCTATTTTCTCTTTTAAAGTGTACTTATGTAAGTTTGTTTGCCTTTTTAACAGTGGGGAAGGATCTCACCAATCTGGTTGCAGTGAAGATAGAACACCAGGCGCAATGGCTAGAGCTATTACAGTACATGCTGACACAAAGAAGGTCATGTACTTTGCATAATTGTTCTGTGTTAATTTTAGGATTTCTTACCTTATTGACTAATATCAGCAGATGAATTCATTCTCTTCTCTGATGTTAAAATCTTATCTTCCTCCCAAAGTCACACAGAGAACCTATATTGAAATCATAAATGTATATAATTCCCATTTTATTCATTAACTCATGTATTGGCTAAGCCACAAGGGTGAAACTATGTCGTACCATATCGGTCTAGGATTCACAGTGACTGAAGGAATATAATGCTATTATCCAAATGTTTGTATACATAATTATTTTCTCCTTTTTGTGCTAATTTGTTTATTGCACAATCAATGGTTCCGTGTGAAAATGCCGACTTTTTTGAGAGTTTTGCGTTTATATCACTGTCTGTAAGACAGACTAAAAGAATTAACAGGTTTGTTACACTATTACAGTTCTCACAGTGAATTATTGTCTTATCTCCTTCGATGTGTACCTTAGTTTTTCTTTGTGTTCTGATCAATCTACCTTTGTCTATGTCTCTCCTGAATTTCAATCACAAATATTTATAGTATATATTTCATATAAGAACTACTTTATGTATTTTGTGGAGGTACAATATAAGTTCTATAACACCTTCCAGGTTTTGTTGGCCACTCACTATACTAGTAATTACGTGTAATTAAGAAAGTATGGATATCATGCTGATTTGGATGCTGTACTCTTTACGAAGATGAGCTGTACTGATTTAAATGGTGTATTTTTTTTTTTTTTTAATTTGTACCTACTAAGAAACCAGGCATCAACAATTAAGTGTCAATGTGAAAGGGCGAGTAATCTTAAGCTATTGTATTTCAGCTCTGAGACATGCATTAATTTTACCGCTAGACATAAAAATGGATCTTTTCTTTGATAGATGTGTATATATTTGATAGAAATGCTACTTAGTTTATGTTAACAGTAGCTGTATGCTGTGCCACAAATCGCTGTATGTGGACTTTTGCATCAAATCCCAGAGGGATGTTTTATGTGTGTTTGTGGTCTCCACAGAATTTATTTGCTTCTAATCATGTTTGACTCTCATTTATTAGAAAGGGTATAGAGCCCTTTAGATTTCTATGAAAATGGACCTCGTAATCATTTAAAGGTACCGTATTTACTTAAACTCATGAGCCACTTTTTCCTGTTTTTTATTCATTGGTGAATCAATGCAGCATACCCTATTCAGAATGTGGCATGATTTTTGTGCGGACAAGATTCTTGTTATGCAGTTACCAGTATTTGACCTTTATTTATTTTTTATGAATGCTTCAGTTAACCAATAAATCACTTCACGTTTTAATTTTTTTTTATTATTATTTTAAATTTTTCTTTGTAGGTGTTTTTCTATATCATTTTTATGTGTTCTTGTTTGACCTGCAGTGTCAGGCACTTGTAACCAATGTCTTACGTCCAACGATTTATATTCTTATTAGTTTGCCTTGTTAATTCTCTTGAGTTCATTCCAACTTAGCAATATATAATAATTTCGTTTTTGTTTTTCTTTGTTTTGTTATACTAAAGGAAACCTCTAAATTTGTTTGAGATATGGTGTCTCATGCATCAAAGCACAACCACGTCACTCATGTTGCCTTGATTGTACCTGACTCGCTTGCCGTCTGTTGTCATCATGTAAAGAACCAGATCTCATAACTCATAAGGTTCGCATAGATCAAATTCCAAGATCTTACCTCAGGATTTTTTGAGTAAATACGGTATGTGTGTGTTCTGATGCCTATTTAAGAATGTCAGCCTGTTGGTGTGAAACTTTGTGGTCTATTGGATGGTCTCTTTCTCTTTCTCAAGTACCTTGAACTAGTCTAAGACAAACAATGGTGAGCGCAATAGTTTTAGTTGAGAACTCAAGCTTTAAGTTTAACTGACGAAATGAACTTGATACTACATGTTCCACTCTTAGCTTCAACCTTTAAGCCCATTATTTCTTTCCCTTTTTTGTTTATTCTACACTATGTATAGCTGTCCCTTTTTATCTCCATTTTGTATATATGCATTTTTATTTGGTGTTTTGTATGCCACACAGTCCACCGTGATGTGCAATTCTTAAGAATTTTCAAAACTTGTTATTCAGTGTGGTTTGAGGCAACATATAGAGTTGCATCTGATAAAAGTTTATGCCGTTGAGACATAATAAAAACAGAATGAAACAATTGGTGTATGTAGTTACTGTTTCTAAAATTAATTTGTAATCACTCTAGGATTGGTATTCTTATTCACTGGTTCGAATGCCATATTAACTTCAACTTCTTCAGTTGTGCCGCGAGTATTTGCATTGACTTTGCTCACTATACTTAAAACATTGAGCAAGTCATGATTTTCTTACTACAATCCAAATCTAGAAACTCATCATTTGAGTAGTTTAGGTTTTTAATGAAGTACCAACATGGAAGTGTTTTTTTTTCTTTTTCTTTTCTAAAGTGAAGTGGTTATTTCCATTAAAACCATGAGTATGAAAAGTCAGTCCCAATAGAATGAACTTTACTGTAGGCAAAACAATCAACTTCTTGAATGTAGTTTTGTCCTTTTAATTCAAGTACATAACAGAAAATCTGCTACAATCGTTAATTTT
This sequence comes from Frankliniella intonsa, assembly GCA_033675135.1. NCBI lineage: Eukaryota > Metazoa > Arthropoda > Insecta > Thysanoptera > Thripidae > Frankliniella > Frankliniella intonsa. The sequence continues at coordinate 14,486,332 of CM066253.1, forward strand.
AATCAGAGATAATATAATTTCTGGCACATGGAATGATTGAGCTTGTGAAGATAGTAGACAAAGTAATTTAAAATCTTGAGTGGAATACTGTATTTGGTATGGGGCCAAATGCATCAATTTTCAATAGATTGTTTTTCTTTATTTAGTGTTAAAGATGCTAACTTCATGACAGATTCAACTTATGTGTTCAATAGAGCCAATGTATTAGAACAATAAAACTTATCACCCTAAGTTTGCAATTATATTTTCCTGAATTTCATTGTGAATGGATTTATAAAAAAAAATTACTGAAAGAAGACCGGAGCTCTTTATGCTTTGAGACATAACAATAATACTGGAAATGAAACCTAATAGTCAGTCAGTTCAATATTATTAAGTAGATATATTATTTATTAGAACCCTATTGCTCTTTATTCTTTTTTAAGGGGGGGGAGGGGGGATAATTTTAACACCCTACAAGCTGCATCAGCAAGGGAATAATGAAAAGTTACAGGGAAATAACAAGGTCTTCATCACATATTACAGGAAGAATAAAAAACAAAATAACTTAAAAAAATGTGGAGCCTTTGACTAACAGCTAACTGCGATTCATTCGATTTCCCCAACCTGTGCGATGTGTATCTTTGTAGTCATCCCAATTCCTTTGTTGAGCCAGCAAATCAGGATCATCAGCCTCCTCCCTTTTCTCTTTTTCAACCTCCTCTTCCTCTTTCTGTTTTGCTTTCACTCCTTCGTTAGCTGTACTCATCAAAGATTGGTCCTGGGAACTTGGTGGTTGCCATCTGTGAAGAAAAGATTTGTAATATGTCCTCAATTAGTTCATCACACTCTTCTACCGCCTTAAATATTTGAATGAGTTGATCAGAACTGAATAACAACTTACATTCCATCACGCAACCGCTGCTCATAAAATTCTTGAACAGTGAGTGTGGGAAGTGACGGATATCCTGCACCAAACACCCTTTTTTGAACCTCATCTTTAGTTATAATAACTGGCATCAAGGGACGTCTAGGAGTCAGTTTTGGTCTCTTCTCTCGTTCAAGCTCATCCTCAGATTTTCCTAGTGCTTCTTGCTTCTTTAGCTAGAATATGAGATAAGGTGTGACAAACATATAACTGAAGAAGTATTTTTTTAAAAAAAGGGTGTAGAGTACCTTTGCTCGGTGAGCTAAGAGAGGTTTTTCTGAGTCTAAACATTCTAGTTCATCTAATGCTTGACTAGCATATGATTTGCACATGGTTAGAAAATAGTTACGTTTGATATCTTCATCAACACTCTCTGAATCCATTGCTTTTCTGAGATTCTGCAACTTTGATTCAAGTTCCTTTTGCTGCTTAAACCTAGAAACACAAATATTGGTCACACTCATCAGAAGCTGAATTCTTAACATCCAGTATCAGAACAAAATTTGATAGTCACCTCTCAATTTTAGCATGGCGTTGTCTTGCCATAGCAGCAATATCCATACCACGATTAGTATGCATGGCATTCACCATATCAGTAGCAGAGTCTTCATCTGGGATATCCACTGCAGTAGGAATTTCTATATCTGCCACACCATAATCTTTGACTCTTTGTAAAAAATCACGGAAGTACACTTCAGCTGTGGTAATGACTTCTAGGCGGTCAGCTACGCACAATTTTAAAGACAATGTTCCAAGCAATGCTGGCAGTAAAAAATATTTGATATTGCTTGTAGGCACTTCTTCTACACTTTCATTGGATGAAAAGAGACCACCCAAAGATACTAGTCTTGTGGCATCCTCCAGCAAATGCATGCTCCGCTTGATTTCGGCCTGTTATAAAGGAAACAACATAAATCTGATAAAAAATGCTGCAACCCGAGAAATCTTTTCTAGGCAGTCAAAAAAGCAAAGAGGAGAGAGACTTGGCCATAAAACCTAGATTAAGTAATTTAGTGAAGATATTAGGTAAGGTAAAGTGGAAAAAGGAAATGTTAAACAAATCCAAAAAACTTATAATTAACACTACAATTTGGACGAAAACAAGTAAATGCCAAAGATTGCTCTCTGGATTAGCCTCATTCCAAGAAGGTATAGGGATGTCATTGATGACAGCACCTTACCTGAATGTTGGAACTATTCGTAGCTTCATCAGTCTTGGAGACTCTATTGAATAACTCTAAACCTTCATCGAAAATATCAGACAGCTTCCGCGTTTCGTCTTCGGCCGCCATGGTTATTTGTTTCTTTCACAACTGAAGGACACTACTGACACTGCGCAGCGCACCAGTGCGCACCCTGCGGCTGCTAAGCCAGCTCAAGGCTTCTGCTAGGCACATCTTTACTGAATACGACTTGAAGGTGGCTCATAGATGAGAGTTGGATAAAGCTCATAACTTTCTGCCTCGAAGATTAAAAAGGTCGTTTCATAGACATTTTTAAAGAGAGGGACAAAATTGATGTCATTCCTCCGGGAGGGAAATTATTTGTTTTTCTGTTTACCACATAGCACAGCACAAGCCGCTATATTGACCAACATCGCAGAAATGTAACGAGCAGCAAAGAATTGCAAATGATGGTGTCTTGAGGCGTGACATACACTTTTGACACGGCGGTTTTAGTCTTGTGATACTTGTTCTAATGGTTTCCCGAATCTTGATTCCACTGATTCCATCTGCCGGTGGAGTCAACCGAGGCGAGAACACTGACCGCGGCCGCTGCCCTGCCACCCTGTCAACGACAACATGGATGCCTCGTTTTGAGGTTCGGAACTTCTAAATCTTGTGAATTTTCCAAATTGCGGCGGAAAAAAAATCACAATAAACGACATGGATCTCTAATGCAGACTCGACGTAGGATTTCAAGAAATTAAGGGAGGTGTTCACAATGTCGTCCAAGAGGTAAGTCGACGATTTTTTTCTGAAAAACACTACCGCCGTCATACCTAATAGTGGTTCTTTGCATTTTCGTTTGTTAAAAATGCAAGAATTCAATGTTGAACACGCGGTTGAGTCACAAAGTTTCATTATGAATCCCTCTGCTGTTTTTGATTGATCTTATTTGTGGTCAGCCTCCTGAACGGATATGGATATGTTCTTCACTCTAACCTTGCACTGGTATTCTTGATTGTGCCTGCGTTTGAATGAGTGCTTAAGTGGACCCAAATTTGATCATTGCACATAAATTTTCCGAATTATATCTGAGAAAGATCATTCATATATCTACTATGAAGTTTGCATTGCCACTTGTCATTCAACATGCACATTTATGTTGGGGGACCTTGAGGTAGCCACTTCAGCCTTTGTTATTGAGAACTTTTTCTATGATACCATTTGGGCATACTGTATTAAATGCAGTGTGTATTGCCTCCACCCTACATCCAACTCCACTGTTTCCTTTCTATTGAAGTCTGAAGTATTGGATTCAACTACTTAATAAATGGGTGAACTGGGTCTACTTTAATGCCTGACTATACAGCAAAACATTTTTTTCTATCTGTCATGTTTTGTTTGTAAGACTGATTCCTTTTATACAATATTTACATAATTTCCCTCCTTGAGACTTGTTTTGCAAATGATGTGGGCATTGGCTGTTTAGGTGACTCAAGCAACATAGTGCGAACTGAAATTGTTAGACAGGTGCAAGCCTCCGTAAAATGTTAATGCCTGCTTTGGAAACCAATTACAATGCCTATTCTTCACTATAAGAGAAAGAAGAAGTTTTTGGTAGGGTTGTTTTACTGGGAATTTGTTTTTATTTCCATAGAAGCAGTGCATTCGCGGCGCCTCGCCTGCAACACGTACGCACTCTCCCGTCCCCCTCGACGCGCAAGGGAGAGTCTTGGGCCCTTCCCCTCTACTCCGTCATCCCCTTTCGTTTTTGTGCTTCTCGGTTCCCCCGACCCTCGACCCGGCCGGGGCCGGGCCTGATGCGCCGCGCCGAGCCGCGTGTGCGGTGCATTCCTGCGGGTCTCGGGCCACACGGGCCCCGTCCCCCATCCCTGTCCCGCCCCGTCCCCCACCCCGTGCCCCGTCGCGTCCCCCATCCCGTCCCCCATCCTGTCCCCATCCCGTCCCCATCCTGTCCCCACCCCATCTCTCATCCCTCTCCCACCTCGTCCCCTATCCCGTGCACGAGACCGCCCCTCCACCCCCCCAATCCCGTCCCCGTCCAGTCCCCGTCCCGTCCCCATTCCTCCCCATCCCGTCCCCCATTCATCCCCCATTCCTCCCCCATCCCGTCCTGTCTCCCATCCCGTCCCCCGTCCCGTCCTGTCTCCTACTCCGTCCCCCATCCCGTCCCAACAGGGTAGGGATGGAAGGGGAAGTCCCGGCCGGGAAAAGGGGAGGTGGAGAAAGGGGCGCGGGGCCGCGGGGGCCGCGGGCGGCGCGCCGGCCGGGCAGGGCCGGGCAGGGCAGGGCCGGGCAGCGCAGTTTGCCGCCGCGCTCCGCTCGCCGCTCAGGGCTCACGCACGCCCCGGCCGGGTCGGGTTGGGCCCCGCGCCCCCGCGCCGCGCCATGGACACGCTGGTGTTCCGCAACGGCGGCGTGTTCCAGACCGAGGTGCCGGCCATGGACTGCAGCACGTGCAAGGCTCGACGGGAGAAGCGCCTCCTCGGGGGCGGCAGCCCTCCGCCCGACCCCGCCCCCGCCCCCGGGCCCACGCGGACCAACAGACACTCCGGCTCAGGGTGCGTCGGGGCGGGGCGGGGCGGGGCGGGGAGGTCAGCTCTTCATTTTCTCGTTTGGGGTGCCAAACCCATCCCCCCTCCCCACCCTGTCATCTAGCAGAGGAGAGACTTGGTCGACGCGGAAAGAAATCTCCTTGTCGCCCTGCCTCACCCCCTCGGTTACGCCTACGCCTAGAGCACGTCGCACGCTGCATCGCGCGTCTGGGCCGGGCTTGGGCCTGCACTGCGCCGGTGGCGTGAGTCGGCCCTTGGCGCCGCCCCGCCACGCCCCGCCACGCCCCGCCCTGCCCTGTCGGTATTTCGTCTTTTATCACGACTGTTGATGGCAATATCTGGTTGGTACACCGTCGCAACTCACACACGGGCGCGCGCGCTCCTTGGGGTGTATGTTTGATGTTTGATGGCGGTTGCTGGCCCTACCCTGGCCCTCTGGTACTGGTCTTTGTGCGGCGCGCGGCGCGGCGCGGGGCTGCACGGCCCCTGCAGCAGCAGCAACCCCTCGTGGCACGGCGCCCGACCCCGCGACCCCCTCCCCTCCATTCTCCCGCGCCGTCCGTGCACCCTGTCCCCTCCCTGAAATATTTACTGGGTTGGTGTTGTCCTCCTGCGCTCCCCCCTCCTCAACCCCACGATGTTTACTCATGAAGTGAGACCTCCCCGCCCCCTCCTCCGCTTTCCACTCGCGTCATAGCGCGAAACTATTTCCCACCATGCGTGAGGGAAGACCCGCCCCGCCCCTCCCCGCTCCCCCTGAAATATCCTGGAAGCTTGGTAGTTTTCCTGCAGATCGCGGCGCGGCGGCGCTCGACATGAACAGGCCGTGTTGCTGTCGGCGAGGCGAGGCTTTATCAGAGCCCCGCCCCGCCCCCGCCCTGCCCCCGCCCCCGCCCTCCCCTTCCCCAGCTTCCGGTGGTTCGGCCCCAACGATAGCCTATACGCACTTCGCTCCCCAGGCGCGATTTAAGGTTGGGGGGGGGGGGGGGAATCGCCCCCTTGTCCCCAAGTGAGCCGCCTGTAAGGTAGGCAACTCCGCTTACAAACCCCCCCCCCCCTTCCTGTCCAGCGTGCGTCGTACTGTTGAGGCCTAATGTGTTGCCGGCCTTGGCCTCACTGTTGCAGCGAGCTGAAGAAGCTCTCCGAGGAGAGCTTGACCCGGCAGCCCGAGGAGGTGTTCGATATAATATGCAAGCTGGGAGAGGGGTAAGTACCTGAGCTGGCGCGGCCCGGCGCGGCGGTGAGCTTGTGCTCGACCTCGACCAGGACCAGGGGTCCGCAACATAACATAACGTTGCTTTGCGTTAGTTACCATATCGTAACGTTTAAAATTTTTATTAAAAGTTAAAGTTATAACGTTACATCGGCTGTCGAAAATCAATCTGGTGAATGCCCACCTTCTATCCGGCATACTTAGTCCATAACTTAACGTTTCGCCAGTGGGCCATGTGTTAAAAAGTTATAACTATAACGTGTAAAATAACGTTATAAGCACATACGTGTTAAGTTACGGACCCCTGACCTGACCAGGACAGAGTTGTAACGCGCTGCTCTTGTGTGTCGCCCAGGTCCTACGGCAGCGTGTACAAGGCGCTGCACAAGGAGTCGGGGCAGGTGCTGGCCATCAAGCAGGTCCCCGTCGACACGGACCTGCAGGAGATCATCAAGGAGATCTCCATCATGCAGCAGTGCGACAGCCCCTACGTCGTCAAGTACTACGGCTCTTACTTCAAGAACACTGACCTCTGGGTGTGTACCTCTGCACAATGTTTATTTTGTTTGAATATTTTGCCGGGAGTGCCCGTGCCGTGCCGTGGCGCTGCCCTGCGCTGCACTAGCTCGCTGTTGTACTGGCGCACTGGCGCGCGCCTGTGAATGGGGCGGCGGGCCGGGCCGCCGGGCCGGGCAGCGCAGCGGTGCCATCCTCCCACGCACTGTCAGTCACTTGGCAGGGGTTTAGGGGAGGGCTTGGGGAGGGGAAGGACGTCACGGGGAAATCCAACAACGCGACCCCCTTTCTAATAGTTCCCTAGCATTGTGTGTGTATGCTTGACCTACGAAGTGCCGTGCTACCGCCCCCCCCCTCCCCCCCAAAAGTAAGAAAAATAGCCTTTTCCTACAATCGAACCAGCGACTTCGAATGGAATTGGTGGAATGCCACCCGTCCCGCACCTGCCCGGTTGTTTTTGCCCCCACTCGCTCGTTGGCTTTGCCCAGCTGTGCTAGAGTAGCTTCCTCTGCTCCGCTGTGCGCCGTAGTTATATTTATCTGAGACTTGGAGGAGGGGAGGGGAGGGGGTCGCCCCGCCCGCGGAGACAACTTGGGGCAGACCTGCCCTGCCCTGCCCTGCCCTGCCCTGCCCTGCCCTGCCCTGCCCTGCCCTGCCCTGCCCTGCCCTGCGCGGCCTGGCCTGGCCGTCACATTGAGTCAGCTGGCGCTGGCACTGGCACACGGACTGTACTGCATTACCTACCCGTCCATTATAATCTTCCGACTGACAAAATGTCCTTTTCATTCAATTTCTTCTACACCAACAAACAGTCAAGGTTCAATTCTTTCTTCTGCAGATTGTCATGGAATATTGTGGAGCAGGCTCAGTGTCAGACATTATGAGGTTGCGAAAAAAGACACTGACAGAAGATGAAATTGCCACAATTTTATCTGATACCCTAAAAGGCCTTGAATACCTTCATTTGCGGCGGAAAATTCACAGAGACATCAAGGCTGGCAATATTCTTCTCAATACTGAGGGTCACGCAAAACTAGCTGATTTTGGTGTAGCTGGACAGCTTACTGTAAGAATTTTTTTTATCTCTGTGTATTTGTTTTACTTTTCACTAATTAAACTGCTTCCTATACATTTTTTTAAATTTACAGGACACTATGGCCAAGAGAAATACTGTAATAGGAACACCCTTCTGGATGGCACCAGAAGTAATACAGGAAATAGGATATGACTGTATGGCAGATATGTGGAGTTTAGGTTGGTGTCATTTATTTATCAATCTTTTGGTAGTGTTTTGAACTTTTAAAAATCGGTATTAATTTTTATAAATGGTCTAGGTATAACGGGTCTTGAAATGGCAGAAGGAAAGCCGCCTTATGGTGACATACATCCAATGCGAGCAATATTCATGATACCCACCAAACCTCCCCCGTCTTTTAGAAAACCAGATCAATGGTCCCCTGAATTTATTGACTTTGTTAGTCGATGTCTAGTTAAAAATCCAGAAGAAAGAGCAACAGCCAGCGAACTCCTACAGCACCAGTTTATAGGTACTTAAATTTCTTTAAATAATTTAATCTGCTTAACTGGTATGATTTTTATTTTTCCTTATGTTTTTCATCATGTTGAAGGTAATGCCAAACCACCAACAATATTGAGCCAAATGATTGCTGAGGCAAGAGAAATACGGGAAAACCAGCGGTGTAGGAACAATGCAAAACAAAATCATATAGACAATAAATCTGTAAGTGAACATTTTCTGTTGTTTGTTGGTCCTATCTTTTCTTTCTCCATTGAACATCTATTTTTTTCTTCTTTCAGGATGATGAAGGAATAAATAGCAAAACAATGGTAGCTGGAGACACAGGTACTCTAGTTCCCTATAGAGATGCAATTGATTCAGGAACAATGATTGAGATGGATTCAGGAACCCTAGTGCCCGGCGAATGTGGAACTATGGTGGAACTTCAATCAGATCTAGGAACAATGGTTATTAATAGTGATACTGAAGATGAATCCACAATGAAGAGTGAGTACCTTTATCTGTTTAAAGTTGAGTACAGTAGTCATTTTATGTTGTGTATTGAATTTGTTTTTTCTTTTCCCCCCCCCTTTTTTTCCTCTTTTTTTTTTTCTCCATTTTTATGAAGGACATGATACTGGACCTGGTGAGTCTGGAAAGAAATATAGACCACTTTTCTTAGACCATTTTGACAAAAAAGAAGCTGAAAATGTGAAATTACAGGTTTGTAATTTCAATTATTACTATTTTCTTTTTACTTTCAAACAATCAATCTTCTAAAATACTTGGTTTGGTTTTGTATTTGTATTCTGAATAGAATAATGGTCAACTGCCTCAATCACCATCTCACAATGTGGCTATTAATGATCAGATATCTACTGCCTCTACTGAAGTACCTGTACCTCCTCAAAGGCTTCAATCTTTAGATCAACAAAATCAACAGGTTAGTTGCAAATATTTTATATTGTGACTTCATACATTCCTGTTAAACATGTACATATTATAATTTGATGTATATAATTTAAAATTGAAAGTTACCGTATTTACCCGAATTTAAGCCGCACTTTTTTTCCGCGATTTTGGGGCCTCAAAACCGGCTTAAATTCGGGGCGCGGCTTAAATTCGAGACCTAGCGTGAAAAATCGTAAAAATGATGAATTTTGGGTAATCAGCCACTGGGATCATCGCCAACGCTATGTATTTTACGTAGCTGGGGGCGCGATCCCGATGACTGAGTTGAAGATGCAAATCGCAACACTGAAAGCACGAGAAAATGCTGTCTCGTGCTGTCACTTGTTGCCACTTTCGTGGTATGGGATTACTAGTAATAGGGGTGTGGCTTAAATTCGCGGAGTTGCATTTTTTCCAATTTAAGACCTTAAAAATTGGGGTGCGGCTTAAATTCGGGTAAATACGGTAATTAATTATGTGCTAGGGAACAATGGTTAGAAATTGTTATTATTTGTTTCAGAATAGTGAGATTAGTGCTGCTGCTCAATTATCGGGTGAAGAGAGGCAAAGATTTCAGAGCCACTTACAGCTTCAGCTTAATCAAATTTCTGCAGTTGGTGGGCAGCTGCACAGAGTACCTTCTGATAATCACAATCATGGACCTTGTATAAATCACCATGAAAACCAAGCTAAATTTCAACGTGCCTATGTTGATGGAGATTTTGAATTTGTAAGTAACTTTCCCAAATACATATACTGTATCAAGTTAAATTGAGATCAGTAGTCAAGATGTTTCAAGATTCATTGTTATGTGTTTTTCTACTTCTTTTACGTGGATTGTGAAAATTATCATCATAATTGCAGCTCAAATTCCTGAGTTATGAGGAGCTACAGACAAGAATGGCAAACCTTGATTCCGAAATGGAGAGGGAGATTGATGAGCTTAGGCGGAGGTACCAGACCAAGAGGCAGCCAATTCTTGATGCTATGGACCAGAAGAGGAAAAGACAACAAAATTTCTGAAGTCATTTTCAATCTAATTTCTGGTGTGCCCATGAGAGCTGTGATGTGTCATGTGAACAGACTGTGTTCATATATTTATGTATATTCGTGTATACAAATATACATACAGATATATATATAATAATTATATCTAGGAAGTGGATGAAGGATATTGAGTTCAGTTATGTTTATGAAATGTTTCAGTTTGCCATAATTGTGAATGTAATAGGTCTTCTTGTTGAGCACTGTATGACAATCCTTTGTAGTTTGCATTGAGGTATTGGATTTTTATCCAATGCATCATGTTCATTTTTCTATGCACATATTTTCCTTGTTGGTTATTGTAATTGTTGAATTTCAAACTTGATTAATATCTAAATGATCAGCTAAGAGTTGGAAATTTTGATTATAACCTGTATTTGAAAAGTTTTGGTGAATTATCATCAACCATCACTGCCCCAATTAAATACTCTATTGGTGTGTGCCCTGTTTTTCCTAACCATATATTTAACCAGTAATAACACTCATTGAAGTTTCAAACTGTGTTCCAAAGGACACACTTCCTTGTATGCAGCATGATGGTTCTTTTTTCTAGTTTGTTATTATCTGGTGTTCTATCAAAAGAATGGTGCATTTAATGTGGACAAGCAACAAACCAATTACTAACTAGATTTTCTAAGAATCTGTTTCCTACTTAGCAACCCACGCTTTCTCCTGATCTCTTATTCTACTACACACTCTTATTTATTTCTTGTTTGTTGTAATTTCAACATCACATTCATCTTGTCTGGAAATGCATTCTGAGTTATTTATCGCAGAAACTGCATAAATATACTACAATCATGTGAACCAATGTGTCAGTTTCTCAGCTATCTGGCAAGGTATTTAAAATGGTAGCATTTTCATTTAAAAAATCCATTCATGTTCTTTTTGAAAAGTACCCAATTCTTGCTGTCATGGTTAATGGTTACTGATACTATCTATTTTGCTGTAGCCTTAAATTTATTTTATCTGAACATTGTTCTTAGTCTATTAATCAAAATGAAAGATTTTGATAATCCCTATTATTACATAGTTCATTTTCAGGCTAAAATTTTAATTTTTATCCATTCAACTGTTTGTAAACTGTTTTATTTTTTATTACTGAGTCTACTATGGCTAAAAAGAATCCATAATACCATGCTATGTGTATGTCTTTTTTTTTTTCCTTCTCCATTCTGCCTACTATGTACTGCTTCTCTTTTTAGTTTTTAAAAGTTGCATCACGTAGTGTGCATGGGTATAACACTTCTGATGTGTTTGACCTTAGTTGCATGGGTTGAGAGGCTATAGTGCTAGTAATAGCCATTATTCAATATTCTAATTCAAGAGGAACATTTTTGTCAATTTCATTAATTTTTTTTGCCAAACTCTTTCTTTGTAGCAAATATTACAACATGGATCACTCTACAACCTAAAGGTTTTAATGATTGTGTGCCATCTTACCTACTTCTGTAGGGATTGAACTGTTGATGTTATGTTTCAGTGCTTTTCATTGTTGCTAGAAAATAGCAAGTGAAGTATTTTTGTAGCCAACCAGTCATTACCAGGCTTTCACTGCAGGGTCTTATTTTTATTTACTTTTATAGTATATGACAACCGATGACTGAAAAATGTCTGTGCTAGGTATAATGCAAAGCACCAATGTAAGCTCACCCATTTAACCATATGAAAACGCACCTTTAGTAAGGTAATGCTCCTGTAGTGAAGGAAGGCAACCAGCGAAGTTTTCCTGATATTCAGTATGTTTATTTCATTCTGTACCAACAAAGTCATCCTAAAATGATTTTGCTGTCTAACGTAATGATTTTCTTAGAAAAGGAAACCGCTGCTCATTGCAATGGAGGCACAGGAAGTGTACTTGATTAACAAACAAAAATAATGAAAGCTGCAATATTTTCTTAAAGTGCCCTAGGCTGGCAAGTAGTTTTATTTTATTAAAATTTTACAGCAAAAAACAATTTTCAATTGTACCAAGAACCTAGAGGAAAAAATATCTTAGCTTGCAGAAACTAAACTCAGAATTGTAACTTACGATGAAGGAGGATTTCGAAAACCATTGATCCAAATTTATATACTATATTTTTATTGCAGCACTGCGAGAGCTTTAGGGAATACTTGAGCAAATCTATTTTTCTTGTTTTTTGGTGCCATTGCACTTGGTATGCCTCTACATGTTATTACAGCATTCCTATGCAGAAACATAGTTTCAAAATCTAGTCATCTTTGAGTGTTATTTCAAGCTATACATAGCATTATTTAAGTATTTGATGTGAGACAAACTTAAAACGGAGCAGTTATGTCTTTCTGATGGTAGAGGTCACTTCCATTTTCCAATTCTGATTAAGGAGAATTCGGATGATGTGTTTTGGAGCAGATATTTGCTTTCACATCAATTTTAAAAGTGTCAATTGAGTATGTTGGTGGCTTTCAATTCAGGAGTACATAATCTTAAATATTTCATACCAGTATTTTTTTTTTTTTTATAGCTGTAGATCTCTAAAAATTTTCCTTTAAAAAATAGGAAATGAATGAGTTAAAACTTACAAGGTAATAAGGGACTGATGATAATAGTGCTTAAAGTTGAGTGTACTCTGTAAATCAGAAAGGATTTAAAAAAAAAAAAAAAAAACTATTGTAAATACTTCAGCATTGATGAAGACTGGCCTACCAGCACCCACCAAGACACTCTGGTGATGACATGCATTTGTAACTTGGTCTTCCCTACCCTCTATTGGATTGCAGAAAGCGACAATTTCATGAAGGAGTGAGTGTGTGTGTGTGTGTGGTGTACATAGTTGCATATGCTGCAAGCTCAGTGCAAATTTTCAGTAACATATTTTAGAGATGACAAATACAAGATTTATGTGTATAGAAATGGTGGAAACAAAATTTATTAACACCCTCTAATCTGATGAAAATTACACTGTCTGTGACGGTACATAAATTTATATATTTACAAACATGAACTAAATGTAAGAGAAAGAACCTTTTACAGGCTTTGGAACACCTAAAGGAGAGTTAATTAGTTCTACTAAGACACAGTTTGCTTCATTCAGAGAAGTCTCTTTTTCTGCTCCTAGGAATATTGTTGACATTTCTAAGTCAAGAATTCGGAGACGAACTTCTGCATTATTCACATAAAGGCTACAAAAAGACGCAAAGAATTATAAGATGGACTTGAATTAAATAATACTCCAATGTAAAAACTGAACTCACTGGGCATCATGTGTTGGTCTTTTTACAACACATGGAAATTTCCAGTCGAAGTCAACATATAAGTCATCACCAACAACTCTGAATATTCTTCCAACCACAGTTTTTCCTTTGGGATCACCCAGCTGAAACAAAGAAGTTGCTTTGTAGCTCAGTAAGCTACAGATGGGTGATAGAAAATTTATGTTACAAGTCCTTCTCCACATTCCGTACGTACATGAGCGAAGTTAGATTCCCTAAACAGAGTGGCGAAGCTTTTGTCTGAACCACTGGAATCCGACTTAATTAAAGTGGGAAACTTGATTAAATTTCGCTGAGTATCTCCGCCTCTTTTATTCTGAGGAAGAGTATTTTCAATAACGACAGTTTGGTTATGAGCATCATCAACTGACGAACTATTTTTTGGAAATGTTTCAATCGGGCTTCCAGAATTATTCGAACTGGAGGACATGGCCCTCGACCTTAAGGACTGAAATGAAGCGCATTCTTTCCAAAAGCACCACGATTTATCCAATCTGATAGACGAATTCTTCAAAACTCTGTACATGTGGGCAGCCATGTTTACGAGAACTGTTCCTACTATACAATGAGAAATTCAGAGCAGCTGCAGCAACCTGCACAACCTGCATCGGATCCTCCAGACTCCTCCAACGCTCTCCAACCAGAAAATCAATTTGACAAGTATGTTTGTGAGTAAATTCCAAAGGAGGGTGAAAAGATATTGAATTTTAACAATTCAAATAGAATAAAAATATTTTATTGACATCACAAATCACAAATAAAGTTGTCTTGTGAAATAAAATCAAAAATAACAAATTAGTTTAGTCAGATTTTTTATCATTTACAAGATCTTTAATGTAAGTATCAAGCTGATTGGTGAATGCTTTAAAAGAGAAGTGATCTCTAAATCTGTTACGTCCTTCCTTTCCAAGTTTACTACATTGATCACGGTTCTTTACACAGTCAGCCATGGCCTCTGCAAAAGCTTTAGGATCAGGCCTTCTTAAATACCCTGTCTTTTTATCAACTATGGTTTCAGTTGGGCCACCACTATTTGTGGCAATAACTGGCTTAGAAGTATACATTGCCTCTAAAGGGACAATACCAAAATGCTCATTAGTAGGAGTATACAAAACACAGTGACATCCTACAAGCAAAGCAAGTTTTTGAGTGTCAGAGGGCGATTTAAGAAAGACAACCTGAGATGATATTTGAAGCTGATCAGCTAGAACAACCAAATCAGCATAACAGTCTATGTTTTCAGTTACTCGTCTGTCGTAACCGCCTGCTATGATGACACGAACCTTATTAAAAACTGCGGGGACAAGAATATTCTTCAGCTGGCCAAGAGCTGCTAGAGCCAGTCCAAGGTCTTTTTTCTTTTCATAACGGTTTATAGATAAGAAAACAAATGCATCATCAGGAATATCAACTGGAAGCACACTTGATAAGGGCTCAGGACTCAAACAATCAATAAGATCAGTGTTAATGGAGGGGTACAATACATCTGGCACCTTTCTGATGTTAGTAAATGTAGACTTGAAGATAGTTCCTGTAAACTTGCTGTTGACAAGTATTTTATCTGCTTGTCCAGTTGTCTTTTCTTCTATCCAGTTAAGTGGTGCACGGTACAGAGATTTTAATGTTCCTCCAGGCTTACTTAGCAGCTGGTCTGGGAAGTGACAGTAGAACAGTACTCTAGAATACCTCAAGTGTAGTACTGGCACAGCGTATGAAATCTGATCACAAAATATGACATCTGTTGGAATGTTGTTACACAGCACGACATACAAAGCAGCGTACATCATTCGAATGTAGGCGCAGAGCGCGCTCGCGTAGCCAAAGATGCTCCTGGGGAGCCAGTCTCCGACCACCGTGACCGGGAAAGTGCCATTCCTCGTCTCCTCGAAGCAGTGGGTCTTGTCGTGGTGGTTCGTCACAAAGTGAACAGAGTGCCCGCGACTCTGGAGGGCCAGGGCGGCGTCGACCACGAGCCTCTCTGCGCCGCCGATACCCAGATCAGGATGCAGGAACGTCACGTTGACCATGGTGACAGTTTGGTTAGGGACGGTGCGGGACAGGAGAGCGCTTCACGTCCGCTCCGCTCCGGTCGCCCGAGTGACAGCTGTCCGCATCGGGGCGGGCCTCCTGCCCTGCACACGCGGCCAAGAGTGACGTCGAGCAAGAACAGAAGCAGCGCCGATGGTAATGTGAGAGAAACACAACAAGAACAGCTGAGCTGATAACAACAAACAGAGCCAGCCGGTGTGTTGGCGGGGGATGAACACGTGACGATCGGAGCGGAGCGGAGGCGCGCCAAGGATGACAAACTGAGCGGCGTTCAAAGCGGCGCGGTGGTGCGCGGCGCGGCGCGGCGGGCGGGCAGAGAGCAGCAGAGCTGCATGGCGGTGCTGGCGGTGAGTACACAAGCCTCGTGTCACAGGCCATCTGCTCACTCGTCTCGCAGTCAGCTGTAGGAAATTAATATGATTACCGAGGGCACACACTGTAAGTTTCTTACCAAGAACTGCTCTTTGTAACGTACAAAGGATTTGGGACCTTCATATTACAAACGAATTCTTCGTATTACAAAGGGCTCCAGTTTGTATTACGAAGAACAGGCTGTTGCTCCCAAACCAATATTGTTTGTGTTATAAAGAAAATCTGTCTGTAATATGGTGGTTCCATATCCTTTGTACGTTACAAACCGAATTGTTTGTAATTTGAAGAACATCCTTTGTAAGGAACCAACAGTGCTTAAGAAAGCACCACACTGTTCCGAAAAAGGCGGTTTAACGCCCAACCTTTCTAGAATATGTACAGTATATTATTCTACCACTCGCTGTGTGAGGGTAAAAGCTAACTGATAAATTAGGAAAAGGATTTTTCTTTTCAGCCTGCTTTAGCTAAATGTATCACCGGCTAAAAATTTCACGAATACTGAAATTTGTCATCCAAAAGGCTACGTAGTTCTCTCTGGGTGGGAACTGAGACACGGTCCTGCGTGTTTCACCAGCTCCGTCCCGCGCCGCGGACGCCCGACGGGTAGGCAGCCACCAGGCCAGCGCGCACGCGTGCGCTGCGGGTCTGCCTACCCTACGACTCGCAGGCGGCGCCCGGGGCTCGTAGGCTCCCCGTCCCCTCCTAGAGCAGCCCTGCCCTGGGAGTGCTAGTCTAGTCAGTGACTCAGTGGCCCGGCCCCGGCCCTGGACCACGGTAGTGCTCGTGCTCAGGGCGAGGCCCAGCGCCCAGCGCCAGCAACACTGAAAATGATTCTCGCTACTTTACGGGGGCGAGAATTTGAGGGTAGTTTTATTACTCTCTGGAGGGTAAGAATTTTTTTTCCTCACTCTATTTGAGAGTTGCACACCTCCGTGGTCGAGGGGGTTTCGTTTAGTTTTCATGTCTAATCAACAAAAACTTTAAGCCAACCGCCTCATTCTTCCGCAATACGCATCATCGCGATCGCGTCTGGACGCAATAGTGCGACAGGTCAGGCTAGGGGCGCAAGGTGGCGGGGGCGGCGGGCCGAGATGGGGGAGGCGCACGGCAGAGGCGGAGGGCTGCAGAGGGGCTCAGGGCAGGCCGGGGCCGGGGCAGGCCGACCAGGCTCGCTGCGGACCACACCGCGGCACCGGCCCGGCCCGGCCCGGCACCGCTCAGAACCGCGTCATTTTTATGATATTGTTGGTAGCCATGCGCCGCGCCCTGGCCTGGTGCGGCGCTCTCTGTGTGCCGCGCAGCCTCGGCCGCTCCTCCGGGCAACCCTACGATAGCTCCCCCTCCCCATCTCCCCGCACTGTTAAACCAAATTGTCATGTGACGATAAATATTGCTACGAATATTTCGTCACAAGAGCTGTGCACCCAGAAAACGGTTCCGTTGAATCAACGGATTTTAGGAATATAGGCAATTTTTCCCATGCTTCAAGAAAATTTTCCAATGCTTCAACAGAAATTCTTTGAAATCATTGGAAAATGTCCATGAATCATGGGAAAAATTGCCTATATGCCTATTTCAACGTCAAATCCCTTGATTCAACGGAACCGTTTTCTGGGTGTGATGAAACAGTCGTCACATGACATACATTTCGTCACTTGACATGAATCTTTCGTCACATGACATGAATCTTTCGTCACACTGTGATGAACCATTTGTCATGTGACGAACCTTTCAAAAGTAAAATTTACCACTGACATTGTCGTAATGTGACAACTTAAAATTTTACAGTGCGGTACAACACGCTGCTCGGGGGAAAGCGGCGAAAAGAGACCCTTTAAACATGAATGGGATAAAAGTAACGCGACATTGTCTCACGCGACCACGCCTGGTCCCGTTGTCCCGTTACGCCCGGCCCGGCCCGGGCCGCGTGCTGCTGCGGGGAGTTTTACCTGAATGAGACGTAATGGATTGCAGCGAGACACCGCGCCGTACCAGCAGCGCGCTGCCCCGCGCCTCGCCCCGCGCGGCGATGAGGAGGGGCGGGGCGGGGCGGGGCGGGGTGCGGCGGGCGGCGCGGCGAGGCGGCGGCGCCAGGCGTCTGCCAGCAGCCAGCAGAACGCGTCTTAATAAAGCAGCCTGATAATTACACGACGGTCCTTTGTCCGCGTCATAAAATCCTGGGCGGAGGCTTTCGCGTCCTCCCTCTTTATTTTATTATTTCTCGTCTCTTCTCTCCCGCCCCTTTGGTCGCTACGGGATCCCGCTCTTTCATGTATGATGTTTGCGACGTCCATAGCAGAAAATAAATAAATTCTTAATCTTTAAAACTTAGAGTAAAGATGTGTCGGTTGAAATGTAGGCGGCGATATTTACACCTCTGCAACAGAAAAATACTACTGCTCATCAAATAAAAAGAATATTAAATCAAAAGAATGTACAAAGAGAGCCTGCTACACTGTGAAAAATACCTTCGTAGATTTACGATAAATTTTGTAAATTACCATTTACGAAATATGTTGTAAATTTACGACGGTCCGTTTTTGCTCGTGAATGAGTTTCAAGCCGATGTGTCGTGCTTGTAATTTTACGATTTGCAATTGTAATTTTACAAATGCATTTCGTGGAAAATTTTCCCGTAAATCTACGACTATTTTTTACAGTGTAAATCGTGTTTTGTTTCCTCGGCTAGAAGGTCGTTCCCACTACTAAATTATAGTTGAGTCAAGTGATTTTTAGTTCGTTGCAACTAAAAAGAGTTTTAATTGTCTCAAATTAACTAACTAAAATTTTAGTTCGAGGGAGCCAATCTCTTTTTCCCGTGTTTCCTCCCTCTGTACTGGGCCAGTGTGTCGCGAGTGGAAGAGCTATAGTGGTAAGCGGCAGGGGCGCGGCCGGGGGGCGGGGGGGAGGCCCTTGGTAATCACGCGGGACAAATTAGTCGCTTTTACCCGGCCGCCTACAGGCGTGCGAGCGGGGACGAGGCTAGAGGCTGCCCCGCCCCGCCCCGCCCCGCCCCGCCCCGCCCCGGACTACCCCGGGGTGCGGAGTGGAGGCTGTCGAAAGGTTTTTCGTAATGGACTTGTCATTTGTTTGCGCGGAAATGGCCTGAATAGCGGCAGGCGAGGGGCCGCGACGCGCGCGCCGGCCCTGGGCGGGCCGGGCCGGGCCGGGGCGACCCCAGGCCAACCGTGTGTGAGGCTGGTAGTGGCTGGTGGCTGGAGCGGGACACCAGCCCGCCCCGCCGCGGCACACACACTACTCCAGCACACCCAGGCCAGCATCCAGCAATTTCAACCGTTTTTGATAGACTTTCATGCCGGGCACAGCGAAATGTCAGTTATTTTGTCCAGAAACGAAAGGAACTACGTAATAAATACATAAGGTCTCGCGTAAGAACAAAATCTTCGCGAAAGCAATCTCTTAGGTAGGTGAAGGATGTCTAAATGGCCTCAATGGGCCCCCTCAATGCGGAAGCTGGCCTTAGGCGATCTGGCTCTGGCGCAGGGGCGTAGGAACAGGGGGGGGGGGCAGATGGGGCGTTGCCCCTCCCTTGAACGCCCCGTAGTGGCGCCAAAAAATGCCCTAGTAAGGGCACCTGAACGGGGCGCCATGATGCTCCCTCAAAAGGTCGCCAGGCAGAAGCGAGCGTTCAGCGAAGCCGGAGTGCATGCAGGTCGTGACTGTAACTGCAGTGTATGCCGACCGATGCCGACTGACGTACGAAAGTTAGAAGGAAACTGGTTATATTGTAGCGGGGAGGGAGGGGGGGGACGCTCTTCGAGGGGCGCCTATAGGTCTACCCTCCTTGCCTCCTCGCTTCTTTGCCAAGCTGCCGGACCGCTGGGCGAGGCGAGCAAGCGTGCGTCTGCATGAGCGGTATGAGGCAGGGCGTGGCGGGGCGGGGCAGGGTGGGGCGGGGCAGGGCGGGGCGTGGTGGGGCAGGGCGGGGCGGGGCAGGGCGGGGCGAGGCGGGGCGTAACGGGGCGGGCCTCGAGCGCGTCACAAATCAGCAGTCGTGCGGGCCGGGCCGGGGGCCGGGCTAGGCGGCGGCGCGCCATGCCACTATCGCACTATGGCCTGGCAGGCGCGGCGCGAGGGAGAACATAAAAATAAGTAAAAGCAGAGTGCGAGGAAAAGAGCGAGGGGGGCAGGGGGAGACAAGAGATGTATTCGCGTCGCGTTTGTGTGTAGGGCGGTGGCGGAGAGGGGAGGGGAGGGGAGAGGGCTAACATTGTCGCGACACAGAGTGAGATTTAAGGCCCCTCCCCTCCCCGCCCAGGCCGCCCAGGCGCCGTGCCGCGGCGCTCAGCCCGTGTCCTCCGGGCCGGGCGGCGGCCAGCTCAGCCCCCCTGCCCCCCCCTCCCTCACCAGAAACACGACTGTCCATATAACACTTCCTGTGTTCCTTTGGCATGCTTGGTCCTGCTCTTGTTGTATTTTTATGCTCGTGTAGTATGTTTCGGCGTGGCTGTGGTGACGTGGCAGAGGCCACCCTGGTCCTGGTCGTGAAGCTGAGGGACGAACGCCTCCTTCCCCCTCCCCTACTCCCCAGCCCCAGCCCTAGCGCCGTCACCTCTCGCGAGACACTTTCGTTCCGCTGAGCCAAAGTTTCCAGCATAAAAGTGATTGATTACAGTCTGAATATTCGCCCCGCCCCGCCCCGCCTCGCCCCGGCCCTTCACCGCTCACCCCCTCTCCTCCCTGACCATACCCCGCACGCACGGAGCCGCAGCGCGCCTCCGCAGTCCTCTCCCCTACCAACCCAATGAGTGTGTCTCCTGCTCCCTTTTTGAAGGGCCGAAATAACGGAATCATTTTTATTGTAAACAGTATTAATGTTGTTTATTGCTATCTTCTGGCACGTGAGGTCTTCTTGAAAATAGAAGGACACGACTGCTCGTCCCATTGTGTGTGCCGACAATGATATCCGAAGTGGTGATGACCTTAGTTTCACATCGGGGGAATATCCACGGCTACAAAAGACGGAAAAAACACGCGTATTCTTTTTTTTATCTCCTGGAAGAGTGCATTATTGGAGAAGTTATGACGACGTGAAGTTCCACTCGTTATAGGGGAAGGAGAGGGGCGGGGCGCGGCCGGGCCGGGCCATCGGACCGCCGCGCCGCGCCGCGCCGCGCCACCGTGTCCAGCCAGCGAATCAGAAACCATGCTGCATTAACTTCAAATTATTGCGAGATAAAAATACGGCCATCCGACAGTAAAATCCCCTCCATTCAAAGTTTGTGCTCGCTCAGCTAGTATGTCCGTGCGGCCCTCGGCGGGGAGGGGCAGGGGTCAGGGTAGGAGGTATTCGGGGGGAAACAAACTTGGCTCGGGTCGCGCCCGTCGGGCCGCGCCCCGCCCCGCCCCGCCCCGCCCCGCCCCGCCCCGCCCCGCCCACCTCCTCACCGCGGCACGCTCCACTATTAGCGCCCAAACAGCAGGGTGGCCCCTGATCCGGTGCACAGTGGTTGTATAGGGGAAAGGGGGGGCTTTCACCCTCTTTTGAGCTACCTCATAGGTAGGCTACATGCACGACACAACCCCTGTAAGTAGGCAACCCACCGCACCGCGCGTCTGTTACCGTTACTATTTCCCCCCGCCCCGCCACGCGTCATGAATCGCAAAAGAGAACTCACCGCCAGGGCAGAGCTGTGCGATGCGACGCGACGAGGGCCACGCACTGCACCGCCCGGCCCGGCCCGGGCCTACATGCGTCATGCATGACCGACCATAGGTCAACAACATATGCACACATATGCATATCAAAATATGACGAAAGAAATATACCCGGTGGGGACAGCGACAGAGTCGCCGCCCGCTCCCCTCCGCACCGCGCCGCGCCGTTCTGCCCGCTACCCCCCCTGGTCCCGCCCTGAGACCAGACGAGTGATTCCACACGGATCACACATATAAATCCCCCGAGGGCTGAGTCCTGAGACAAGGACGAGGGCTCCTCGCCAAACAGCGCCAGCGCGCCCTACTCCTGCTCCGCCCGGCCCGCCTCGCCCCGCCCCGCTCGGTGCACTGTGTGTAATCGGCTATAAATTTGACATCGGCCGCTAGGGCGCGCCCCGCCCGGGCCGCGTGGCGTATCTCCCTCGCGCATATCGTTCATCCCCCGCCCCGCCCCCGCCCCCGGTGCCACCCCCGGCGCCACCCCCAGCTCCTGGCCACACCTGCGGGTAGGGGTAGGGCTGCACGCCGCCACGCCGCGATGCTGCCGTTTCAAATGCGACCCGCACGATTTGGCGCAATGTTCAGCCGCCTCGTTCTCGTCTCATCACCCGCTCCGCCCCGCTCCACCTTGCCCCGCCCCGCCCCGCCCCGCCTTATTGCCCCGCCCCGCCGCGCCCCGCCCACCCCGCGTTTTCGCCTCGCTCTCGTTAGGGCCGGGCCGGGGCCAGGGACACCCGCAGGCGAGCCGAGGTCCACGTCCCGACCGCAGCTCAGGGCGGGCGGGGCGGGGCAGGAGAAGCGGAACATTTCAGCCGTGGTGTCCGGCCCGGCCCGGCCCGGCCCCGGTACAGTATCCTCTGTGCGCCCCGCCCCCGGCCCGGAGCCGCCCGGAGCCGCCCGGAGCCGCCCGGAGCCGCCCGGAGCCGCCCGGAGCCGCCCGGAGCCGCCCGGAGCCGCCCGGAGCCCTGGCCGGCGCGTCGCGGCGCCTCGGCCGGGCCGGGCCGGACGGTCGGGTCGGACGGCGACGTGACTTCCACACCCCGGCCGGGCCGGGCCTGCCCGGGGGAGGCGGAGGGGAGGCGAGGGGGTGGAGGTCGTTTCCGGCGCGGGGGTGACGACGCGACGCGCGGGACACCGGAAGTAACAAGACGCACCGACTCATGGCGACCGGAGCGGGCGGCGGGGAGGGGTGGGGGGGAGGGGCAGCAGGCAGCAAATCAACGAGTTAGAGGCGCGTCCTCCCCCTGCGGCGCCGTTCGTGCGGAATGTGTGGACGCTTGTCCGGAGGGAGGGGGGGCGGGGCGCCTGCGCCCACATGCGCCGTGGCGCCTCGGCAGACAACAAACTTACACTCGCGGAGCGGACTCGCGCCTCTGCGCCAGGCGCCGCTGTTCGCGCCCGCACTCTGGGGAGGCTGCCTGCCGACCCACCCCGCCCCGCGCACAGTAACGGCCAACTGCGTTGGCGGGGCGGGGCGGGGCGGGGCGCGGCCGGCGGGGCGTCAGTGACACTGATGCGCCTCGACTTGACGTCGCCGCCGGCCCGGCCCGGCCCGGCCCAGCCCGGCCCCGCACGCCGCGCGCTCCCAGCTCATATTGACGTCCATCAAGCCTCGTGATCCCCTGGTGCCGCCCCCAGCCCTGCTCTGCCCCTGGTGGCGGTGGTGGCGGTGCCGCCCCCAGCCGGCGGCGAGGAGAGGCGAGGGCGAGCAGGCCCTGCGCAGCGCACAGCTGTTCTGTCCCGCCGCGCTGGCTGCTGGTGCGGGGCGGGGCGGGGCGGGGCGGGGTGGGGCGGGGCGGGGTGGGGCCGCGACGGCGGGGACGAGACGCGAGCCGAACGCAAACGCGGCTCTAATTAGAGGGAAGGCCCGGGCCGGCCCGCCCCGCCCCGCCCCGGGGGCTCATGACGTCTGGTATTAACTGACGAATGATGAGCGGCCAAGAAGGCGAGGGAAATTAATATGTACGGGCGGGGCGCTCGACGGTACCGGGGCGAGGCGGGGCGGGCGGGGCGGGGCGGGGTGGAGCGGGGTGGGGCTGGTGTTTGATGCAACGAGTCTAAATTGTTACCGAGACTGTCGCTGTCGGCTCATGACACCGGGTCATACCCTTCCCGACGAGCACTCTTCTCGAGTGAGAGTTCGGCCAGTTGAGTAACCTATGCGCGGTATTGCAGATACGGCTTCACTCATGTCTTTGGGCGGGGGTGTGTGCAACGTTGTCCGGGAAAGAAGTGGCGACGCGATACGGGGCGGCCCGCGTGCGCGTCCAGAGGCGAGAGCCAACCACTCGCAACCCAGGCCCGGCCCGGCCCGGCCCGGCCCGAGCACGGTACAAACAGCGCCGCGCTCGGAAAATGAAATGGGCGAAAGATAGAGGAGAGAGAGCGAGCGAGCGAAAGCGAGAGAGAGCGAGAGAGAGCGAGAGAGAGAGGGTTGGGGGTGGGGGGAGTCATTGGCTCGTCTGATCGTATCGAAACGACCGCGACCGTGGGGAGGAAGGGTATGAAAAATATAAAGCGGATCGTCCAGGGAGACTGATGATGCGCCGCCCCCCCCCCCCTCTCTCTCTCTCTCGCTCTCCTCCCTCTCTCTCTCCCTCTCTTTTCCCTCCCTGTCTCTCTCCCTCCCTCTCTCTCACATGCGCCCATGCGCCGCCACGCCACGCCTGTCTGAAGGCGCGAAGAGAAAACACTCGTGGACGCCTCGCCCCCGCGGCGCTATGCCGCCCTACACAACCTCAGTGAGCTCGCGAAGCGAGGCAAGGCGAACTGAGCTGAGTGTTATCAGAAGCACGGCCATGTTGGCCAGGCCCAGCGGCGCACCAGCGGCGCACCAGCGGCGCAAACAACACATTAACTTTTCGTCGCCGCTGCGCCCCGCTGCGCCGCTAAGCCCTTTGCCGCCACACGCGGCAGCCTCCCTCCCTCCGGCGGTTCGGGTCGGGGTGTGTATGCATGAAGCTCATTGACGACGGAGGAATCGCAAGGCCTCTAACAAAAATATCTCCAACTTATAAGTCTCTACTGCTAGGGCGCCTTGTTGTCCACTGTCTCGCCTCGCCTCGCCGCGAGCCCCGAGCGCACTCCCTGCTGAGCCGCGGGCGCCACGGGCCTGCTCTGCTCTGCGCGGCGCTGCGCTGCGTGTTCCTGCACAATCGCTGTCAATACAACTGCACGTGCCCGGCGCCCGGCGATATGAAGATTGTTTGCGCTTGCGCTGCCGCGCGGGAGAGGGGCGGGGCGGGGCGGGGCGGGGCGGGGCGGGGCGGGGCGGCGGGGCGGGGCGGGGCGGGGCGGGGCGGGGCGGGGCGGGGCGGGGCGGGGCGGGGAGGTTGGAGCTGTCGTGTTTGCTCGCACAACGCTGGGCCTCGTCCTAATAATATTGCGGTGGCGCGGCCACCCTTTTATGCGGTAAATTTCAATTTGCCAAGTCTTGTCTTGATAGACAGACAGACTATGGCGGACTCTGCGGGGCTGGGCGGGGCGGGGTGGGGCAGGGCGGGGCAGGGCGGGGCGGGGCGGGGTGGAGTGGGCGGCGCTGGCTGGGGTGCCGGGGGGAGTGGGCGTGATTCTCGTGCACGACGTGATAGGCATGCAGCGGGGTGTGTAAACAATGTGCAGATATGTGAGCCGGGCGGGGCGGGGCGGGGCGGGGCGGGGCCTGGAGGGGAGGAGAGCCGCCTGCACTGCCGCGCCGCCCGGTGCATGGGGAGGGCCGGGCGCCGGGGTGCACGGCGCCGCCCCCCAGCCGCCCCCAGCCGCCCCCAGGCGTGCCTCGCACTCCGTGCACTGCCCCCTGGAGGTGCAACGCGTCGCACAGCTACCCTCCGACACCGTGACAGGCGGAGATACCCGCCAGCCTCACACAGACCTGTGTGTCCGAGGAACTTTTTGCCTACTTCTGGCAGCACTTACTGGCCCGGTGGCTGAGCACCGCCCTGCCCAGCCCGCCGGCACTGTGCAGTGGTGCAGGGGGAGCGTACCCCGCCCCCGCCCCCGCCCCGCCCCAACCCCG
Source organism: Frankliniella intonsa (assembly GCA_033675135.1). Classification (NCBI taxonomy): domain Eukaryota; kingdom Metazoa; phylum Arthropoda; class Insecta; order Thysanoptera; family Thripidae; genus Frankliniella; species Frankliniella intonsa. The sequence continues at coordinate 14,511,573 of CM066253.1, forward strand.
GCAGCAGGAGCAGGACGGTTAGGCCCCAGACCGGCGGGTTTCTGGTGGTTCTAACCCGGGCGCGCCCACCCGCGCGCGAACACGGACAGAAGCGGGCGGAGTGGGGAGAGGCGGGGCGGGGGGGGCGGGCCAGGCCCTGGGCTCCTCGATCTGCAGTCATGTTATTCAAACGCACCGTGTACCCCTTTGCCGTGCCTCCGCCCCTAGCCTAGCCCGTGCAGGGCAGGGCCGGGCAGGGCCGGGCAGGGCCGGGCAGGGCAGGGCGGGGGGTGGCGGGGTCCGGGCCGCCTCCCGCGCAGTGTACGGGGACGAGACGACCCCTCCCCTCCCCTCTCCCGGAATACAATGTGGCCAATGTTCCGGTTTGCTTGTCCCTCACGGGCAGAGATTATAATCATCCCGATCTGCATTCCCCCCCACCCCCACCCTGTGGGCCGTGATTAAAACGACTCGCCCTGCCCAACAGCTGTGAAATGGACAAACAAAACGTTAAGACCCGCCGCTTCACCGAGGCAGGGGGAGGCGAGGGGCGGGGCGGGGGGTGGAGAGAGGCGCAGGGGCAGTCACGTGGGTGTCCGAATGGCGCGGCCCTGCACCCCACACCCGCCCGACCCGCCCGCCCCCGCCCCTGGCTCCCGCCCCTGGCCCCCGCCCGTGGCCGCCGCGCCGTGCGCCCTGCGCCCCACACCCGCCCGCCCCCGCCCCTGGCTCCCGCCCCTGACTTCCGCCCGTGGCCCCCGCGCCCTGCGCCCTGCGCCCCACACCCGCCCGCCCGCCCTGCCCCTGCCCTGCCCTGTTCCGCCTCGGCTCAAGGAGCTGGGCGGGGATGGCTGGCGCTGGGGGAGCGCGGTTTTGACGTTGACATGAAGAAGATGAAAGTATCGAGAGGTTTCGGAATCAAGACGTCATGGTCTCCCTCACCCCTTACCCTGCACCCCGCCCCGCCCCGCCCCGCCCCGCGCCTCACAGTGTTTCGTATGCGTAACAAGATGGATGGGGCCGGAGCGGTGTTCGATCCATCGGTCTGAATGTGAGATGACTAACGGAAATCAACACGAGGGAGCGTGTGGCGGTGGGGGCGGTGGGGGCGGTGAGGCCGGGCGGGAGCGCCCCCGCCCCCGCGCCGCCCCCGCCCCGGGAGGGTGACGACACGAGCCTCACCGCCCCCAGCCTGGCGCCTTGCTTCCGGCCGGCGACGTCTAGGCGCGCCGGACGACTCTGACCGCCGACGGCCTTAAAAAAGCAATTGGTATCCACGATTGAACTCACCGCCGTCCGAATCAGAGGCAGAAAGCCTTGTCATACGGTGGCGGTAAACTGCTTGGCATGATGGTCGACAGCGCGAGCGGGAGAGTGTTAGGGGGAGGGTGGGGCGGGGGTGGGGGGTGGGGGGAGGTCTCCGAGCGGAGCCGGCGTTGTTCGGCGTGCAGGGCGTGCAGGCGCAGGTGGCGCCCCCACCAAACCTCCCCTAAGGTTGACGCTGGCGCCATCCCCATGCATACTTTACGCCGCATTCCAACGACCCCATTACACGCTCGACTTTGCGGGGATACCAGCCGGGCCTAACGCGACACGCGTCACGTGACACCAGGCCGCCTGGTTAAAGAATGGACTCTGCACGCGTCACTTCGAGGCTTTACACTGCCCTGGAACCTGGAACGGCCCTCTGCAAAACTTTCTCAAAATCTGACAATAAGCTGATAACTATACTGGTTGAGTATTTTCACAGAACAGTTGAGTGGTTTTAAAGGAGCAGATACTTTATACTTTCACTGGAGCACAGAGGAGTCTATCAACGGGGACGAGCGATTTAAGTATAGTCTATTTAGGAGGCGATGTGTTGAATGTGTCATCGTCAAAAATGTTGCTTATCCACGCGGATAAGAGCGTGTTGGTTTTAAAAAGTTGGCCACAGAGTGAACGGGTGTGGGCGGCCCGTCCCGTCCCGATCCTGTCCCGAGGCGCCGTTCCCTTCCCCTCCCGACCGCGTTCCCTCAGGGAGTCGTTTGTCTTCAATCGCCTCCGCCTCGTGTGGGCGCACGCGCACGCGCACGGCCCCGCGGAGACGCGGCGCGGCGCGGCGCTATCATGCTCTCCAGGAAAAGCATGTATTTTATTTCGTTTCGTATAGGAAAAGACTGGCGTGTGTTGCAGGGCGGCCCCTTCCGTCGTTCACGATGCTGTACAGTGTGCATATATGTGTACGAGTGCAGAGGAGTTGCCTATCCGCACGGGGCCGCGGAGCTGGCGGGCGATTTATAAGGTGCGGAATGGTTTTTGCCTTCTTCCGTTCAATGTGTGATTGGGGGTGATGTATAATGTTGAACTTGCTTGGTACTCCTTTGGGACCGGTCCGGCCCCTCCGGCCCGGCTGGGCCCCGCTGCAGTCTTATTATTGGGTCAGGGTGAGGGGGTGGGGGTGGAGGGCCCGGCCCCCGAAGGCTGCCGAGGCGAATTGTCGAACAAGGAGAGGCGAGTCGGCCGGCGGGAGCGAGGCGAGAGCGGGCGCCCTGGTGCGGGGCGGGGCGGGGCGGGACGGGGCGGGGCGGGGCGAGGCGGGCGGGGCGTGGTTTTGATGGGTAGGCCGCGGCCCGCTATTAGAATAACAATCCTCGCCCTGAGTAGCACCCCAGCTACTCTCCCCGTCGGGTCCAGGGCGCCCGCCCCGCCCCGCCACGCCCCCGCGGGCATGCTGCCGCCCCTCCGCCTTCGCCCCGCCCCCGCCCCCGCCTCCGGCACACCCTGCACCCATTTATATGTTAATCTGTTTATGCCCGGCCCCGTCCGCCCAGTAGGTAGGCAACCCCCGCGGTCCGGCGTGGCCCGCCCCTTGAAGAAATCAGTTGACGAAGCCCTCCGCCGGCCCCGCCCCGCCGCCCCCGCTTGCACACTCACCATCCTGACGACACCGCCCCCCGGGGGCAGCCCCCGCCCCCGCCCGGCCCCCGCCCGGCCCCCGCTCGCCGCTCCAGGCGCCCCTCTCGGATAGGCTGACGGCGGTAAACATTTTTACAGGCTCTAATTCCGGGGACGTTTTATGCGATTCTGGTAGCGCTGGTGTCGTGGAGTCCGGGGGTGGGGCTGAGGGGAAGGGGGAGGGGAGGGGTGGGGGCGGCGCAGGCTGATGGAACCGACTCAAGACCATGTCGCGCCTCCCAGCCGTGCAGTGTGCTGGGCACGGCGCCAAGCACGGGGCGGGAGGGCGGGAGCGAGGGAGGGAGGGAAGGGGGGGGGGAGGGAGGGAGGGAGGGAGGAAGGGAGGGTGCAACTCCAGTGCGGTTATTGGCCCATGGCACCGCGCGTCAGATATCGCAGTGACGTGCGAACTGGAGCGGGAGCCGCTGCCGGCCAGGGTGCTCCCTCTCTCTCTCTCTCTCTCTCTCTCTCTCTCTCTCTCTCTCTCTCTCTCTCTCTCTCTCGCTCTCTCTGTCTATGATCTGTCTCTGTCTCTGTCTCCCTCCCTCCCTCTCCCGCTCTGACCTGACTGGCACGGGCGCTATGCGAGCTGTCTGCCTGCCCTGCCCGCGGAATGCTAGTCTCCGCGTGTGTAGGCTGCACAGACCGGGCTTACTCTCCTCGCTCTCCCACGCTCTCTCTCTCGTCCTGCCTCGCTCTTGCTCCGCTCTCTCGCTCGCTCTCCCTCGCTCGCTCTCTTTCACTCTCCCTCACTCCCCCTCTCTCTCTCTCTCTCTCTCTCTCTCTCTCTCTCTCTCTCTCTCTCTCTCTCTCTCTCTCTTGCCTTGAGATACCTTGCGCGGGGTGAGAAAGGCAGACGCGTCCAGCGGAAAATGCCATGGATGCCCCGCCCCGCCGCCCCGAATGCAGGGCCACGTTAGAGAGTGAGTCTAGCACCTCACCTAGCACTGCCGAAGCACTGTACTGCAGCGTTACACTCAGCGGCGACGAGTCTTTGGCAGAGAGTGAGTTAAAGTGGGTCATGACAAAACCAGGATGAGGTAGGTTCGAGGCTAGCGCTAGAGAGGTGGGTTTCAGATGCATGTCGGGTGGGGCGTCGGGTGGGAGGGAGTCTGGCGCGCCCGCGGCCCCGCTCCGCCCCGGCCCGGTGGAGAGGCGCGGTGTGAGGCGGGCGGGACGTGCTTTTGTAGGGGCACAGCGTGTTAATGAGAACCCCCCCCCCCCCCCCCCCTCTTCAGGTCGAGTGTCCAGGCTGCGCTGCGCGACGGGCGTGCTCTCGGGACGACTTGTCCGGACAGAGAAAAACAAACGCGTGCAATATCATTTCTAGACGGGCCAATTCCCACCACCAACCACGTCATGCCCCCCAACCCCTGCCCGCCCGGGCCAGTTCTGGTCAAAGGATGTGTCCATTCCAGTTCCGCCCCGCCCCGCCCCGCCCCGCCACGCCCCGCCACGCCCCGCCCCGCCCTGCCACACCCCGCCCGCTGTGCTGGGGGCCGCATCTGTCACGTGGGTGGCATTCCCTCTGCGCGGGCTAGCTAGACCGCTGCTTCCGTGGCGTCTCCGTGACGTCACCAACCTCACTCCGTGATTCACGCACCGTCATATTGTTCCTAGAGTTCATATTTCGTATGAAGGTGCAAGGTGAAGGAGCAGGGCTGCAGCATGCCGTCCAAGTCACAGGGTTGGCATAGAGAATTAAATGGGGCATAATCCCAATTGAGTTAAATGCAATATAAATGGGGACACATCATGACCTCCAAGACGACTCCGTGATGCACAGTTAGCGTCGTATGAGTTTCAGCCAGGCTAGACGCTGACTGTCGCGCAGGACGGCGCGCAGTGAAGAGAAGTGCAATATTATTTGACTCAAAAAAAAAATTATTTTGATACTCTATAGAGTATCATAGAGTATCAGTTGGCATATATGCCAACCCTGCCAAGTCATTGCATTTTCAATTTGATACGTCCGTTGCATTGTAAAGTGACCTGCATTTGTTGAAGTCTGCTGCATCGGGTCTGAAACCACGCGTGAACTTGAGGCTGAGGAGTCTGCTATAGTGTACACTACTTCTGTGGTAACAGGGTAAACTGTCGTAAGTCCACTTTTCCTCCTCCTTGCATGCATAGGTGAGAGGTGTGGAGGAGGAAAAGTGGACTTACGACAGTTTACCCTGTTACCACAGACTTGAGATTGTATGATGTCGAAGACAAGGCGTGGCGGGGCGTGGCGGGGCGTGGCGTGGCGGGGCGTGGCGGGGCGTGGCGGGGCGTGGCGGGGCGTGGCGGGGCGTGGCGGGGCGTGGCGGGGCGTGGCGAAGCGGGACGGAGCGGGCAGTCAGAGCCTGACGTGACGTCTGGAGCGCGACGCGCGCCGAGGTAGTCGAGCACACAAACTCGACGGGTTATCAACAGCGCGGGAAACCCGGCGACAAACACCCGTCAGGGAAGGGGAGGGGTGAGGTGGCGGGCTTGTCGGCGAGGCAGGTGCGGCCGGGCGTGGTGGGGTGGGGCGGGGCGGGGCGGGGTGGGGCGACTGTGTACCCGGCAGCGCGACAAGCAAATAGGGGGGCGGGCGGAGCATAATCACGACAAACTGAGCGGAAAACACGTCACATACTGCCTTGCCCCCTTACCGCCATCCCCCATCACGCCCCGCCCCGCCCCGCCCCACCGCTCGCTCGCGCGTTCCCTCAGAGAGGATGCACGGGGCCGGGCGGGTGCGCCCCCGCCCCGCCGCGCCCCGCCCCGTCCCGCCCGCCCCACCCCGCCCCGCTGCCCCCCGCCGCGCCCCGCCCCACCGCGCCGCTGTCAGGTGTCGAGGGGAGGGAAGGCCGTACTATCTCTTTATCCGCTGCTGTGAGCCGAGCCGAGGCCGCCGGTTGAAATGTGGAACGGTGCTGATCTTGTCTGCTTCACTATTCGCTTCGGTGTGTGTTGGGGAAGGCGATGCGAGTGTTGTTCAATTTCTCTTGCAATGGTCCAAAATAAGCATCAAATGTATCCAAATGCTTTGGCCATTGCGCTACGGCACGGCGTGCGCCGCCCCGAGAACTCCCACCCCCACCTCTATACTGCCTACAGGACTTTCCATACTACTGTAAGATGCCCTGTCTCTTTTACTTCTTCGTTGTTTGGTTATTGACGATAAAATCGTGTTTCTCTCGCTGTTTGCTTTAAATAATTATACGAACGCGTTCCGTTAGTGTTCAGCATTAAACAAATTCTGTTGGCACTTTTAACTAATTTTTTATGTGTCAGGAAAATTACCGAGAAAGATTCTGCAGAACTACTCTGACTTTACAGAGTATCTAATTTTACTGGTGCATGTAAAATTACCCAAAGAGTGGATTTTTACAGAAGCTTGGCTGGGCGTGTGTGCAGTGCATATCCTCCTTACTCTCCCGGGCGCCGCGCTGACCCGCCCCTGCATTATAATGCAAATATTGTCCGTTTAGGGGAGTCGGTCCCTGTTGCCAGTCCCACCCGTGTTTGCTCGAAAGGTCGCTGTCTGTCACTCCACCCCCTTCTCTCTCCCTCTCCCTTGTTCGTCCCGGTCCCCGCTGGCCCCCGCGCGCTCCCAGGGATCACGTCTAAAACCTACAACCTACTGCAGTCGCAGGAGCTTTTCTGTACAGCATTGCACTCGGAAGAACAAAGGTGCTAAGCAGCGCCTTTCCTGGGGCGCTAAAATCAAGTGCTAGGTTTAGTGCCTTTCCTGGGGCACTAAATCTTAGTGGCTTTCCAAAGGCACTAAATTTTCTTAGTGCCTTTTAAATGTAGGACTTAGCACCTTTGTTTTTCCAGTGCTGTTAAAGAATACCACAATTTAACAACAGTGTGGAACTGTTATTTCCAAACACAATAGAAAACTGTTAAAACTTATTGTACATAGGGTACTATGAGCTGAATGTACAGTGTTTCACTGTTAATTTCAAGTACAAAAACGGTTTGTACGGTTCTTATTGACGGTATATTTTAGTGTGCGCACTCGTGTGGGTCGGACCCCCTGTCCAGCACTGGTGGTGAGAGCCTCCGACTCGTTAGCGCGTGTGCGACACTGTCACGGTGTGACGGGGCCACGGGCCACGGCGTGACACGGCGTGACGGCGGGGCGGGGCGGGGCGGGACAACCGCCGAGGGTATTTCTGGCGGAAGCCAGCGCAGGTTAGGGCCGTTAGGCGGAGACAGCCATGCAGCCGCGTCTGCTACACAGTCAACATATCGCCCCGACCCGCTCCGCGCGCCCAGCTCCGCCCCACCCCGCCCGCCCCACCCCGCCCCGCCCCGCCCAGTCCCTAGCGCCACGAGTACAAATGGTAAAGTGACTTCCCCGTTTCCGGCCCTGCAGCTGACGCTGACGGATCGGCGGGTGCCTCTACCTCCTCCTTGTAGGCACTAATGATAGCGTCGCCACCTCCGGCCCCTCAACGCGGGCGGGGCGGGGCGGGGCGGGACGGAGCAGGGCGGGGCAGGGCGGGGCCGCTATTAGGAAACACTCGGTACCGCCCCGCCCCACTCCCTCGTCCGATAGTTGATAAATCTACGCCCCCGGAGAACTATTTTCGGACGGCCGCCGCCGGGCCATTTACCCGTAGAAGTGGCGTCGTCGACTCGACGCTTCCGTCGCTGCCATCCGTCTTGCACCGGTGCGGCAGGGGCGGGGCGGGGCCAGGCCGGCCACGTGCCTCGCGGCCGTGCTGGGGCTTAAGCGCCCGGCAGAGCGCCCCGCCCGGCCCCCCGCCCGGCCCCTGGATGCACAATGCCTCCTGCTCTGTAATTAGAGAAAGTTGGCGTAAAACCGGACCCGCTCCGCCAATTTCAAGTTAGATTGGGCGCCGCGGGGGGGCCTGCTGACCCTGACCGGGGCGGGGCGGGGTGGGGTGGGGCCGGGACGGGCCGGGGCGGGGCGGGGACGGGGTGGGGCGGGGCGCGTAGCGGCTTCGCGGCCGGCAGCTGTCATTCGCAATCGGGGCCGGTGTGCCTGACCGCCGCGCCGCGCCGCGTGGTCCCGCGCGGTCCGTGACCCTGCACGCCCCTGCGCTGGTCATAGCCCAGCGTGCACTGTAAAGAAAAGGGCGAGGGAGTCCTGTTAGTGAGCCCGGCCCGCAGTGCGGGATGTGAATCGTCTTAGGGATGGGGAGGACGGACACCAGTTGTGTGTTGGGGACTGGCCCGGCCAGCCGGCCAGACCATGTTGCCTAATTCGCAATTCATCCCGTACTGAGGCTCCACACGCCCCACCCCGCCCCGGGTGGCTGCGTCGTGTTCCGCTGTGTTTTTGTTGGTTGCCCTTCCCGTGCCCCTCCTCATTTGAATAGCCCCCTCCCCGCCCCTCCCCGTACCCCCCGGACCTGCCGCCCATGGCCGATAAGGGGGGCCTAGGCCCGCATAATTTGTTTACCCAGCATCATGCCGTGGCGTTCCCGCCGCCCAGCCCAGTAGCCCCGCCCCGCCCCGCCCCGCCCCGCCCCACCCGGCCCGGCCCGCCCCACCCGCCCCGCCCTGGCGGCCTGTGCACCTGCCCCGGTCCACGCCGCGGCCGTCCACCGTCTGAGTGCCTCGCGTCGCCCTCGCACAGTGAGAGACTTGGCCTCAGAACCGCGGCAAAGGTCACAAACTTAAACTTCAACATTGAAGCAGCTCGGTACAAGAAAGGCTTCAGCAAAGTCAAAGGTAATTAAAATACATTCATACATATTTTTGAAAAATATTGGCTAAAAAAAGGTTTGCTATATGGTAGCCTAAATCCATGAGCTCAAACTAGTTTTCCCTCACTTTGAGTGAAGCTTTCTTCAAGGTCCTAGCCGGGCCGACGGGCCCGCCCTGCCATGCCACTCGTCACCACGCTGCCCCACCCCGCCCCGCCCCGCCCCGCCCCGCCCCGCCCCGCCCCGCCCCTCTGCTAGCGGCTGCTTAGGCCGAGGGTCGCGGATGCAGCGGATAGGCACGCCCGGCCCCGGCCGGCTGCACTGAGCCGGTCTGGATGAGGGCTAGACGCGACCCGAAGCGGCGCTAGACGGGACAGATGACGAGACGAGATAAGACAATTTCGTTTTTTTTTTGTTTTACTCCTCGACCTTTCTGATGACTCGCGACAATGACACACGGGACGGGACGGGGATATGTCTCGTGCCGCTGCCGACCAGCTTCAGCCTCATAGCCTTACTGTGGAGATGCCCGGAGATGCTTAAATGACCGACCAGATTCACGACACTTATACTTATCAAAGGGATTAACACCAACTCTAGGTGAGTTAAAGGACGGAGGCGCCACGCTGGAGGCGCCACGCTGGAGGCACCACGCTGGAGGCGCCACGCTGGAGGCGCCACGCTGGAGGCGCCACGCTGGAGGCGCCACGCTGGAGGCGCCACGCTGGAGGCGCCACGCTGGAGGCGCCACGCTGGAGGCGCCACGCTGCAGGCGCCGGGCTCCTTGCGGTGACGGCCGGCCGGCCGGCCTGTCCTGTGCTGTCCTGTGCAGCGTGGCCGGGCCGCGCCGCCAGGACACATCCACCGGGGCTGGCTGGCCTGCACCGGCGCTGCGCGGCGCGCTGTGCTGTGAGTGTCTCTGCTCTGACAGAGACGGACGACCTCGCCCCGATATGCTGACCTGAGCGCGGACCCGAGTAATGTTGCGGAACGTTACCGGAGGCGCCGTACTCTGTCACAGAGCTACCGTCTCTGCCTGTGGCCCTTTGGGCTCTCTGGACAAGTCATTTCTGCATTTTGATCTACTTCACGTTCTATGTAATATTCCGAGACCGAAAGAAGATTTGAACCACACAGGCCCCTTGTAATGATTCGACGCCTGGTGGTCGTAGTTCCTCCTCGCTATCTTTCAGTTTCAGGCGAGACGCGTCATAAGTCATAAAACGCACGGGACTCTAATTCGCAAGGTGATGGTCTCGTCCCACTGCAACGCGCGGAGCAGGAGCAGGAGCGGGGGTGAGTGGGGCTATCACTCGATCAACATAGGCGTTTGCAGCGAGTCTGGCCTAACCCGACGAGGCTCTGCCCCGCCCCGCGCCCTCCCATCCGTGGACGATCTGCCCTACGCCCACCTCGCCCTGCCCTGCCCTGCCCTGCCCTGCCCTCTCCCTTCCGGGTCTGGAGCTCGCTGATCACGCATCTGCACACGTCACTGACAGTCACGCTCACCCCGGGCCCCGCGGCGCGGCAGGACGACTCCTGGTCCGGACTTGAGTTGACTTCGACTTTGACTTGAGAAAACCAGGGGTCCGGTCTATGCTCAGATGTGACAAGTACCAAGGAGTCGCACCGTCAATACAAACTTAAAACAGGGAAAAAAAATATAAAAAAAATTGCAAGGAAGCCAGAAAATAGGCACCGTGGCATAAAAATTAGCTGTGCCTATACAGCTAAAAAAAAATTAGTAAAGTAAACAGTACACCTCTAATTCTTTTTGGTCAGACACGAATAATTTTTTTTTTGCTTGCATTCCCGGAGAAACGTACAGGTCCACTGTTATAAAATACTACAATTTAACAACAGTGTGGAACTGTTATTTCTAAACACAATAGAAAACTGTTAAAATTTATTGTACATTGTAGGGTACATCGAGCTGAATGTACAATGTCTCACTGTTAATTCCAAGTACAATAACAGTTTGTACGGTACATACTGACGGTATTTTTTACAGTGTCCAGGAACGGTTTCATGTTCGCATCAGGGTATTGCCTACCTATCAGGCGGCTCTCTAGAGGACGACCTCCATGCCATGCCTCTGCATTCAGGACGTAGGTCACAAGCGCTACAGCTCGCTAACGCTACGGGTCGCAAGCGCTACGAGTCACAAGCGCTACAGCTCGGTAGCGCTACGGGTCACAAGCGCTACAGCGAGAATCCGCGCGTTAGGCGGAGCCGAGCCGAGCCGAGCTAAACCTTGAAAAATTACGCACGTGGCGTGAAAACATGGAAAATTTTTGCGACAGTAAACCTCCCGAGGGAGGTTGCGGTTCCCGCCAGGCACAGGGCTTTTACCCCCCGTGGCAGCCAACTACTTCGGTGTTCTTATGGGAACCGGTGCTTTTCTGGCCGCGATCTGTCGCGCAATTCGACAGATTTGATCGTACGTCAGATTTAGTCGTACGGTGGTTAACCGAACTGCCCTGTCCCCAGAGCATGGAATAGCTATTTTGGAGCCAGATTCTGGGACTTATGACCCCACGACCGACCACCAGTCGTGGGCATGGGACGGAACTTCCTGGCAACCCGCTGTCCGCTACCAGTGAAGAACCTGGGTTTGAACCAGGCCCCATGTGCCGAGTCTCACAGACACCCACGGCTTTCGCGGCACCACTAGACCACTAGACCGTCGGCTATTCCACGAGGAGCTCGGTTGAAGTGGGGGGCTTGAATTCCACTCTCCAAATTGTTGTCCTCAGAAAAATTAAATTTCTTGGTAAGATTCGAACCTCCGTCCTGCGACTCTCCGCGCGGACACTATGCCTGCACGGCTACGACGCCACGGTACCAGGTGCCGGACCACTAGGTCATGCTGCGAGAAGCCACAGTCACCGAAGAAGCAGACCCGGTGTCAGTGCGCCTGCTCCGGTCAGTGCTGGGCGGGCCGGGTAGCGTCATTGGTGTCGTCGCTCCTTAGTGCACTAGGTGGGCAGTGGTTCAAAAACCACGTATTTTTTTTTCTTTCTTGTTAATTTTTTTTTGGTTCGGACCAAGTGCTTTTTCCAGCTATACCGTCCTTGTGACTTGGGCAACTGCAAAAAAGGCACTTAAAAGAGCACTTGGTCCGAACAAAAAAAATTAATAAAGAAAAAAACTTACGCGGTTTTTGAACCACTTCCCGCCCAGTGCTATGAGCAGCGACGATACCAATGACGCTACGCGGCCGGCCGAACACTGACCGGAGAGCAGGCGCACTCATGACACCGGGTTCGTTTCTTCGGTGACTGTGGCTTCTCGCGCAGCATGACTCCTAGTGGTCCGGCATCTGGTACCGCGGCGTCGTAGCCGTGCGGCATAGTGTCCGCGCGGAGAGTCGCAGGACGGAGGTTCGAATCTTACCAAGAAATTTAATTTTTCTGAGGACAACAATTTGGAGAGTGGAATTCAAGCCCCATTTCAACCGAGCTCCTCGTGAATAGCCGACGGTCTAGTGGTCTAGTGGTGCCGCGAAAGCCGTGGGGTGTCTGTGAGACTCGGCACATGGGGCCTGGTTCAAACCCAGGTAGGTTCTTCACTGGTAGCGACAGCGGGTTGCCAGGAAGTTATCCCATGCCCACGACTGGTGGTCGGTCGTGGGGTCATAAGTCCTAGAATCTGGCTCCAAAATAGCTATTCCATGCTCTGGGGACAGGGCAGTTCGGTTAACCACCGTACGACTAAATCTGACAGTACGGGGATCAAATCTGTCGAATTGCGCGACAGGATCGCGGCCAGAAAAGCACCGGTTCCCATAAGAACACCGAAGTAGTTGGCCGCCACGGGGTAAAAGCCCTGTGCCTGGCGGAACCGCAACCTCCTCGGGAGGTTTACTGTCGCAAAAATTTTCCATGTTTTCACGCCACGTGCGTAATTTTTCGGTTTAGCTCGGCTCGGCTCGGCTCCGCCTAACGCGCGGATTCTCGCTGTAGCGCTTGTGACCCGTAGCGCTACCGAGCTGTAGCGCTTGTGACTCGTAGCGCTTGCGACCCGTAGCGTTAGCGAGCTGTAGCGCTTGTGACCTGTAGCGGTTGCGATCTGTAGCGCTTGCGAGCCACTCCTTGCATTCACAGCATCACAGCATGGTGGTTCTTCTTCTTCTTCTTCTTCTTCTTCTTCTTCTTCTTCTTCTTCTTCTTCTTCTTGTCGGGTCACTGCTGAGACCGACTCCTTCCGAAGCCTTCCCGCCGTGACCACATACAGCCGGGCCGGGGTGGGGCTTTTCTCATTCTCTTTGAAGAGCTCTGTGCTGGAGCGCGAGGGAGAGATGTTATCCCCGGTGAGAGGGACGGAGAGGGGGCAGGGGGGGGGGGGGGTGAAGCGCCGGGGACGTCGCGTCTGATAAGGAGAGTTGTGGCCACTCTCTCCGCCCGGCCCGGCCCGGCCCGCGCCCCTCTCGACGCTCCCCCTTGACGAGATACAGACGGCCCGTCGTAGCGCGGAGGTGGTGGAAAGAGGGCGGGGCGGGGCGGGGCGGGGCGGGGCGGGGCGGGGCGGGGCGGGGCAGATGTAAAAAAGACGCGATTCGTCTTCCTCCGCCAAGTGGCTACCAAAACGCGCCCGTGGCATCAATCAGAAGCTGATCGAAGCGGCTCGGCTCAGCTCGGCTCGGCTCGGCTCGGCTCGGCTCGGCTCGGCTCGGCTCGGCTCGGCTCGGCTCGGCTCGGCTCGGCTCGGCTCGGCTCGGCTCCTGGCTGCCGCTGCTGCCCCTGCTGATCCCCTCCGCCTCCCCGTCGCTCGGATCCGCTCTTACAAAAAGTTTTTCTTTTCTCTGTATTTTCTCTCAACGTTGTCGTCGGGTTTTGAGAAACTCGCTTCGAAAAAAAGGGATCCGAAAGAAGTGTGCACTGCTCCAAACAATTTGTAAATTTCTGAAAGTAGCGCGCCAGCTCACTGTGTGATCGAGGCACTCCGCAATCCCTGCACCTCAACCCCAGCCCACCACGCCCCGCCGCACCGCGCCCCTTCCCGCCCCACCCTACCCCTTCCCGCCCCTTCCCGCCCCGCCGCTCGCGCCCTGCCGTAAGTCTAACTGGTGGACGTCAACGTGCGGTTTGCGGGTGTGTAGAGGGGAGAGGGGAAGGGGAGGAGTTAAGCCACACAATCCCAGCCAACGACGTTAACGAAGCAGAAAGTAATGAAAGATTTGAGATTAGCGCCCTACCTCGCGAACCCCCCCCCCCCCCCCCCCCCCCGCCCCCGGTACACCCGGCAGTTGGCTGCCTGCCTGTCACACTGTGTGGAACTCACGCACACCGTTTGGCCCCAGGGCGAGGCGAGCAAGGGGTCTAGCTCGCATGAGACCTTCCGACATGATTCTCAACCTTTGTTTCGTCACCGGAAAAAGAAAGGTGCTAAGTCCTACCTTTAAATGGCACTAACAAAATTTACTGCCTTTGGAATGGCACTAAGATTTAGTGCCCCAGGAAAGGCACTAAATTTTGTTTGTGCCTTTTAAAGGCAGGACTCAGCACCTTTAGCTGACCAGCTGCGTATAGTACTCCATACAAATTTAGTGCCTTTGCAAAGGCACTAAACTTAGCACTTGATTTTAGCGCCCCAGGAATGGCGTTACTTAGCACCCTTGTTTTTCCAGTGCGGCGAGCAGGCTTTCCGCACCCCCCACCTCGCTCCCCACTGCCATAGAAATAAATGTTACAACATTTCCTCTAGTTCGGAGCGTTTTGCGCGGCCAGAAAAAGATGGCGAAAATCAGTCAATGTTTCTTATCCTGCGATTTAATTGGGGGGTTTGAGGTTGTGTCCCCTGCCCTGCCCTCGGCAGCGCCTGGTCTGGTCCGCGGGGCAGCCAAGTCCCCCAGTGTTCAGTTGCAGTTCCGCCATTCTCGTCTCGTCAAAAGTTTGCAGTCTCCCGCGCTGCGGAGATCTTTTGAAGATAATCTGTTTTTAAGAGCTGGCGCGCCGCGCCGGCCGCCTAGGCAGCCCGCATGGCACATCGTTATGACCCGCTCCCTCTTCCTCCCTCCGCCCGGGCCGGGCCGCGCGGAGTTGTCACCGAGAGCGACGAAGACGACGGCCGAAACAAAAGAACATCAAAGACTCGTCACGAGTCTGATTGGGTTAGTCGGCGATGCGATGGCAGAACAGCACGTCTGGTTTCCATTATTTTTTCTCGTGATTGCTGGGAGTTTGCACGCCTTTGCTAGCCGGGCCTGATGTCCTCCCTCCCTTCCCTTCACTCTGCGAACTCACTTTCTGAGAGGCTGACGCCCCTTGCCTTTCTCTCCCCCATCATCTCTGTTCGGTTGTAAGCGCGCGCCGTCTCAAGTGGGCCGGCCGGGGCCACAGCACAGCGCAGTAGCGGTTTATTTCTTCAGCGGTCACGCCTGTCCCAAAGCGGACTGCCACCGTGAAAAATACTTGTAAGGGTTACAGGAAAATTTTCCATGATAAATGTTGTTAAAATTACAACTTGAAATCGTAAAATTACAATTACTTTGTATCGACTTAAAATTCATTGACGAGCAAGAATGGGCGGTCGTAATTTTACAACATATTTTGTAAATCGTGATTACAAAATACGTTGTAAATTTACGAAGATATTTTTCACAGTGGCTCAGGGCCAAATTTTGGAAGCAAACTTTCCCGAAAAATATCGTTGAAAGCTGGATTTTGTTGGTTTTAAATTTCTCTTGTATATGAAGTTCTGCAGAGTGACACTCTTTATTTTCAGAACTGAGTCGCCGACTTTTTTTTGACCGTAATAGAGTAATTAATCAGAGCTCTAAATTTGTCTTTTTTATCTTGTGTACCAGTCGCCCGCGCGTGTGGTGAACACAGTGTTATAATACATCGTAATATTTACTGTGTTACTCTACCAGATAGCGATCAGCCGGCGCCCCCCCCCCTACTCTCTCTCCCCCCCTCTCTCTCTCTCTCTCTCTCTCTCTCTCTCTCTCTCTCTCTCTCTCTCTCTTTCCCTCTCTCTCTCTGTCATACACACCCATAGGCTTCATTTTTTTTAGAACTCGTATCAGAATTTGTCCGATTTGCCACCCACTGTTGCAAATATCCACGCTCCACTCCGTACAGTTTCGACCTGGTCCGGACCGTAAGTTTTTCTTGCGGTCTGTACCTTATGGGATACAGTTAAACCTCGAATCCACAAACATGTTGAAAACGCTAAACACGGCAATAATCCTACACAATAAAGTACTTTCCGTACCGATACGGTCTGAGCTGACCGTGCATGAAAAATGCGGTTACGACGGCCCGTAGGCAAAACGGTATTTCTTTACCGGGTGCCCGCTTCTGCTGCTGGCCTTGAATTTCGCAAATAACACACAGTGACTGGATGGTGAAGAACACGAATGTCTAATTGTGCGAGTGCCCTCGAGTTCTGTTCCGCGGCAGCGCCGCCTGCGGGCCTCGCCCCTCAGCTCAGCTCAGCTCGTCGCACTTGTTTCTTTTTTCAGGTAATTATTCTCTTGTCCCACTTCCATGACACGGCGCCTCCACCTAAATGCCCCGGACGGGGCGGGGCGGGGCGAGAGCACACCCGGCATGTGAGATGTGTCACTGCCGCCCCGCCCCGCCCCGCCCCCACTCTAAAAAGCTCACGGTGAGTGTCACTTGAACCCTGCAGCACTGTAAGCTACAGTGAACCCTGCAGCACTGTAACTAACAGACAGTAACCGTAGTCTACCAGGCACGACTTAAAGAGGGCAATTGTGACCTGGTTCTCTCAAGTCAAGTCAGGGGGGGGGGGGGGGAATCGCCTCCCTGTCGGGCTCTAGTGGACCGCCTGAAAGGTAGGCAACTTGGGCTACAAAGCCCCTGTTTGAAGGCAACCCACGGGGCACCGCCTTCCCCCTGTCTACAGGACCTTAAACCGCGCCTGTAGCTTACGGTGAAATTCACCGTGAGCTACAGAGCTGCAGTGTTCACTGTAGCTTACAGTGAAACTCACCGTAAGATTATCTTGGTGTCGCCTCTCCGGCAGATTCTCTGGCGCCCTCTCAACTGCCGCGCCCCGCCCCGCCCCGCCCCGCCCCGCCCCGCCCCGCCCCGCCCCGCCCCGCCCCGCAACCCTCGGCGGCACCTTAACTCATGCCCCAGCCCTCCCCCCACATGACAACTCCCCTCCCTTCCCGGGCCAAGTTGTCGTTCTCTGGTCGTGTAAATATCCTGATTTGATACTCCCTCGAGAATCTCCATCATCTACATCGGGGGACAGAGAGCATAGCAACCGATCCAAGATTCACTCTCAAGATCGCCCCTCAGCATCGCATCGGTCGGGCGAGGCCAGCCCGGCAGCAGGTAGTCATACTGAACAATATCATTTGTTCCGTGCCCTCCGAGTTCTTGTCCCCCCATCCTTCCATTCAGATGCAAAAGCACGATGAAATTACCGCGATTTCCCGCCGTACATAACAAAGAACACTTGAAGCTCGACAAGCGAAAAATTGTCTCGTTTGCGTTTGTCAGCCGGCGGGACCAGCCTCGACCCCCCGGCCCCGGCCCCCCGGCCCCGGCCCCGCCCCTGGCCTCCCCCGCGCAACGCATTCCTATGGAGCTCTTCTAAAAAGGATGAGTCACATTTGCCTCCCCCTCCCCCTCCCCCCTCCCTCTCCCTCTCAGGCCGCAAGCAGCAGTACCATTCATCGACACGAGCGCTCTCTCTCTCTCTCTCTCTCTCTCTCTCTCTCTCTCTCTCTCTCTCTCTCTCTCTCTCTCTCTCTCTCTCTCTCTCTCTCTCTCTCTCTCTTTCGAGATTCAATATCAAAATTGAATCCGGAGAGAAACTGGCGGCGCGGGTCGGGTCGGCGGTTCGGCGCCGCCTGGCCCAGCCCCTCGACGGCACGTTCACATTCACGTTCACATTCACGCACTGCCCCTCCCCTCCCCCTCCTCGCCCATATCGTATCGTTGGTCCGCTGCCATAACGCGAATAGAAATAATAATAAAATGTGCAACCAGGTCCCATCGCGCTCGTGCCGTGCAGGAGATACTCCCCGCCCCGCCCCGCCCCGCCCCGCCCCGCCCCGGGTGCCCCGCGTGCACCTGAGCGGGAGTAATCTCCTGGACACCATGTCCCTATGCTTCGTTCCCGTTCTCGCCCCGGATCCCTCGCTGGGTCGATTCTTTTCGGTGCTCTCTGAGTTTTCACACTTGTCAACGGACTTGGAGCGTGCACTCTCTTGATTTCATCTTTTTCCCAGCGGGGTGCGGTGTGGGCGCGCCCCTCGCCCCGCACCACCCCGCCCCACCCCGCCCCACCCCGCCCTACAACTGCCCCTCGCAAAGCCCCACAAATCTCCACAATAACGGGGAGGAGCAGAAGAAGAAGCGAAAGAACACGCGGTACTACATTTATGTTGGCCCTTCTTTTTTACGCGCGGAATCAAAATTTACGCTTGAAGCAAAAGTTGAGATTTATCTGATGTGTTGTCGCCTGCTGGGCTCGCAGCGCAGCTCGCAGGGGCGCTGGTGACGCCGCTGCGCCGCGCCGCGTCGCGCCGCCCCTCCGGAAGCGCGGGGTCCTCCGAGAGACGCTGTGGTGAGGCTTACGAGCGGAGAGTGAGAGTAGCATGGCTGCCAAAGTCCCCGGCCCGGCCCGGCGCTCGAACATCCTTTAGCGTCCACGGACTTAGTGTTCCAGCGTGTCATTCTTAGAGTTTATTATTTTTAATGATTAACTAAGTATGGCATGTGTTTTTCAGAGCACGCAAAGAACAGAAGCAAACCGGAACTATATCCAACGAGCCCGCGAGAGCGTGAGCGTGAGCAAGAGCGTGCGCAAGAGCATGAGCAAGAGCGTGAGCGTAAGAGAGAACATGAGCGTGAGCGAGAGCAAGGGCGTGTGTCCACGGGCAGGGGCAGGACGACGCACTGAGTGGGCTCGGGCAAAGCACGGTGCCATGCCCCGCCCCGCTCCGCACCTGCTGACTTCTAAATTTGAAACTTTGAGAAATAATTTGGCATTGCTTCATCCTCTCGCCGCTTAAGTGGCGGGTGCAGGTGTGTGCGCTAAGCACCTCGGCCTCCACTTGCGCCGTTAGTGAGCCCGGTCGGGTCGGGCCCCGCCTCCTTCGTGCTCACACCACCCCCTCCCCGGCAGCGCCACGGGCCGCGGCCGCAAAAGCACTCGGGGGCACGGCTGCACGGCTGCACGGCTGCACGGCTGCACGGCTGCACGGCTGCACGGCTGCACGGCTGCACGGCTGCACGGCTGCACGGCTGCGCGGCTGCACGGCTGCACGGCTGCACGGCTGCACGGCTGCGCGGCTGCACGGCTGCACGGCTGCGCGGCTGCACGGCTGCACGGCTGCGCGGCTGCACGGCTGCACGGCTGCACGGCTGCACGGCTGCACGGCTGCACGGCTGCACGGCTGCACGGCTGCACGGCTGCGCGGCTGCACGGCTGCACGGCTGCACGGCTGCACGGCTGCACGGCTGCACGGCTGCACGGCTGCACGGCTGCACGGCTGCACGGCTGCACGGCTGCGCGGCTGCACGGCTGCACGGCTGCACGGCTGCACGGCTGCACGGCTGCACGGCTGCACGGCTGCGCGGCTGCACGGCTGCACGGCTGCACGGCCTGCGCTCTGGCCGAGGTTGCGCGCAGGGGCTGCTTCTCAGCAGGGTTGTACACTGTAAATATTACCGTCGGCAGTTATGGTTTGCCTACGGTCCGTACCGTTCTTTGAATGCGTAGCAGTGTTGCGGGTATGCCTACCCCATTCGCCCGTAAGGCGCCATGGCTCCTGCTGCGTTGGAGAGTATGCAATCCCGCAACACTGTTACTCATTCAAAGAAACACCCGGTACGGCCAGACCGTAACGTAACGAACTGTACTTGATTGTGGAGGATTATTTCTGTCCTCACGAATATGTTTGCAAAACGTGCAAAAAATACGGTCTGGCAACAAATTTACGGAGTGTGCCGTGGGCACTTAGGTTTTTAGAACAGTGTAGTGCTGCTGTTCTATATCCTCCGTTAGCTCGGCCCTGTCTCGAGGAGCACACCTGTGCACCGGGACACGCACCTGGAGAGGCGTGGCGGGGCGTGGCGGGGCGTGGCGGGGCGTGGCGGGGAGTGGCGGGGCGGAGCGGGGTAGGGCGGGGTGGGGCGGGGCGGTGTGGCGCCGGCCCGGGGTGTGCTGCTGTGCAGGAGCTTGGAAGGACTACCCCCACGAGACCCAAAGTGGCTCAGGGCTCAATCGGGCTGGTCTAGCGAGCGATGGGACTGGAGCGTGGCCGAGCGTGGCGCAGGGGGCGGGGCGGGGCGGGGCGGGGCGGGCGGGGCAAGGGCGTAGAGGGATTTGGAAGCGAGGCGAAAAGAGCAACTCTGCCGGCCATCTTCAGGGGCGGGGTATAGGGGCGGAAGGGCCTGGTCCCGCCAGATGTTACCAGCGGGCCGCGACGCCTAGGCGGAGTGCTGGCCCTGGACCTGGAGTGCCTGGAGGTGACCTCTCCCTCCCCTCCCCTCCCCCTTTTACCTTCCCGACTCCCTCTTTTCTTGACCTGTTCCGTTTGGTGCAAATTTACTCGACCATCCTCTCGACGTGGTGGCCACATCGAGCACTAACTACAATTTGAAATCAGTTTTTGCGGTGAAACCGGGGCGAACAGGGGGCGCCGCGGCCGCGCCGGGGCGGGCCGGGCAGGGCCCTTGAGACAACGACTTCCACTGATAGATGTGGGTGGATACCCCCCGCCCGGGGGACCCCTTTGTCACGGCATCCCTGCAGCGGGGGGTACCGCGGGGGACCCACCAGACTGAGTCAGTGATTCTCTCCCTCCCCCCCTTTCTCCCTCCCCTCCCTCCCTCCCTCCCTCCCTCCCTCCAGCGAGCGTGAGCGCGTGTGTTGGTGTCTGTGGGAGGGGAGGGAGGGCCCCCTGTGGACCCGGGCGTATATCATTCGCCTCGTTTTGTCAGTTGACAGCGGCTGTGCTGCACTGTGTGACAAGCGAAAAAACAGAATGTGAGCGAGAAGAGAGACACACGAAGACGAAGAGGGGGCGAGAAGGGGGTGCTGCTGGTCGGCGATGACAGGAGTGCGAGGAAGTCAGGGAAAGGGTTGGAGGCTGAGGCATCAGTGCCAACACACAATTTTCCTGTAACTTTTCAAAAAAAATGATCATGCCTATTCTCCAGTGTTCCAGTGTGTAAAAGTGCCATAGACAAGCAGCGCGTAGAATTTCATCAGCGTTTTCCTCCATGACGTCGCTGGCGTCAAAGGGCACCAACCAAGCGAAACAATGCACGAAATTAGCGATTGTCCTTAATTCTTGCTTTGTGCTTATTTTAGTACCCAAAGGGCGCAAATATCGGCGCCTGAGCTCCATCTCGCCCTACTATATATTAATTATGGCAAGCAGTATCATAATAGCGGACTGATATTCAAATTTGGGCGTAATGTTGAGTGTGGCAACACTGCTGTGCAGTAACGTTCGCAGCAAGAACAGTACAATTCGAAATGCCGTCTCGTTCGTTCTATCGGTCGCGCGCGTTACCAGAGTTTGAACAAAGTGTTAAGTCTTCCGTTGAAAATAAGTACAGGCGTTTTGATGTTCAAGCTCGTGTTCAAGTTAGTGTGAGATCACCGAATTTTCTGAATCGGGATCTTCGCTGAGTGTGTGTGACGTGAAAGAGGTTTCGGCGGTTTCGGTCAAGACTTGCCGCCGTGGAGAATTATCTGTAAAAAAGAAGTACGCGTTCAGGACAAACCAGGTAAGTCTTAAACCTCGGCGTTTAACATTAGAATCGACCCGGAACCTCCTGATTCATATGGCTGGAACAGAGCCTTCGAAGCAGGGCAGGGTAGGGCCGGCGGAGAAGCAGGCTCGAAGGTTCCCGTCGAGAAAATCTCGGGGTTCGTAGTCACAAAGGTTTATCCAGGCCATGAGGGTGCCGGTGCCCTCCTCTCATGATTCATTCTCGCCCCAAGCGCGTGGGCTTTTCGCCCCTTTTAAAATGCACTTGCATTGGCGCTAATAGCTTGCGAATGCAAAGTTCCTACGCGTCCTGCGGATGATGGGATCGGGCTCGGAGCGGTGGCCATCATAGTTCGGGATGCTTTCTGCTGTCGTTTTAATTGCGATGTTTAGGCATAATGAAAAAAAAATCACTAAAGGAAACAAATCAAAAATCAACTACAGAAATCGAGGAATAGACCTCCGAAAGTTTTAGTGTCGACATTGTGCGAAAGTGTTGAGTGTAGATATGAGTGAATTGACCTTTCCGATGGTTCAAACTTCAAACTTTAAATTGTTGTTGAATTGTGAAATGATCATCAATAATTACCTCATTCATGGTGTCGATTTTTATGTCTGGCCTGTAATGAGGACAAGAAAACACCGAAGACTTCTCCGAATTCTCCTCATTCGTGTTTTGGTGAGTGACCTAACCTAACAACATAAACTCTGTTGCTTGCTCACAATGCACTTCGGATACTGTAGGAGAAACACCAAAGTTGTATTAATGGTATAAATGGTGAAATCCGTGCACAAACGTTATATAAACATGAATAGATTTAAAATTCAACATTTGTGTTCTGATGTGTTTACAAGTGATTCATTTTTCATTGATCTCTGTATACCGAACAATTTTGTTGGCATGAGAGAATTAGTTTTTAGGCACGAAGTAGCCTTATGGATTTTTTTTAGATGAAGAGTGATACATGTGCTTTGATAAGTATGATTACAAACATACAATTGATAGCATGCTATTTTACGATACAAGTCCCAAATACCGAAGGAAGGGTGAAAAATATTCAGGAAAGCTTTTACTTTACTCATTTTACACATGGTTAATCAAGAGCATTAACATTGAGTGCTTTGACTTCTATATGGCCACATTCCCATGTTAAATTATAGGTGGTGGTTTTTGAGTGTCTCAACATAATAAGCAGTTGTTAGCATTCATTACACAGCCTTATTTTTTAAAAGCTCTCCGTGTTCCTAAGTGTCTGGGTAGTATTAACATTGCAATATCAACATTTAATATAACATTAAATTTCAAATAAGTTAAAGAATATTTTCAGTGAATTCATGCAGTTAGTATGCATTACGAAAAATTTTTGATTTAGTTAAAATAGGAGATATGTTTGTAAGTCAGAGAGCTAGGGCAGGTGGGGTCTGAGGCGGAGAAGAGGTGGAAGCAAACCATTCGAGTGGCAGTAACAGCTCATAATGCAGATGTGTTCCTGTACTTCACTGCAGCTAATTAACTTTTTTCTTGCCAATGTCACTTCTTGTTTGTCATTACCAGAGAGATACAGTCACATTAATATGGGGATTCTGTTGGCCTTTTCTAATGGTGAGGTAACTGGCAAGGCCACACTGAGTGTGAAGTGGCAGCCGAGCAGCCGGTATGAGGTGGCGATAATAGGTTCATTTTGGGCTGCTCGTTGTGCCACTTCTTACCGCCCAGCCAGTCCCCGCCCCGTCCCCGCCCCGTCCCCGCCCCGTCCCCGCCCCGTCCCAGCCCCGTCCCTGCCCCGTCCCCGCCCCGCCCCAGCCCCGTCCCTGCCCCGTCCCCGCCCCGCCCCCGCCCCCCCCCCCCCCGCCCCCCCGCCCCCGCCCCGCCCCGCCCCGCTCGCGCTCCACGCTCTCTACGCTCACGGCCACGCTCGCGCCACCGCCACGCCACCACGCCGCCACACGACACCGCGCGCCATTTCAACTTTCCTCGTTTGCCCCACTTAATGAAAGCGCCATACCGCCCCGCGCGACGCCCCGCCCCGCCCCGCCCCGCCCCGCCTCGCGCCAGTGTGACACGCGTGCCTTCTGCTCCCACATTCCCGCAGCTGATCCCGGGGGGGGGGGGGGGGGGGGGGCTGCCTGCTATCGCCGCGCCGCCCGGTCTGCATTGCATAGGGACCCTCCCCTTCCCCTCCGCGCGCCGCGCCCCCACGATGACACCTTGAGACCTCCGCCCGCCCCGCCCCGCCTCACCCCGCCCCGCCTCACCCCGCCCCGCCCCGCCTCACCCCGCCTCACCCCGCCTCACCCCGCCACCATGCAAGCATATCAAAGCATATCAAAGATCCTGTTGGGCGGGGCGGCGGTCGGTCGAAGGCCAGGTGGCCAGGTAGGTGTGAGTCGAGGTTGGAGTGCCTGGCCGGGCCGGACAGCCCCTGGAGGGAGGGGGGGGGGGGTGTCGTCGCGTGCGGCGAGGGCGGAGGTGAGAATATAGAAGGGAAATGAAGGGGTAAGTGAGACGAGGTGAGTGGAGGGGGGAGGGGGCGTGGCGAGGGCGACGCGACGGCCGGGCAGACCGCGACGAGGTGGTGTTAATGCGGCCACTCCAACCGAAACGACCCCCGTTGTGTCAAAGGGCCGAGGCGAGGCTAGGCGAGGCTAGGCTAGGCTAGGGCCGAGGGCAGGAGAGGAGAGGAGAGGGCAGGAGAGGAGAGGAGAGGGGAGGGCAGGAGAGGAGAGGAGAGGGCAGGAGAGGAGAGGAGAGGAGAGGACGCCGGACGCCTCCGACAGTTCATATTCATTACAAAAGCTTTCCTGGCGGGCCCACCGTGGGGCTGCGTGCGAGTCACCGCCACTCGACACCGCTAGGCGAGAATCGTCCCCATCAGCTCCGGGGCCGGGCCGGGGCAGGGCTGGGGGGCGTCTGTAAATAGGGTTATTGGCGGCATCACGGCAGTGCGAGGATAATTTTTCTGGACTTAAATATAATTAGTGCGCCCCATGGGGCAGGAGGCCGCGGCCGCCCCGCCCCGCCCCGCCCCGCCCCGCCCCGCCCCGCCCCGCCCCGCCCCGCCCCGCCCCGCCCCGCCTCAGCGCTAACTACTGCCGCCAGTGGGGACACGAGGAACAGCGGAACACCCTAGGGGGAACGCCCCTGCTCTGCCTCTGGTCCCCGAGGGAACACCCCGGGGCTGACCGACCAACTGGTGCTGTTGTAGGTGGAGGGGGAGACGGGCGAACTCACACACAATTGCACGTCTGAACTGAGCAAACATTTCCCCTAAAGAGCGTGTGTGTGTATGTGTGTGTGTGTATGTGTGTGTGTGTATGTGTATGTGTGTGTTGGGCGGTGCAAGAGTAAGACGCAACGGAACTGCCCCTTTCCCTCCCCTTCCCTCCCCTCGCCGGGTCTCCGCCGGGGTCAGCCGCCGCGCCGGTCACCCTTACCCTATTACCCTTGCCTGGCCTGTGTCCCCCGGCGGGGCGGGGCGGGGCGGGGTGGGGGGGCGGGGCGGGGCGGGGCGGGGCGGGGCTCACACACACACTGCGCCGCGCCTACCGTCATTACCCCCGGCCCGGCCCGGGCCGGCGGCCTGCCGCGCTGGCAGTGACGGTAGGCGCGGCGCACCGTACCGTACTACACGGCCTGCAGGCAGAGGCATTACAACCAGTCCCTGGGGGCGCGGCGGGGCGCGGCGGGGCGCGGCGGGGTGCGGCGGGGTGCGGCGGGGCGCGGCGGGGTGCGGCGGGGTGGCTCGCGTGTAGTCGTGTCCACAGAGTGGCGTGGCAGGTGGGCGGCGCAGGCGCGGCGCGCGGCGGGCACCGCCAACCCAACCGCCATGCTCTATCATTGGCCCAGGTTCTCATTACTCGTTTTCTTTTAGTTCAGTCTGTGTTCCGGTTGTTCTCGGCGCCGGCCGCTGATGGCCACTCAGTGCCCCGCGGAGGGGAGGGAGGGAGGGGAGGGGAGAGGAGGGGAGGGAAGGGTTGGCTCCGCACTTCGCCTACTCGGCACCGCCGCCGCGTCGCCGCGAATCGCAGACAAGAGAAACGGCTTCTCCGCCGCGCATGGAGGAGGAAAGGAAAGGGGGAAAAAACGTTTGCCGCTCTGCGAGCGTATGAGTAACAGCGATAAGCGTGAACCCAACGATACGTCCGCTCGTTATAACGCATTGGGGCGTGGCGGGGCGTGGCGGGGCGGGGCAGAACGGTCCACTCGGATCCTCCTCTCCGCTGAACATGTCCCTCCCATACGCCATTGAGCCTCGCATTCTCCTTTCCCCTATTTCTCCCTCCTTCCCTCCCTCCTCCCGCCCCGCCCGCGCCCCGCCCGTCCCCTTTTCTCTTCCTCTCCTTATCTCGCCCCGCCCGCGAGGCCGGTATGTGTATTTGCTTATCATATTTCTGTAAACTTTGTAAGGTCAACAATTTCATTTTGAAAATAACCGTCGCTCGTGCCGCTGCAGCCCGCCGCCCTCCCCTCCCCTCCACTCCACTCGCGCTTATCTGAGACGGGCCTGCACGCCCTGCACGGCCTGCCTGCACCCCTCGGCAAACAGGTCCACTCCCCTTGAATGACTGTCGCCCGCCCCGCCCCGCCCCGCCCCGCCCCGCCCCGCCCCGCCCCGCCCGCCCCGCCCCGCTCCGCTCCTCCCCGGCCCGCGCCTCACGCTCAGGGCTCCTGGAGTTACCATGGCTGAAAGTGCTAATCACTTAATCGCAGGGGAACCGTATTTGTTTTAACGGGATGCTTAAGGTATTGGTCATGTTAGAAACTGCTCTGTTCAAAAAAAAAAAATCACGGTCTCGAATACGGAAAAACACCGTTCATTCGGATCAAAGCCACTCCGTACGTACCTGGCTATCGTATCCTCTACCCTATAAGTGCCCATGTTATTAAAACTGGGGGCGCGCAAGATTTACGAAGTTTTTTTTAGGTACGGTGACTGCAACGGCGTTCCGTACCTTTTTATCCCTATATCAGTCTATACAAGGAACGGAAAAAGTATAGGAAAAACAGACCTTTGCCGAAACAACCAGTATTTTCAGGAGGCACGGTCTCCATAACAGGCTCTGTACCAGATGCTGTTTAGTTTTTTCTTCTCAGTGTGGCCCGACGTCAAGGGACGTTGACCGAGGCCGGGCCGGGCCGGGGCGCACACGCTCTGCCGTGCTGACGAGCGGGGCGGGGCGGGGCGGGGCGTCGCTCGGACCGGACCGGAGAAAGTGTTGCCACAGCCGAGCAGCCGAGCCCCGTGCTGGGCTGTGCCTGCCGGGCCGGCCCGGGAGACGTAGGCAGAGACAGCGCTCTCTCCAGGACTCCCTGGGCGGGGCGGGGCGGGGAGTTATGTCGTTACCAACAGGGGTAATAAGAAACTAATGGAGCAGCCCTTGCCCCTGGTGCGGGGGGGGGGGGGGGGGAGGAGGAGGTGTTCGGGGTCCCTATCGTCTCAAAGCTCACCGCCGCGGGGACGGGGCTGGGGACATCATCGCAACCAGGAGGGGAGGGAGGGGAGGGAGGGGAGGGAGTGACACGGAGGGACAGACGGACTCGGGGCGGGGCGGGGGTGTTGAGCGATATGGGCGGAGGCAGTAGAGATGGGCCGCTGTGCGGGAGATACGTACTGCAGGGCAGAGACGTGTCCTGTACAGACAGACAGACAGACAGTAAGACAGGCAGACAGGCGCTCCTCGGCTGCAGCCCAGAGAGCATTCCGTGTTTCAGCTCTTTTCACTCGGATACTGCACGTTTGCACGCGCGAATAGCACGTGGTTCAGCATGGTCGTCATGATTGTCCTGGTTGTCGGACACCCCGAGGACGTCTCTAACAGGCCTGGGCGTGACGTCCCGCCGCGTCCTGCGAGATGCGCGGGTGTTGCACGTACTCGCCTCCATGTGCAGTACTCCTGGGCGTGTGTGTGTGTGTGTGCACGCGGTGTGGGCTGCCGTGGTGGAACGCGCTCGGCTCACATTCAAACGGACCGCCCATTTCCATTCATCCTCTTACCCATTAAATTTTTCATATTCACATTTATCCAATTTCTACATCAAGCAGCAGCAGTAGTGCGCGCGCGCCCCTCCCTCCCCGCGCCGCCCCGCGCCGCCCCGCCATGCGTGTCAACATCAAAGGTTTCCCAACGAAGCGCATCGGCCGCCGGGCCGGTCGAGTCGGTATTTTCGATTTGGCGTGTGGCACCGCTGAGTGCATCTGGTATCGGTCTCAGAGCGCCTGGGGGTGGGGCGGGGCTGGGCGAGGTGGGGTGGGGTGGAGCGGGGCGGGGCGGGGCGGGGCGCGGCCGCCAGCCGGGCCAAGACAATGACATTAGCCTCCCCCAGCCCAGCATCTCGCCCAGCCCAGCCCAGCCGCCTTTTGATGTAGCCCATGGAGCGGCCCGGCCCGGCCCGGCCCGGCGCTCTCGCCAAAAATTAGCTACAATTATTCAAATAAAGTGAAGCGATTCGTCAAAGGAAGCGCTCTGTGTGCGCCGCTGCGCTACTGTGCGCCACTGTGCGCTGTGCGGCGCTGCGCGGGGCGGGGCGGGGCGGGGTGGCGCGGGGCGGGGCGGGGCGGGCACGCCAGTGAGGTGAGGTGTCCCGCTAGCGGACGGGACCCGGACGGAACGCGACGGGCGGCACGACGCTCAGCTCGAGGTGCTTCGTGTGATGCTCCCGGTTGCAGTACATTTGACAGTAATTTATCACAATCCCGGTGTGTCATTCCTGCGCCCCTCAACTTGCCTCGCCCCCGCTCCACCTCCACGAGAGTGTCTGGCCGCCACGCCCCGCCCCGCCCCGCCCGCTCGTCTCCTGTTCGTCCGCGTTCCCCCTGTCAGCGTGGAGTGACGCTATCGCTCACGATCGCCCTCCTCTCCTCTGCAGGTCTTTCCTGCTCCGTGTCGCTC
This sequence comes from Frankliniella intonsa, assembly GCA_033675135.1. Classification (NCBI taxonomy): domain Eukaryota; kingdom Metazoa; phylum Arthropoda; class Insecta; order Thysanoptera; family Thripidae; genus Frankliniella; species Frankliniella intonsa. Next base: position 14,539,746 of record CM066253.1, read on the forward strand.
CACTCTTGGAGTAGGCCGCGGGGCGGGGCGGGGCGCTGCCGGCGGGGCGGGGCGGGGCGGGGCGGGCCGGGTGTGATGGATCCGAGACTTGCATGACGGCCTCCCCCCGCCCCCGCCCCCTCCGCACTACACCTGTTTCCCTCCCCTTTATTCTAATGCATACGGACATATTTTCATACCGTGCAGTTTTTTCCCCCTCTATTGCTCACGGTTGAAACGACGCGTGGCTTTCTTTGGTTTCCATGGTATTTTCAGAAACCAGAGCAGGGTCTTGCATGAGGGAACTTCACCGGAGCGCCGATGTTTTCCCTAACTGTCTTGGAGCGGCAGATCGGTGTATCTCCGTCACTCACGGCCTTAGAGTTACTGCACCGGTGCAACGGGTGTTTCAGAGATCACGTGACAGCACTCTAAAAAGCTTACGGTGATTTTCACTGTAAGCTACGGTGAACCCTGCAGCACTGTAACTTACAGTGAATTTTCACAGTAAACTACGGCAAATGTCACTGTAAGCTACGGTGATCGGTGATGCACCCAGATTCACCGTAGCTTACAGTGACATTCACCGTAAGCTTCTATTAGTGAGTATTGCGGGCTTGCCTACCCGCTCCAGCCGTAGGGCGCCGTGGCCCCCGCGGGGTAGGCAGACCCGCAGCACTGCTCCTTGTTCCCCGACACGCCGGTACAGGCTCTTGTCGGTCCATCGCTCCGCTCCCTGGTCCCGCCCCGCCCCGCCCCGCCCCGCCCCGCCCCGCGCACGGGCAGATGGCGCCAAACGGAGGGAGTTTGCACATCCCGCTGGCCTCCCCTAAATTGTGTTCCGTGGCGTGGTCCAGTGTCGCCTCAGGGGGGGAGCCGGCGGTGCGGGGGGAGAGTCACAAATGACACTTTTTGCGTTGTTCGGTGGGACCGCTGACACGACACGCACGGACACCGGCCGGTCCCTCACCCACCCCTCCAAAACTCACGGAAAGCTTTTTACTTTCTAATGATCCAACATTTCCCAGTTTCGTTCCCCCCTTTTACGATCTTAATCGTTCGGAATTCCTTTCCTCTTTCTTTTATTTTTCCCTTTCTTTCCTTCTCCGTTTTAAAGTTTAATTCGCACCATCGGTACATCGTGTTTTAACAATGCCCGGCCCTCCCCCGCGCTCTGGTAACTGATCCCTCGGTTTGCAAAGTTCTGTTGTTACATCGTTAGACCCCTCGGTTTCCGCTCAACAAAAGTAAATTCCGGAGACCGCGCCGCGCGGCACCGCGCGCCCAGCAGCGGCAGCGGCAGAGGCCGTCGAACAGCGGCTGGGACGAGCAGCAGAGGCCCTGGCCCGCCACGGCCCGCCACGGCCACCAATTTGTCTCCCAAACTTTTGATCGTCTCGAATTAACGTCGGCAGCGCGTTGTTGGGAGCGCTGCCCCGCCCCGCCCCGCCCCGCCCCGCCCCGCCCCGCCCCGCCCCGCGCCACTCTGTGTTTGTAGCGCGGCCGGGCCGGGCCGACGAATATCTGCCGCGTTGTTCTTCCCCTGCAAAATTTGACTCCTCCTCTCTCTCCCTATCATCTCCCTCTCTCGATCTCTCTCTTCGCTCTCGCTCTCTCTCTCACTCTCCCTTCGGTACTTAAAGCTTACCGCTAATTCGCGCCCGCCGTTCGCTACTGCCAATTACAGCGCCTCCCCTTTCCTCCGTCGCACCCGCAGCGGAGGTCTCTTCCTCTCGCCGAGCTAGGCGCCGCGACGCCCCGCGACGCCCCGCGACGCCCTCACGCGGCGCTCTGCCCGGCGCGCCACACTCGGCGCTAGTGACCATACACCCAAAACACTATGTTCTTACACTGGAAATCCAAGTGTACGAATGTCGCTGACTTGTAGATGAGCGAATAAATTCACTCACTTGTAGGTGAGCAAATGACTATTCGCTCACCTACAAGTGAGCGAATATAGTCATTTGCTCACGCTACAAGTGAGCGAATAGACATTTGCTCACCTACAAGTGAGTGAATTTATTCGGTCATCTACAAGTGAGCGACATTCGTACACTTGGATTTCCAGTCACTGTGAGAAATATTCGTAAGAGTTACGGGAAAATTTTCCATGAGAAATGTCGTAAAGTTACGATATCAAATTGTAAATTTACAAAATTTTAAGGACACTTAGTATCGACTTGTAATTCTTAAACGAGCACAAATAAGCGTTCGTAAATTTACGATTTCGATTGTAAATTTACAACAGCATTTGTAAATCACAAATTACGAAAAAAGTCGTAAACTTACAGACATATTTTTCACAGTGGTGCAATTTTGCAGTGTTCTTAAAGTTTTAGGAACATTCTGCTTTAAAAAAGCGCATTTCGACTAAGTTAAATCTCTTAAATTAAGAACATTGTTCTAAAAACTTGAAGGCAATGTTCCTGAATCAAGAACACAATTTTAGGGTTGTAGAGACTTGCGGCCGCGGCGCGTAAGCAGGCCCACACACTGAATGTGGTATAACCACGCTGCTGCTATTTTCATCTTTTGAAAAGTATGCCTTCGCTTCTTTCTCATGAATGCGTAAATGCAGAAATTTCTGTCTCTGTTTTGTGAATTTTGACCGTTCTACTGTGGTTGGTACATATAAAGATTACCGCAGAGAACCAGAGCCCCGGCTCATCCCCGGCGCCGTGCCGCTTGCACCCCACCACGCCCCGCCCCGCCCCGCCACGCCCCGCCCCGCCCCCCCACCCCGCCCCCGCCCCCACTCCACCCCGCGGCACCCTGTGCCAGCGTCGCCCTCATTAGCATGTGTGCTTTCTCCCAATCAGTTTTAATCGCCCGGACTTAAGTTTTAATTTCTGACGCTCCCCGCTGCTCGGCGGATCCCCGCCCAACCCCGCCCCGCCCCGCCCCGCTCCGCCCCCGCCCTGCAGGCGCAGCTGTGCTTTACCACGCCTCGCGCCTCACCCCGGGCCCGCCCCGCCGATGCACCCCGTCCAAAAGGGTTCCGAATTGTAACTTTTTTTTTGTTTTCAGCCTGCATAGCCGGGCAGGGAGTACTACTTCCGCCGTTTAGTCCTCCCCCCACCTATATGCTCGTGCATGCTACACGTGCCCCGCGTCACGCCGCCCCGCCCCGCCCCGCCGAGCCCCGCGCCGCCCCGCGCCGCCCCGCGCAACCCCGCGCCGCCCCGCGCAACCCGCTCCTCCGCCGTGCTCGTCAGGATTCTTATGCAGATCCAGCGTGACCCACTTGACTGCGCTCGGCTGGCTCCTCCGTCATTAAGAGAGGCAGCCCTGCTCCCCCTCCAGCTAGTGCCCCTCCCCTCCCCTCCCCCAGCGGCCCCCGCCCACGGCAGCCTCTCACAACACATATTTCAGCAATATCCCCCCCGAGAGGGCCGCGGGCCGCTGCCTGGCCTGCCTCGCGCCGCTGATCGTTACAGCGCATGGAGTAGCCTCAACTTCACCGGCGAGCCAGGTTGCGTTTTTGGGATTAGCGGAATAGCACTTGTGCTCCGCTACCTCGCATTGCTGCGGGCCCGGGCCCGGCCGGGCGGGTGTAGTGTGGTGTGGTAGTTACACGGTGGGTGCCGGTACAGAGAAGGGGGGGGGCTGAGGAGGGGGAGAGGGGTAACGATGAGATGCAGACAGGAATGCCCAGTTCATTTCAGCCCCTGTTCAGGAATGTCCGTCCAAGCCCCGCCCGGCGCTGCCGCTCATGTGTGCGCGCCGGGCGGGGCGGCGCGGGCCGTGTGCTATCCTCCCGGCCGCACCCCGCCCCGCCCCGCCCCGCCCCGCCCCGCCTCGCCCGACACCCCACGGCCGGCCCTCTCATGATGTATTCCGAGCGGCGCTGAAGTGCCTAGCTCCACCCGGCCGGCTCAACAAGGCATGACTCCTTGCAGCTCCATTGATGTGTCCGTCAAATGGCCGCAGCCGCAGCCCGCCGCGCCGAGCCCCGCCGCTTCCTCGTCGGCCTCCTCCTCCCCGCGCTTGTGACCCTCCCCCCCCCCCAGGGGCGGATCTAGCCCGACTCTGAGGGGGGGGCAAGTCGTGTGGGTTGCATACTTGTAAGGGGTATGGGCCTCTACCCATTGCCCTTTTCCTAAGAGAAAGATATACGCTAGGTTTTTGCTTTAAGTTGTTATCTACGAAGACACTTGCAATCGTATTTCGGTCGAGAACGCAATGTAAGTAAATGTGTATTTGAGACAGTTTGACAGCAGTTAAAAATGCGTGCCTATACCGCCTCCCGCCATTCTTTCCCGCGCGCTGCTTGAATGCGGCGGGCGGCGCTGGGACTCTTCAACTCGCATTTTCGCTATGATGCAGTAAAGCGTAATGAACTCGCTATGGGGGGATCGATGGCACCCGGGCCCCGCTACATGCACGCGCAGTCCGATTCGAAAATCTCCAACGGTACTCGGTCCAGAGCGAGGTACCTGATGAACGAGTACTTACGCCCTAAGTCCTGAGGAGGGTGGGGGAGGGCGGTGCCGACCACGTACGCTAGTAAGTACATACCCTAGGTAGTCACCGCACGCCGGGGCGCGGTCACCGACACACGCATATCGGTGCAGCGTACCCGAGAACATGCTGGTCGTGATTCGCGCCAAAAGTGACAAAAAACTTTAGGGCCAAGTTGCGAATGGTTCCCCTCATCGCACAGGTCTCAAATTTGGCACGGAGTCATATCAAGACGTAAACTTTCGAAAAAAGTCCGCTCAGGCATAGGTCAATTTTTTTGAAACACCCTACTGGACAGACGACAGGCAGCCCAGGTCACATCTTTCCTTCTCTCTCTCCTTCTCTTTCTTCTCTCTCTCTCTCTCTCTCTCTCTCTCTCTCTCTCTCTCTCTCTCTCCTTCTCTCTCTCTCTCTCTCTCTTTCCCTTTTCCTTCTTGCCTCCTTGCCCATTTTTTCGAGGGCGCCAGAGCCCCAGGGGGCACTTGTCCCTTTGCCCCCCCCCCAAATCCGCCCCTCCCCTCACTGCTCACGCCTCGCACGCCGCATCACTGCTGCGGATTCATTCGGTGGAAACCGACCCGAACACGGCGGTCGCGGCCGCCCCGCTCAGGGCTAGCCGCAGCTCGAAGGGGAATGAACTCGCGTAATAGTCGGGTCACTCTATCCGTAATAAAGGCGTAATAGTATGCGTAATAGAAGGGTACTTGGAGCGTAATAGCCAAACTTCTCAATATTTTAACTATATTTGGGCCAGTTTGGCTGTTTTTGCCTGTTTTGGGCTAAATCTGTACAATTTCGGCGTAATACAGCGTATTAGACGTGATTGTCGGGTTACAGATTTTAAGAGTGAATTCCCCCTCGCCGCAGCTCGTGCCGCGCGGGGCCGGCGGTGCACACTCCGTAAAAAGAAAGGTGCTAAGCAACGCCTTTCCTGGGGCGCTAAAATCAAGTGCTAACTTTAGTGCCTTTCCTGGGACTTAACACGCTGAGTACTCAGCTGTGTTTTATGTTATTTTATATATTACTAGTTATTATTACCCTTTATAACCCCACCCTATTACCATATAGTACCATATACCATATAGTACCATATATTACCCTGATTACCATATTTTACCCTATAAAACTATCGTCACTGTAAATCAAAAGGTCAGACATCTTGCCCTATAAGGGGTGAGACATAACTGTCTGACCGAAAAAGGGTGATACTCCAATGTATGACCGAAAAATGGTGATATTCCAATGTACGACCGAAAAAAGGTGATACTTTCGATGTACGACCGATAAAAGAGTGATACACTAGTAAAGGATGAAACTTTTATAAGGAAATCAAGGTCCATCCCCACTGATGTCTGACCTTTTTTTCGTTCATACATCACTTTTTTTGGGTCATACATTTGTGTACGACTTTTTTTTCGGTGAGACTTTATGTATCACCGAAATTTGGTCAGATGTCTCACCACTTGATTTGCAGTGGTGTATTACTGATATTATTGGTAAAATATACTGTACTCCCTATTACACTCCTTCGTCTACTCTCTAGGGAGTTGTCGACCCCTGAGCTAGGCTCCTCTGGCGCCTTTGTGCATCACAGCCCGCCCCGCCCCGCGCCCCGCCCCGCGCCCCGCCCCGCGCCCCGCGCCCCGCCACGCCTCGCGCGTCCTTGTTTGGAGAATAAACACACGCAAATGTGCCGGCGTTTTTGGCGCCCGCGAGTGAGGGTCGGTGGTTGTTGCAGGGCGGGGCGTGGCGTGGCGGGGCGGGGCGGGGCGGGGCAGTGTTAGTGTCCCGCCCCACTCCTCGGACGCAGCAGATGATGATCCCATTTCTGTGAAGCGCCCCTGCCCCCCCCCCCTCCCCCTGCCCTGCCGCCCCTTTCACGGAGTGTCGTATATTTCAGTGCCGGAGGGTTGGCACGCTGTGTGCGCTGCTGGCCGGTGAGGTTGGCTCCACTGCACATCAGGGTGGGGCGGGGTGGGGCGGGGCGGAGGCGTGCAGTGATGCATGGAGGGGTGGGGAGGGGCGGCGCGTCAGCCGCTCAGCTGACCACATTATCAGCGGACAGCTGCGGTCAGGCACAGGCCTGCGTGGTCGCCATGTGCACACACACGCAATCACACACACACACTCTCTCTCTCTCTCTCTCTCTCTCTCTCTCTCTCTCTCTCTCTCTCTCTCGCACCCCTTACTAACGCGCACGCTCGCCACAGGGCAGCTCATCGGTAGCGAAAGTAAATACCGACGCATAGCCGTTGTGCTGTTAGGCACCGTGAGCCCGACGCGGCGTGACCGGGCCGGGCCGGGTGTTGACTCATGGCACTGGGCGGGGTGGGGTGGGGTGCGGTGGCTCGGGGCGGGCCGGGGCGCGCTTTGCACGTCGCCACGTCGCCCCTCGGCCGCTGCGCCGCGCGCCTCATATTTCTTGTCAGCTGCTTGATTTCCGCATCCTCTTAGCTGACCCCAGCCACGGTCTGCCCCTAGCGGCACCGCGCCATTAGCGGGGTGGGGCGGGGCGGGGCGGGGCGGGGTGTGGCGGGGCGGGGATGGTATGGGGCGCGCATCCCGCGCCCACCAATAACGCGGCTCTCTGGGGACAGCTGCGCTCTTTGGCCGCCGCGCTAGCAAGCAAACGGCCCTAATGGAGACAAAGTAACGTCTCTCTCTGTAGCATCGCTTAAAATCTTGCATAATAAAGTATTGTGCGCACGCGGGCCCAGGCGTCCACACGCCTCCGTCAGTCACCTCCCCCGCACTTTCACCCCGGCAAGTAAACTTCTTGCCCTGACCGCAGCGGTGTCCTCTCGCCTAGTCTCCTCGGTGCCCTCCGTCCTCCCCCGCGCCCCGCCCCGCCCTCCTCGCCCTCCAACTTCTCAAACTCGTATCATTAGTCCAGCTGTCTGCCATCGGCCAGACCTGCCTCTCCTCTCCTCCTCCTCCTCCCTCCCCTCCCCTCCTCCCTCCTCCCCTTCTCCCTCCCCTCCCCTCCCCTCCACTCCCCTCCCTCCCCTCTCCTCTCCTCCCACCCGTCCTCCGTCCTGCTCGTCGCTAGCACCACGGACGCGGTGCTGTTTGCGCACAGATTGCAGTACAGACGCGTAGAGTCACACTGGAAATAAGATGGCGGATGTCTTCCAGTTATATTCTGTAAGAAAGTCTTGCCTCGCGCTGCGCCCTCCTCTTGTCCATGACGCGCCTGTCAGTCATGACCCTTTGCCATGGACCTGACAGCGGCCCGGCGTCAAGTTTAAAAGAAAATCGTTGATTGAGGCGCGGAGAACGCCCTCTTTCTTCTCGTCGCCGTTGCGGCCTGGACAGCTTGTCCTTATGTATATATATAAACCCGACAAGATCTACGATTTAACAGGAGTAGATGACGAAACTGTGTAAATAAATGGGCGTTTTTGGCTGAGCTTAATTAAAAAATTGAAATGTAAACTTTCAGCCCTGTCAGGGTGCGCAATGGGAAACTGGCGTGAGGTGTGGTTGCCAACTTAACGTAGCAGAATTGAACGCGCGTCAGGCCAACGCACATGCACTTTAAGCTTAGCTTTACCCCGTTAAATAACGTGCGTCTACCTCGTAAGAGGGATGTGCTGCACATGACAGACTGTGAGCCTGGCTCTGCTCTGCTCAGCTCTGCTCAGCTCTGCTCAGCTCTGCTCAGCTCTGCTCAGCTCTGCTCAGCTCTGCTCAGCTCTGCTCAGCTCAGCTCTGCTAAGGTCAGCTCAGCTCTGCTTAGCTCTGCTCAGGTCAGCTCTGCTCTGCTCAGGTCAGCTCTGCTCTGCTCTGCTCTGCTCTGCTCTGCTCAGCTCAGCAGCTCGGGCTCCCTCCGCGCCTGACGCCCAGGCTAGCCCGCGTGACAGGTGAGCTCGGCGGGTCGGCCTACCCGCCAGGCGCTCGGGCGCTCGCAGGCGTGGCACCGGTGCCTCCAAAGGTCTGGCTGCTGCGGGCTGTGCGCACTGTGAAACCAAACTGTCATGTGACGATAAATAATGCTACGAATATTTCGTCACAAGAGCTGTGATGAAACAGTCGTCACATGACATACATTTTGTCACTTGACATGAATCTTTTGTCACAGTGACATGCATCACCTTCGGTCACACTGCGATGAGCTTTTGGCGACAAATTGTGACGAACCTTTCAAAAGGTAAAATGTAGCACTGACTTTGTCGTAATATGACGACTTAAATTTTGTGTTTGCGTTTGTTTACTTTGCGATGTGTCGTCACAAAAGAACAGGTGTGCTGTGACGCGAGACCTTTTGGAGGCACTGCGCGGCCGGGCCGGGTTCGCGCACAGCACAGCGTGCAGCGTAAGGCCGCCAGAAAACCACACTGCAGTCTTGCGAGGGCTCCTTGCGCGAACTTGCCCACTTGCTATCAATTTAGGAGGGTGGCACCACGCCCCCCTCCCCCGCCGCCATAACTCAACCAACCGCCACCCCTTTGCTTCCGCCCCGCCTCCCCTCCCCCTCTGACGTTCTTTCTTACCGATTCTCTAATCCTTCTTCATCGTTGACGACGCGGCTTATGACGTCGGTGTCAACACACCCCTCCGGTTTCTCCCCCTCCCCCTCTCCCCCCTCCTCCCCTCTGCTGCCCCTCTCTCTAATGGACGGCGCTCTGGACCGGTCGGGGCCGGGCGTGTGGACCGCACCAATACCTCCCGACAGCTGGACTTTTTCTCCAGGGTTAAAGGCAATTTTCGGATAAAAATAATGCTTAATTAAAAAATTATTAACCGCCGAGATCCGCCTCTCAAATGTAATAAGAAGCCCAGGCCGCTGTTTGGCAGTGTGGTGATGTGTGGCGGCGCCGAGTCTCCGCCCTTCTTTGCATCAGAAGCGCATCATTCTGCCGTTAGTTGCACAACTTCCTTCATTTCGGCTCTCCCCTCTCTCCCCTCTCTCCCTCCTTTCCTCTCCTCTCCTCTCATCTCCTCTCCTCTCCTCTCCTCTCCTCTCCTCTCCTCTCCTCTCCTCTCTCCTCTCCTCTCTCCTCCCCTCTCCTCCCCCCTCCCCTCCTCCCCTCTCCTCTCTCCTCTCCTCTCCTCTTAAAGTGCCACGGCACACGTGCGAAGTCGGCCCCTCTGGTTGCGCCTACAGGACGTTACTACTACTCAAAGCTCTAATCCTATATGAATTTTTTTCTGTATGCGGTTTTGGAAAATGCGTTTTGCCTTTGCTATTACGCTTTTAGTCCCGGAACAAAACGCGATTTCGCCGTGTCCATCGCAGCTCCTGAAATTTCTAATACAACCTTTCTTTGTTCCTGTTTATTACTCTCTGATTCCCCCCCTTTCAAAAAATTGCATAGTGTGCTTCTGTCGGGCTGTAAAAGAGAAAAGCAACGAAAAGAGGAATAATGAAGGCCACGACATTAATTACCTTATTAATTTGTGAACCCTTTTCTCTCGGACGTAATGAGTTAGAGAGAGAGAGAGAGGAGAGTGAGTTAGGCAGGGAAAACAAACAACACCAGGCCCCAGCGCCTTGCCTCGCTGTCCAATAAGCAGGCCACAGAATGGCTCGTCCTTAATACCTGCCACGCCACGCCCCGCCCCGCCGCGCACTACCACGCTCCACCGCTCCCCGCCCCGCCCCGCCCCGCCCCGCCCCGCCGCTGCGCCGTGCCAGCCTCCCCAAATTCGCCGAGCTCATTATTTGGATATTGTAAAACGGTGTGGGTGGGCCTCGGCAGCTCCTGCACCCCACCTGACCTGCGCCGCCCCGCCCCGCCCGCCGCGCCGCAGAGCGGCCTGTTTCCGCCTACAGTACGCCCCGACTCCCCTTGCGCGCTATTTTGCACGTGAGGTTAAAAATCGTGAAATTAAAACGAATATCCAGGAGGTTTACTTGGTACAAACGGAAAATTCTCGCAAGATTCACTTAGCCCCTTTTTCTACTTTGGAATTTCATTAGAATTTTTGACACGATTTATCTTTTCCTCTTTTGTTTTGTTTTATCTTCTGGGCTGCTTAAATTAATTACACATCCCAAGTTCGCACCTCAAAAAGTTATTTTTGGAAGTTTGTATATAACTATTTCCGATTGTTAATTTCATAGTGTGCTCTAAAACACCTGCATGCCTTTTGTAAAGCGTTGTTGTGCTGCGACACGTGTAACTCTTGCGTTACCTTCAAACACAGTATGTCCCAGGTGATCGAACCGGGCCATAACTGTCACGGCTGCGCGCTTTCGCTCTTTCCCTCGTTTTCGCGTGGCAGAGTTATCGCTCTTCACTCCGTACAAACTGTTATTCTGCCGCCGGCTTTTAAAACAAAAACACACACACACACACACGCATACACGCACCCAGGAGGGGGATGGATGGCTGCGATATCGTATATTTTCCTCGGCTAATTGTCCGGAGGGTTGTTAGCGCGGTCGCCGTCCGCCTGCTCGCCAGCAGCCTGGCCGGGCTGGGCTGGAGTGAGCGCATTTCATATTTCTCTTTTCTGTCAAAAAACTTTTGAATCTTTCTTTCTTTCTTTTTATTTTTTTGACTTGTCCCCTCCGCACCGCAGGATCGCCGCTGCATCTGGTGCAGCCCCTGTAGCGATTATGCTGATGAGGGCAGATTAACGGTGTGATCATCCCCGGTGGTGCCGCCCCGCCCCGCCCCGCCCTGCCGCCCGCCCCGCCCCGCCCCGCCCTGCCCGCCGGCGCTGTTTTGACAGGCTAGCTAGAGCCCCCCGGTCCTGACCGCGTCCGTGTAGTCGTGTAGTCCACACAGGCCAGTCCCCCCACCCTCCCCATCTGATTCGCTTTCACTCCAACTTCTCAGTGCACTGCAAATGACAGAGTGCGATGTCTTATCTAAAAAGTGCGAGATTTTTCCTCTTGCCCTATACAGGAGTTAAGTAAGAGTAGAGTTTACGAACCTCATTATTGAAAAAGAATATATAAGATCACTCAAATGAAGTGCGATAAAGGATATAAATTCTCAATGAGAAAGGCCGGGGTTTCCTAATCCTCGCTACAACAGGGCTAGGTTTTTGAAACTATTGCTCTGCTCGAGCGAGAAAACCAAACCTTAAACTTTCAAAGAGAGCGAAAATCCTCGCTCTGACAGTGCTCTCTCTCTCTCTCTCTCTCTCTCTCTCTCTCTTCCTCTCTAACCTCCTACTCCTCTGTCTCCTGTTCTCTATCGATTTTTGCTCCTCCCTCTGGTGCCTCCAGTGGGTTCCCCCGTCGGTTTGTATCTGCCCCGCCCCGCCCCACCCCACCCCGCCCCACCCCGCCCCACTCCGCCCCGCCCGCCCCGCTTTCACCGTGGTTTAGGTGGTAATAGCCTTGATGGTCTGGAGTATGAAGCTCCCTGAGATATTCATAACCTCAGTGCTGAGAAGGTGAGGCTGATGCAGCGGGGAGAGGGAGGGGGTAAGGGCGGTGGTCAGCAGAGGGGGCACTGAGGGGCTCGCCTGAGCCTCGCGCTTCTGTGTGGCTGTGGCTGTCCGTCCCTGTGGTCGTGAGTAGCGCTTTTGTTCGGCCAGCCCAGCCCCGCCCCGCCCGCCCCTACAGTTCTCTTTATGGGTCACTTTGCAGCTCCTGGCCCGGCCCGGCCTGGCCCGGCCCGGCCCTGTACGCCGACGCCCCCGGCAAAGGGGGCAGCAAACCCATTGCCGCCCGACTCGGCTCCGGACCTGAAACCTCGGCCGGCTTTTGAGTTATGTTGATGACAGCAGGGCGTTGAGCCGCGAGCGCCGCGCCCTCCTGCCCCCTGCCGCCTGCCCGCCGCCCCCTGCCCCCTGCCCGCCGCCCCCCACCCCTGCCCGCCGCCCCTGCCCCCTGCCCGCCGCCCCTGCCCCCTCACCGCCCCCCATCTCCTCGCTCAGCCTCGCGCAAAACCGCTGCCGTCGCCTAGCAGGACGAGAGCGCACGGCACGGTGACCCGCAGGAGAAGCGGCACCGCACATTTCCATACCTAATTAAGGCGGGGCGGGGTGCGGCGGGGCGGGGCGGGGCGGCCACACAGAGGCGCTCCTCCGCCCGCCCCGCCCCGCCCCGCCCCGCCCCGCCCCCCCCGACTCCCCCGTCGCCGGCGACAATAATTGTTGCAAATCCAGCGGTGGGGCGAGAAAAGACGGAGTGGTGGCGGCCGCTGTTTGGTTTGGAAATTAGTCGTTTGGCGCCGGGCCGGCTAACGAAGGGCCAAAGGGTTGGCCGGGGGCGGGGCGGGGCGGGGCGGGCGGGTAGGGCGGGGCGGGCGGGGCCGGGCCGGCCGTCTTGGAATATTCATTGGTGATTGGGGGATATTCCCGTCGGAGCTAGCGGCGTCTTCCTGCAGGAGGCTTCCGCCTAAATGTGACGTCTAAGGCGGGTTCCTACCCAGCTGGCTCGCGCCGCCCGGCTTGGCGCCCGTTGGGTAGGCACTCCCGCAACACGCGTGTGTGTCGAGCGGCCCCGGCGGCCTACCCCGCGGGCGCCAGGGTCTGAGCACGGGCACGGCAGCGAACCACTGCAATCTGATCAACTCGTCGATTCACAACACAATCGGATTCAATTAAACTGAGTTGCGACGCCAAATTGTAAGCGTCTTCTTGTAAACACCAAATTTTGGTGTCCGCCAAGTTGCCAAATTTTGGCGGCCTGCCACAAAACATAACTTTAGCGTCCTAAGACCCCCAAAATTTGCGTTTTTCGCATTTGGCGTCTTGAAACGCTGGATTTGGTGTCTTTGGACGCCAATATTTGGTGTCTTCGGATGCGAGTATCTTGGCGTCTGAAGACGCCTCCAGGCCTCCAGAGCCTCCAGGCCTCCAGAGCCTCCAGGCCTCCAGAGCCTCCAGGCCTCCTGGCCTCCGGGCCTCCAGAGCCTCCAGGCAGCGCGGGCCAATTTTTGTGGGATTAAACGAGGGGCGCTAGCGGTACGGACTGGAGGGGCTGCCCAGCCCTCTGCCCAGCCGGCCGGGACGGACTCCGCCCCTCCTCCCCCTTTCTCGCCCGCCCCGCCCCGCCCCGCCCCGCCCCGCCCGGCTAGGCCCTGCTACACCCAGCTCAGGGCTGGTGCACGCGTCGCTCACAGCGCCGTGTCGCGTGTTGTCTGTTTGTTTGTTTGTTTGTTTGTTTGTTTGTTTGTTTGTATCTCTGTTGGGGAGGTGCAGTGCGTGCGGGGCCAGGCCCGGGCGTGTGCGCCCTGCTGGTCTTTTCTTTTTATTAAAAGATTTACAGTAAATTATCATGAATTTGTTAAGTTACGCCTTGTTGACGATTTTCATGTATGAGACTGACAATTCATGCAAACTCAGTTAATTTCTTTTTCCTGTTTAAGAAAACTACTGTTGTTACTGTTGATAACTCGAGTATTACTCTGGCCATCACGCGACCCCACACTGTGAAAAATATCTTTGCAGATTTACGATAAATTTTGTAAATAACGATTTACGAAATATGTTGTAAATTTATGACGGGATTTTTATGCTCGTGAATAAATTTCAAACCGATGTGTAGTTCTTTTAATTTTACGATTTGCAATTGTAATTTTACTACTGCATTTCGTGGAAAATTTTCCCGTAAAACTACGACTATTTTTCGTAGTGCAACCGTTCAAGACAACACTGTTAAAAAAAACGGACTGAAATTTCATGTAATGTTAATGTAATTCTTATCACTTTTTTATTTTGAAATTTCATTACACAGAAATGTAATGAAATTTCATAACACAGAGTTTTGAAATTTCAAAATACGTGTAATGAAACTTCAAAAGATTTTAATGAAACTGCAGTACAAATCTGCGCTTATTTTTCAAAACTTGTAATGAAATGTCATGATTCGGTGTTGTGAAGATTCAAAATAATTTATCTGAAGTTTTGAAAGAAAGTATTGAATAAACATCGTGTTCTGGCTTAGAATTGCAAATCCAATTTCTAGCACTCTGCGGTATTGAAAATTCAGTACAGGATTGTAAAATATGCATTTATTGAGATAAAAGCTATTAAGCAACAATTTTTGTATACAAAAATACTACACTGAAAATCCAAGTGTACGAATGTCGCTCACTTGTAGAAGAGCGAATAAATTCACTCACTTGTAGGTGAGCAAATGACTATTCGCTCACTTGTAGGTGAGCAAATAACTATTCGCTCACTTGTAGGTGTAGTTGCCGCCCGCTCGCCCCCGGCGCCATCCTGATTCTGAAGGATAGAAGCTGCTTTGCCACTGTGCGCCCAAATAGGATCGAAAGTCGGGAGGTTCACTTATCAGGAAGCTGCGGCAGTCCGTGGCGGCTCCTCCACTGTCAGAAAAAACTACAGTGAATCCCGTTACAGCCTTTGCTGTAGTTTCAGGTACAGTACTCACTGTACTTTTTGGCAGTCAATCCCGTACCCCCAAAACTAAAACGGTTGAAATGGAAAACCAATTGTAGAATTAAATTCGTCTCGACAATACGAGCACAAAATGTCAACACATGTCATGGGTTTGGACTCGAAATGAAAATGTTATAAGCCTAGGTTTATAAGGGTACAGGATGGACTGTCAGAAAAGTACAGTGAATCCTGTACTTGAAGCTACAGACATTGCTGGCACGCAAATTAACAGGATTCACTGTAGTTTTTTCTCGCAGTGTCGATCCCAAATACGTCCTCCACACCGACTAGCTACACCCTGAGCTGCGCTAACTTGACCTGCACGAACGAGCTCAGCATAACTCCTAGTCCGCATCGTCGCAAAAGTTGCAAAAGTTGAGCATGGTCCTGTTGTGTTGTGTTCTGCTATGCACTTCCGCACACCACGGCAGCCACCGCCAGACTGACCTCCTCCTGCTCCTGAGGCGAGTAGGCGAGTGCGAGCGAGTGAGCAGGTAGCCGGTGACTCCAGGTCGCAGGCGGAGCGGGCACCCGGGACCCCGGGTAACCCCAGGCTCCCCTCCGCTCTCTCCCTAGGCCCAGCGCGCCGGCCGGCGCAATTCCAGGAAGGGAAATACCCCACTCCTGTGTCACCTGGGCGGGCCCATCTCACATCACGCGCAAACTAGAGAATACACTGTAAAATCCTTACGAAGTAAATTCTTCGTAACGTTGCGAAGCATTTGGCTGCTTCGCAAAGGCTTCGTAATACGAAGCATTTTTCTTCGCAAGCCTTGCCTTACGAAGAAATTTGTTTGTACACTACGAAGAAAATGCTTCGTAATACGAACAACCGAATGCTTCGCAGCTTACGAACGCTTACGAACGCTTACGAACACAATTTCTTCGCAAGGTTTTTACAGTGTAGAACAACGACGCGCATGTTTTGGGCTGTTTGTGTGGACACGCACAGCAGTTCCCGTTGTCCAAAAATTAAGCAACCTTATGATTGTTTGCAAGGGTTTGAACATATGATATAGCGGCGAACGCAGCCGACACCGGAAATACGCAGCAATTGAATTTTATGAGTACGCTAGTACGATTCAAAGGTGTTTTGAATTTTAGTAACCGTGTCATTACTGCTTTGAAAATTAATTGCAGGTTTCTGACTTGTCATGAAACGTGATTGACTTTTCACTACAGTTTTGAAATTTCATAAGACTCTTCTGAAACTTCAGGAAGTCGTTACGAAATTTCAAAACTGTAATGAAAAATCATGACAATACTGAAATTTCATGACAGTTTTGAAATTTCAGTATGATTTTGTTTTGAAATTTCAAAACATTTTTAACAGTGAATGTTGAAGTGCCGCAAAATATTTTTAGGCTCTTTTTCCAAAACGGGCGGTGGGATGGCAGCCGGTGCCCGCCAGCGTTCCATTCTCTGCTCTAGGAAGCTTTCAGCTCGCGGGCGATCAGCAGAGAGAGGAGCGGGGCGGAGAGGCGGGGGAGGGGGCAGGGTGACGCGCAGGAGCCGAGGAAAGTGAAAGCATGACGGGCATAGAAAGTGTAAGTGAATGAGCGTCGCACGTGTCGCGGGGCGGGGCGGGCGGGGCGGGGCGGGGCGGGGCGGGCGGGGTGCAGCACGTAGCGCACCATGCGCCACCCACTAATGAAAGTTCCATCGCCTTTCCCAATCAATGGACTACGAACGGAGGTGCAAGGGTGAGCGTTGGAATGTGTGTACATGAGAGAGAGGAGGGAGGAGGGGAGGAAGGGAGGAAGGAGGAAGGGAGGAAGGGAGGAAGGAAGGAGAGAGAGAGAGAGAGAGAGAGAGAGAGAGAGAGAGAGAGAGAGAGAGAGAGAAAACTCAATCTGCAATGTAAAAATAAGAATTATAAAAATAAAATGCATTCCTTTGAAATCGAGTAATTACTTATGGAAAATAGTGGAAGCATTCGACTGAAGGTAATAGTTTTGCCCCATAGTTCCTAGTTATTCCTGAAATGTAATTTGTTTTGGTTCTAGGTTTTATGGATACCCACCCTCTTCTACGGCTGACATCTTGCAGTGTCGCAGAGTGCCGTCTGCGGTTTCATCAAAAGGTAAGGTGGGCTGAGGGGTGGGTGGTAAAGAATTGAAAGTGGTATTTGATGCGAGGCCTGGGCCCCTGGTCCCTCCTCGGGCCCCTCGTCCTCGCCCCGCTGGGACCGTGACTGACTGACACGCCGTGTGCTTGTGTGAGCGTGTGTTCGTGTTTGTACGTTAACGTGTGTCGGGGTCTCGGCTAATTACCGAATCATTGTCAGCCCCGTGTGCTGAGCCATCTGCGCCCCCCGCGGGCCCCGGGAGACGGCGGGTGCGGTGGCGCGTTTGATGGGGAATCACACCTCATTACCGCCCGCGCCCGCCGCGCCGCGCCCTGCCGCGCCGCGCCCTGCCCACAAGGGCTTTGAAGCACTAGCGCCCTGATCACCTCGCAGTCGACGCATGGCGACGCTGCCCCCTCTCTCTCCGCTTGGCAGCGGCCTCGGCAGGGGCTGCCTCTGGTGATCACAGCTCCGCACCGCCCGCGACGCATCTGCATTCTTAATGACTTGATGAGCCCCGGAGGCGTGGCGGGGCGTGGCGTGGCGGGGCGGGGCGGGGTGGGAGCGTGAGGCGCTCACCCGTCTCTCCTGGTGTGTCTGATTTTATAAATGTCAGACTCGCGAACTCTACGTGCTGCTGCGGCTGCAACTTTCGACAAACAGAGAGTTTTGCGTTTCTGTTGGCACATTCCGCTAGGAATTTTAGTTGCACATTTTGAAATGGGGAAGGAGTGGCGTGTCTGTTAGCTATACAGGGCGGGCGAGTAAGAGGCGAGGAGGGAGGCTGCCGGGCTGATTGGCCGCTTCCGGAATGATCCGCCCGTCTTATTGATTGGCTCATTTTTCCCCTGGACGAGGCGCCGCGCCGATTGAGTTATATTTTTACGCGTCGAGTAAAAATGAATCGTGGAAAGAGTGGCGTGCGGCTGCGGGAGGGAGGAGGGAGGAGGAGGAGAGGGAGGGAGGAGGAGGAGGGAGGGAGGGAGGGAGGGAGGAGGAGGAGGAGGAGGAGAGGAAGGAGTAGGAGGAGGAGGGGGTGATAGGACGCTGGAGACGGCGATCTGCTCGCCATCTTCAACCAGCACCAGCCGGGGTCGTAGTACTAGCCTATAGTACAGAGAACCATTGATACTTTTACTAGGTTCCCAACATACGAAGTTGCCTGCCAAGGATTCTTTAAAACTCTCATATTCAAGTGTCTCGTGCCACTAGCTGCGAAATTAAAAGCGCGGGACGTGGTTAGGTTTATACTACGAGGTTGCGTTCACTTTCTGATGCCGCCGGTGCCGATCCTGTCATTCCGCACGCAAGTCTATCGTTGTAAGGGTCGGGGGCGGGGCGGGGCGGGAGCCCGGGGCGGATGCCATACACGGCAGGCAGGCGCGGCGGTGCTAGGCCGTGTTATGGATGAGCGACTCCTAACTTTCGAGGCTCTCTTTACGGGAGGCAGAGCTAGTTTATGGGACAAGAAAACACGTTTGGCTGCGGTGGCGCCTCGGCTTCTGCCTCGCCTCGCCTCCCTGGGGCACCTCCCGCCCCTCCCCGCCCCGCCCCGCCCACGCCGCGCCCTGCCCCGCCCCGCCGCGCCCCTGGTTGAACCACGCCAGCCCACGACCCTAATCTTCTTCCTACATTTTTATTTAAACCTCAGACCGCTCTGTGGTTCAGAGGCAACTAAAAGTGGGTACCTCTAGTCGCCCATGCAATTCACCTCTTACTAAAGACGCATCCCAACAGAGACACATGCTCTCTCTCTCTCTCTCTCTCTCTCTCTCTCTCTCTCTCTCTCTCTCTCTCTCTCTCCCTCCTCACTCTCCTCTCCTCCCTCCCTCTCCCTCTCTGAGCTGTAACATGTTTGTCGGCAGATGCATAGCGGTAGGAGAGGTAGGGCTCTGTGTTTGTGTGTGGAGAGATGTCCAGAGAATACAAGGGATACGCCCGAGTCCCTAAATTTGAACAGCAGCTTCTCTTGAGCGCTGGGGTGGAGGGGGGGGTGGGAGAGGACGGCCCTCTCCCTCCTCCCCACCTGAGCGCGCTGCACGCATTGTCTCGCCCCTCCTCCCATTACCTCCGCCCCGCCCACGCCCCCCTCTCCCTCACCATCGCTCTGTTTTGCTGAAGCCTATTACACTATCACTGAACACGGAACAGGGCCTAAGGGCTGAGAGTAATGATTGTTTAGTAGGCTCTTTTCTGTCTGGCCCGTGCCCCTGTCCACACACGCCCGCACGCACACACGCACCCACACACAGACAGCTGACTGGTCCCGCGGGACGCTACCCTCTCCCCCTCTCTGCTGTTAGGGGACGTCGCTGGTCACTACGCTTGCGCCAAATGTACTTTGACAATCCTAATTGATTTATGTCGCCCAGTGCATACGCCGGACCCCTGCAATAATAAGTAAACAAAGAAGTTTAATTAATAATTGGGAATAAAGTCCGACGGAGAAGCGATATCTTTTGCGCGTTTTCCTATACGGTTAGTCACGCGTGCCGGGGCGAGGGGTCAGTGGGCAGGTGAAGACAGGACAGTAATCATTACGAACGAATCACCCATTTGGTAGGAAAAAGGGGGAGGATGGGACATTTCTCACCGCCTTCCCCTTCGCTCTCTCTCTCCCGCTCCCCCTTCACTCTCGCTCTCTCTCTCCCGCTCCCCCTTCACTATTTCTCCCTAACTTATTGCCGTTCCTCATTGTAGCGGCGGTAAAAAAGGCCCCTCCCCTCCCCTGGCCCGCGCATTACCGGCGGGAGTGCATCCAATTGCACTAGCCGTGCTCCCGCCCTCCTAATGGAAAGTAAGACATTACAGGTGGGGAAGAGGAGGAGGAGAGCTGCGCGGGGTAGCTCATGATGAGAACTGCACATGTTTGGGGCTCTTTTGTCAAAGACAGGAGTCCGTAACTTAACACGAAATGCGCTTATAACGTTATTTAACCCGTTAAAGTTATAACTTCCACTCGGTCCACTGACGAAACGTTAAGTTATGGACTAAGTGTGCCCGATAGGTGGACATTCAGCAGTTTGATTTTCGCGGATTTTTGACAGCCAACATAACGTTATAACTTTAACTTTTAATAAAACTACGAAACGTTACGATATAGTAACTAACGCAAAACAAAGTTATGTTAAGTTTAAGATATGTTGGACAAACTATATCTGAATGTAATAACTTTATACCTCTCAGAATATTTTGCTAGAAGACCTGGCCGCACTAGAAAATCATACTTCAGTTTCAGGTCACGTTTGGGATGCGCCCACGAGTTTGCTGTGCAGCCGCGCGCCGAGCCAAGAGCCTATGCAGGGTGGTGCCGGGTGCGGCAGGGGCGGGGCGGGGCGGGCGGGGCGGGCGGCACTACTGGATGGATCCTGCTGCTGCAACAACTTAATTGAACTCTCTCCTCCCCCTGCGCTGGCCGGCCCGGAGTCGGCCTCTCATCTTCCCATCGGCGGAGCGGAGGGGTGTCGACGGGCAGGGGAGGTCCACAAAGTGCAAGTCGTAAGTAGCCTTACTTCCGCCAGCGAATGCATATTTCATTTACGCCCCCGCCAGCGCGGCGCGGCCGCCCCTTGTGCTTTTTACGCAGCCTGTGCTGTGCAGGCTTGCAGCGGGACTAGTATCGCGTTTCGTAGCGACACCCCGCCCCGCCCCGCCCCGCCCCGCCCCGCCCCGCCGTCTGATAGCGGGTATTTCAATTACACGGCGGCAGGTGAAGCGGTGGTGGTGATTTATAACGCGCAGGTCTTTTAGGCAGGAATTTCTCTGCCACTCCCCTCCACTCCCAGCCCCACCCCGCCACGCCCCGCCACGCCCTACCCCGCCACACCCCACCCCGCCACGCCCCGCCACGCCCTTTCGCCTCCAACGCCCTCTCCCTCCTATTTGAGGGGTGGCTGAACCTGCGGTGCAGTGGCTGAGGCACAAGAAGGCCGTCTCGTGGCGCGTTACGCACGCAAAAACAGAGACGGTGTATCAACCACCGGCGTTACAACACTTCCAACAACATTTTGTTCCGGCTTCAGGAACATCCGTTGTGAACCCAACGATGGCCCAAAACCCGATTACTTGGTTTAAGGAAAATGTCGCGCTTGATGCACGGAATCCGCCAAGTAGATATGACGTCCGTGGTGCACACTGTTAGTTCGGAGTTCCTTAGAAAGGATGTTCTTTCACATTACAAAGAATTCGGTTTGTAACACCCGGTACAAAGGATCTGGAACCACCATATTACAAACCGATTTTCTTCATATTACAAACAAAATTAGTTCGGGAACAACAGCGTGATCTTCATAACACAAACTGGAACCCTTTGTAATACGAAGAATTTGTTTGTATTTCGAAGGTCCCAAATCCTTTGTACGTTACGATAAGCAGTGCTGTGTAAGAAACTTACAGTGCAGCCGCGTTTGTTGTTAGGTTAGCAACAACGTGTCTCTGGACTTGATAACCGGCGGCACCGACCAGCTCAACAACATGTCCCTCCCTCCGCCTGAGAGCTGGGCGGGGCGGCGGAGACGAAATAGTGTCTTCTCGTCTCTGTCGAAAAACAATCGGCGTCTCTCGAAGCGCGTTGGGAAATGGAGGTGCTTAGGTCCGGGATGAGACCGACCGCCGGGTCAGACTGTGCAGGCCTCCTCCCCCGCCCCCGCCTCGCCCCCGCCCCCTGCACCCCCCCGCCCCGCCCCCGCCCCCGCCCCCGCCCCCGCCCCGTCCGCAGGCACGGTCCCTTTGCCGTCGACGGCGGAAGTCCTTATTTGCTGGCGTGCCGTTGTGTTTCGAGGGGAAACGTTTTGTCATGGCGGACACACAGCAGCCACTCGTGTCGCCCGGCCCGCCCTGCACCGCCCAGGTGGACCCGAGTGGGGCTGACTGCAATACTGCATGCGGGCGAGCAGGGCCGGGCGGAGTGCGACAGAGAGGCCAGATGAGAACCCTTTCGCTCTGTCTGCAGGCGAAAGGGCCTCTACTTTAATAACGTTACAGTCAATATTTGCCGTGGGCTCAGCAGACCCGGTCCTGTAGGGGAGGGATGGGGGTCTGTACCGCAGTGCCTAGGCTAGCCAGGCCAGTCAAGTCCACAGACGGGCAAGGGATTTGCACAGAACAAGCAGGGTGAGAGAGAGAGGTAGAGGGAGAGAGGAGAGGGAGAGAGGGAGAGGGGATGAGGATACTGAAAGGGAGATGCCTCTTTGCTCCCGAATCGTTAAAATTTAACTATATTGACAAAAAAAAATTCATTTTGCGTGTGCATGGTTTTAATAAAAAGTCTTTAATTGAAGACTATGCTTTTTTGTCTTCCTTGCAGAACCAAATATGTTACGCTATTGTATTTCAGTTTTATTTTTCTGTGCCTCTCACATAGAAAAAATCTCATTTCTTTCGCCGAAAACTGAGTGCGCCGCCCGCGGTTCAGCAGTGCTGTAGAGGAGAGGCGGGGAGTCTCATCCCCCCGCTCCCGCCCTGCACCGCTCCTGATTCGCTCGCTATCTCTATCTCCTTTCCCCGCCGCGCCGTGGGAGCGGATGGCGCTGCGGTGCGTGTTGCTCCACCTCTTGGGCGCCTTGCCAGCCGGCTCGTTATAATGGTACCAATAAAAAATAAATTTTAAATTTTTTTATGTCAAAGTTTCGCAG
This sequence comes from Frankliniella intonsa, assembly GCA_033675135.1. Classification (NCBI taxonomy): domain Eukaryota; kingdom Metazoa; phylum Arthropoda; class Insecta; order Thysanoptera; family Thripidae; genus Frankliniella; species Frankliniella intonsa. Next base: position 14,562,198 of record CM066253.1, read on the forward strand.
ACTATGATGATTCATTCCACCCGGTCTAAAATGATAAAACATGTAATAAAGCGAAGAGGACGAGGGAAATCTGCATGTCGACGCCGCAACGCTCCGCTTCGCCTACTGGCCCCAGAGTCACTCGTCTCAGGGGCTATGCCGGCCGGCCGGCCGGTCGGCAACAAAAACACAGGGAACTGCGCCTGTAATTAGCTCGAGCTGTTCTGTTCCTCTCCGGGTGTGAGTATCGTCCTCTCATCTAACGATACCGCCACGCCCGGCTTGGCCCTGCTCGCCCGCGCGGCACACTGTAAAATGCTTGCAAGCTTAATTCTTTGCAACGTTGCGAAGAATTTTAAACATTGGTATTACGAAGACTTTTTCGTTTTAAAAGAACTTCTTTGCAAGCTACTAAATTCTTACAAACTATTTGTTTGTATTGCCAAGAAATAGTTCGTAATACAATGCTTCAAAATTCTTTTGCAACTTACAAAAGAAAATAGTTTGCAATACGAACCAATTCTTTGCAAAGCATTTTACAGTGCAGGGAGGTCGGGACTGGCGCCGTGTTTAATGCAGGAGTACTAGCGACTCCTGGGACGCTGAGCTCCGCGCCGCGGTGCGGTGCTGGTGTAGCTTCGCTCGCTGGTCGCCAGGAGGATGCAAATGTCCTGTGCCGACGTGGTGCCAGCTCAAAGCATGACTGCACGGCTATGGGGCACGTGTTTGCAGCGTGTGCGTTTGTCTTTCGGTTTATTCACGGTTAAACTGTCGTCTTGGTTTTCCCGATGTTTTTGGAAAAATCAAGACCAGGTCGTATTCCAAGACATTGCTCTTGGTTTACAAGACGTCGTTTTGAAAAAGGTGTAATAATTTCAAGACGATGTCTTGAAAACCAAGAGCAATGTCTTGGAAATTGCCCTGGTTTTCGGGACGTTAACAAAAGTTTTCCAAAACGTCTTGAAAATCAAGAAAGTTGTCTTGAAAACCAAGACGCCAGTTTTACCGTGTTGCTTACTGCTCCGCACTGTAAAATAAAAACAGTTTCTGGTTCGTAGCCTGTTACGAGACCGTACCCCCGCCCCCTGAAAAGACTGGTTTTTAGGTAAAGGATGTTTTCCGTATTTTTTCCCGTACCCTGTATGTACTGGTATAGGAAACTAAGGTACGGAACGCCGTAACAGGCACCTTACCTAAAACGGAGACTTCCGGAATAAAATTAACAGTAACTTTTACGTAAATGTTCCGTACCCACAGTCTTATTACCATAGGCTCTTATGGGAAGTAGGGAACGAAAGTTTCCGTACGGAAGTCGGGTACAGGTGGCCGTAGTCAGACTAACGGTGTTTTTCCGTATGCGAGATCGTAATTGTGTTTTACAGTGTGCGCGATAGAAAACTCGTCGTATGGTTTGTACCTTTGTCGTGGGCGGGAGCGGCGCACTGCCTGCCTGCCGGGACGCTGAACGGATTTGTGCAAATGCGGGAACCAGGGTTGGACTAGGAGCGGGGCGGGGCGAGGGAGGAAGAGGAGTCGCTCCACCTCGCTTGTAGTGGCAGTGCGGAGCGAAGCGGAGCGGGTGGAAGCTGCCTCAGCCAAACAGCCAAACCGCCCTCATGCATAAGGCAGCAGCGCCCGCCCGCCCCGCCCGCCCCGCCCCGCCGCCCCGCGCCCCACCTCGCCCCGCCCCGCCCCGCGCCGCCCCGCCCCGCGCCGCCCCGCTGCGGTGCGGCGTCCTCCTGAAGGATCCCCGGCCCGGCGCCCCACCGCCGACCCGACCCGACCCCGGGAATGCTGCGCAGTGTACTTTACATCCGGGGATATTAACATGGAAATATGGATTTTTGAGAAATCCAGAATTATGCAGTGGAAGGGGGCTGAGTGGTTGGAGGGAGCGTGTGGTACCCGGCGCCGTGCGCAGGCCCTCAATGGGGTTTGGTTTGCCGGCTCAGGTCAGGGGTGGGGGCAGGGGCAGGGGTGGTGGGGGAGAAGGGTGTGCCCCAGGACCCCAGGGGCTGCGGCAGGCGCGCAGGGAGGAGGGGGCGCCAAACTGTGCATCGCTAATACTTTGTGGGGCTAATTACTACAACATCAGTAATGAACAAGGGTCGCGGTGGGCGGCGCCCCGCCCCGCCTCGCCCCGCCCCGCCCCGCCCCGCCCCGCGTGCACTTACCCCCTCACAAACTCTCCCCCTACCCTGGGCCATACCGCGGCTCCGCTCCAGAGGCGCGCGACGGCCGGCTGTGGCGGCCTCTCCTCTCACACCACTGAGCCACCTCCCTGAACAGCGCCGAGCGCCGCTGTGTGTGTGTGTGTGTGCGCGCTCGCTCGCTGTCGGTGACACCTCGGGAGACACCTGGCGAGGACGCCGCTCCACTAGCTGTTTGACTGGCCGTGACGTCACGATGGACGGCCCCTTAGACCCCGGCCTCACGTGTTTTCTTTGGCCTCGCCGTGCGCCGCGCGCGTGGCGCCCAGGCCAGCCAGGGCGGGCTTGATGTGTTAACCTTGACGTTCCGTTCCTGGCTGTACCTTACCTGTGGCCCCGGCTGGCCCCACGCCACGCCACGCCACGCTGCATGTGCGTGTGTCATGAGAAAAGCCTGCTGGAGATTTACTGCTGGATGCTACATACCTCCCGAGAGAGAGAGAGAAGAGGGGGTGGTAGAACAAAGAAAGCGGGGCGGGGCGGGGCGGGGCGGGGGGATTGAGAGAAGTTGAGCGTGCCGGGCCGGCCTGGCGGCTGGCCTGGCGGCGCTGCCCAGTCCTGCTTGCTGTTAAATTGTCGCCCCTAATCTCCCCCGTGCGCTTAATACCCGCGCTTATTAAACGTCCGGCTGCGCCGGGGCCGGGGCGGGGCTGCCGTGTGGAGGGGGGCCGGCTGAACGTAGCCCCCCAGCGCGCCGCCCCGCCCCGCCCCGCCCCGCCCCGCCCCGCCCCGCCCCGCCCCGCCCCGCCCCGCCCCGCCCCGCCCCGCCCGCGCAGCCCACAGCACACCCCGTCCCAGCGCTGCAGGCCGGAGTCGGTAGAGTCTTGCGAGTCTAGCCTGGCCTGCCTTCTCTCCCCCACTCTCTCTCCTCTCTCTCCCCTCTCTCCCCTCTCTCACCCTCTCTCTCCTCCTCTCTCTGTCTCTCTCTCTCTTCCGGTCCACGCGGTACCCCCGGGTACGTACCTCCACCTCCCTTACACCGCCTCCCCGCCTCCTCTCGCACTGCTAGGCCGGGCAGGGCAATCTGTGACTAATCGTAACTGAGCACGTGGACGAAATTAAAATTTCGCATGCGGTAATAGGCAGCCCCGATAAGGGCGAGCGTATTTATCTGGCGGATGGCGTAGTGGGGCGTGGCGGAGCGTGGCGGGGCGTGGCGGGGCGTGGCGGGGCGTGGCGGGGCGTGATCATAAATAAAGCAGCGGCGCGATGGCGGGCACGCCGAGCAGTGCCTCCGCGTGCTAACAAGGTGTTGCATTGGAAGAAGGGGGAGGGGAGTACCGCGAGGAGGCAGCCTTCAGTCAGTCGACGCCTCGTAGGGCTGCGCCCTGCCCCGCCACGCCTCGCCCGCCCCGCCCCCCTCCGCCTGGCGGCTGTCGCGCGGGCAAAGAGGTGCTGAAGGAGCGACTATTTCCATCGCGCGACGCGTGGGGCCATGCCGTCGCGTGCCCCTCCCCCTGTAGGGCGTGCTCCCGCCCCGCCACGCCCCGCCACGCCACGCCCCGCCCCGCCCCGCCCCGCCCCGTGCTGCCTGCCTGGGCGGTCACGATGTTGTTGTTTACCGACACTTGACTCACGGGGTGCAGGGGTGGTGGGGAGGCCCAGTGCGCAAGGCGGTGACCCCTGTCTGGCGGGCTGCCGGTGCCGGTCGGTCGTCCAGCAGTCCTGCACGCACTCGTCGGCGCACTCCCTGAGTGCGAGAGAGACAGAGTGCTCCCGCACTTTGCGGAAGACTCCTTGAGAGAGAGAGACAGAGCGACGAGTGCGGCAGCTGAATCGGTCCACAGTGCAGCGCTGGTCGCCTGTCGCAGGGGCAGGACGGGACGAGCGTTTGGCTCGTATGGCGCAAATAATGTGAGACAATACGGGAGCCGGGCCGGGCGGCTCCTGCCTCCCGCGACAAATCGCGGCGCGGCGGCGCGGCGGCGGCGCGGCCCTCGGGGCGGGGCGGGGCGGGGCGGGGCGGGGTGGCTGGTGCTGCTGCGGCTGGTTGCGCCGCCCCGCCAGGGCGCGCTGGCGCGTGGGGCCCGGCGCGCGGCGGCGGCGCGCGGCAGAGGCAGGCGCGCGGCAGGCAGTAGACGCCCAGCCACGCCGCCGAGACGTCCGCGCCACCCCCGCCGTGCTCGCCGCCGCCCCGCCCGCCCCGCCCCACGCGCGAGTCCACGGACGTACGACGTGCCGAGCAGGAGGGCAGCCCCCCGCACAGTGTCCCCGCGCAGCGCAGCGCCCCCGCGCAGTGCCTCCGCCGTCAGCCACCTGGATACTGCCGCGCCCGGCCCGGCCCGGCCCGGCCCCGCGCCCGCCGGCCGCATGAGGATTACCAAGCGCTGCCAGTGAGGCGCGCCGCGCGGGCTGGTGACGCTGCGAGCCGAGCAGACAGCTGTTGTGGAAGTGCCTGTGCGAGTCGCTCGGCCGCCCGCCACCGAGCTGAAGACACCCGACAGGAACACTGTATCCGGCTCCTCTGAAGGTGAGCAGTTTGATTGGCCAGGGCGGGGCGGGGCGGGGCGGGGCGGGGCAGCTCCTCTGGCGCCGCTGTGAGCTAGTAGCGGGGCGGAGCGGAGGTCTTATTCGATAGGGTTCTCTGCGTTGAAGTGGCCGCGAGGCGGGAGAGCCAGCCGCCGGAGTGGAGTGTTTGCCGTCCCGGCCGAGCCGAGCCGAGCCGAGCCGAGCCGAGCCGAGAGGGCACAGTGGCGTTGACGGCGTCCCGTCCCGTCCCGTCCCCGGTGTTGTGACAAGTAGCGCGCTGCCGGGCTGCGTACACATTCAGGGGTAGCAAACCCGCGGGGAGCTCAGCTCTGCTGCCGAGCGCTGCTGAGCGCTGCTGAGCGCTGCCGTGCGCTGTCGAGCGCTGCCGCGCGCTGCTGAGCGCTGTTGAGGGCTGCCGAGCTGCTAGGTGATCAGTCCTAGGTGTCCTGTCCGACCACCTCGCCGCCTCCGGTTGGCGTGTCTCCCCTTGCGACGCGCCGCCGAGGTAGGCGAAGGAAGGACGGGGATTAATTTGCAAGTTTTGTTTGAGTGCGCGGCGCGGCGCTGCTGCAGGCGGGCGGGGCGCCCTGCGCGCCGTGTACTCTGCGCTGCGCCCTGTTTGAAGAGCGGCCCGGCGGGCGGGCGGGGCAGGGCGCGCAAAAGCGATGCGATGTGACTGTGTGCGAGTCGGGGCGGGGTGGCGCGGGTGGGGCGGGGCGGGGCGGGCGCTCCTGCCGCTGACGGCTGCTGGCGGGCTGATTGTGGAGGAAGTGGCGGACTGCGGCGGCAGCAGCAGGCGGCAGTGGTACCCGGCAGGGGGGCTGGGCAGGGCCCCGCGCGCCTCCACCAGCTGCCCGCCCCGCCCAGTCGGGCATGTGTGCTGTAATCCCGTGACTTTGATACCACCCTCCAGGCCCCGTGGCGCTCTCTCTCTCTCTCTCTCTCTCTCTCTCTCTCTCTCTCTCTCTCTCTCTCTCTCTCTCTCTCTCTCTCTCTCTCTCTCTCTCTCTCTCTCTCTCTCTCTTGAGAAAGCCCGCGAAAGCGTACCCTTACTAGTCACCCCAATATTTTTACAAATTATTAGTGAAATAAGTGAAAAAGCCGTTTGAATCTACAAAAAGTGAGCAAAACTAACAGTGTGCCATCAGTGAAGTGGATTACTTTAAGTAGAAACGCCACAGAAAATCTACGAGGAAGCAAAATGTTGGGGCCGCCCAGGTCCTAACCTCGCTGTGACTACGAAACTAGAAACATTCAAGAATTATCCAAGAAAATGTTGTGTCATGACTCGCTATCGTATTCCAGTGTGCTTCAAATTAACTCAGCCACGATGAGCAAGTTTTCTGAAAACTCAAAATTTCAAACCGAACAACAACATAACCTCGAATCAACAACCTCAGGTGCAAAACCTTACCCCGTCAAAGAAAACTATCAGTGGTTTTTGAAAATACTCAAGATATTAATCAAGATCACCTACTACGTGCTGCAGCTGACCTTGTCGGTGGTAAGAACATTATTTATGCGTCCAAACTCAGTGGTGGCCGATTTGCCTCTACCTCTCCTGCCCAGAATCCGCCGTCACAACACTCTGCGACCGCGGAGGTCTCACATCGACGACAATTTCTTACCGTGTCGTAGTACGCCTCCGAAGCAACCAAATTCATAATCTCAAACTGCCCACCAGAAATGTCTGATGACGCCCTGCTAAACCTTCTAAAACCATACGGCAAACCAGTCTCGACGCCGACCAGACTCTGTGTCAACACCATCCACGACGACCTCAAGCACGTAAGAACCTGGAAAGATCGCTCTACATGGACATCCCGAAGAAAAGCCCCGCCGTGCCCAGAAGTACTTCATTTCACAAGTGCGGAAGGATCAAAACATACACTATACATAACACACCCAAACCTTTGCAGTTTCTGCAGAAGCTCAACTCACACAGCCGACAATTGCAAGAAAAAACAACCAACACATGAAGACATCAGCCTACACCCCAGCCCCATCACTGCGACTCCGCCCAAGTAAGAAATCCACCATCAACCAACCAAACCCTAACAAATCTATGCTCCCAAAATTTCAAGCAAAGAAGACAACACACCCTAACCTCAAACCCCTGCCCGCCCCTGCCTCCCTCCCCGCCAGCACAGCTGCTCCGCCCTCCGCCCCTCCCCCTCCACTCACCCAAGCCCCCAACATCAACCAGCTGTTGTAACCCATGACTCTACCAAACATTCATCTATCCTTAAAGCCCAGTCAAACCCAAACCCAAAAAACCACAATAAATCCAGAACAATTGTCTGTCTCAAAATCCTCTCTCAAACCTAGAATCCTCCCATGCTTCAAAGAAAAAGACTCCTTTCCCCAGAATCACCCATGTCTGTGACACCCAAACTCCAAAAACAATCCTTACCTAGTTATATTGCAATTTCTTCCCTCTCCATATGAAAAAATCAGAACTAGCCAAAATTTTCTGAAATTGAGACTATGTGTTCCTCAATGACATTTAATGATAATCTACCAGAACAATTATTTTTAGAAATCATTAATCGCTGTCAGAAGGATAGGGCTAATATAAGAAGAGTAGTGTACAAATTCACAAATATTTTCAAATGCAATGTTGACATAGCCGAACTACTAAACAAATTGAATGAAGTATCTCTTTTATGTCCAAACAATAATCTCATAAAAATATTATTATTAATGCCTCACATGCTTTTAATGCTAAGCCAACAAATGTATAATCTCACCAATTAATTTTATTCTATGTATTAAAAAAAAAATTACCCTTATCCCTCACTTAGAAACAAAATTGTATTTTTCTATTAGCTTTGCTGCTTTTTTAAATTACACCGTTAGACACAAACAAGCAGCACTGCATGCTCGCTGCCTCGACAGCTATTTGTACCATAGAAACATCCCTCCATTTGGCCCTTTTTGTCAACAAAAATCCCCCAATAAATCCTTGTAAAAACTAAAAAAAACTCTCTCTCTCTCTCCCCTTCCACCCCTCTCGCATACGCGCGCACGCCCTATCCTTCTCCGGCGCGGTGTGCCGAGGAGGTGATTCAATTTATTATTCCCTGAATAAAAGCCCGCCGCCGCCCGCCTAGCCGTCGTGTGTGTTCGGGAGTAACAAAGGAGTGGCGGGGCGGGGCGGGGCAGGGCGGGGCGCCAGTCAGCCGTGGTCTAATCCTTCCCGGCTACGCCCCGAGGCGGCGGTGGCAGGGGGTAAATATTACATCCACCCGCTCCTGCATCCTCGCCCCGCCCCGCCCCGCCCCGCCCCACCCCGCCACATGACTCCACTGCGTACCAACCACACCGTCGTGACCCGCGCTGCAAAAAAGGCGAAATAGGAGTCTGTCCAAGTCCTCTAGAGCAGAACGCTATGCCGCGCTGCGCGTTGGGCTGCCTACCCTGCCCGGCGGCGCGGCGCCTGGGCGGTCGTGCGGCTGAGTGCCGCTGCTTCGCTGCTGACTGCGCGCCGCGCCGAGCCGCTCCGCCTCGAGTGCCATATTCTGACCAGACAGCTCCCCCCCCCCCCTGTGTGTGTGTGTGTGTGTGTGTGTGTGTGTGTGTGTGTGTGTGTGGCGGGTACAGTGTGCGGGAGTGTGTTTGCTGGTGCCACATGCCTCGACATTTCAGCCCCAGTTCGATACACATTCCTTCGGCCCCGCCCCTCCATGCCCCCTGGTATTCCCTTCTGTCCCACCCCGCCCTCTGTCCTGGAATGGGCCTTGTCCTGCCCCTTCCCCTGGAGTTTCGTCCTGCGCTGTCCGAGAGTCGACCTGTTTTCCTTTTCTCTTTCCCTCCGTCGTGGAAACTAGTGACACTGATGACACAGCTGTCAGCCGAGCGCGGCCGCGCTGTTCCCCCTCCCTTCCCCCTCCACCTCCCTTACCCCACCGCCGGGCAGGTACAGCGCGCTGCACTAATAAAACCTTACGGTGATTTTCACTGCAAGCAACTACAGTGAATTCTAAGCGACGGTGAATCTCACTGTGAGCTACGGTGATGCACTTCATTGTCAATTACAGTGAAATTCGACGTATTGTTTCTGGTATCCATAAATAAATAAATAATGCATCATAACTGTTTATTTTTCGTGGAGAATATCGACATCGCAGGGGCTATGGGCGCCGCCGCGGGCTGTCCGCGTCCTAGTAGACGTGCTGCACGCATTGGTCCTGCAACAGATAAGTAGTCTCCTTAAGCAGAACGCTCGCCCCGCCCGTCCCTTTGACCGGTGGGCAGGGCGGGGCGGGGTGCAACGGGCTGTGGCACCGTTCTGCGAAAGTTATTCCAATGACCCCTTTCGGCCGTCCGGTTCTCTTTTTCGATTCCTACCCGAGTCTCCTTATTCGTGCTCACATCATCCTCAACATTGTGAGTCCTCCTTTTCAAAGTGGCGCGCCCCGCCCCGCCCCGCCCCGCCCCAGCTCGCCCCGCCTCGCCTCGCCCCGCACCGCGCAGCATGGTTGAATGGATTTGCCCCTGAGTGGCCTCAGCAGCGGCGCGGCGTTGTGCGAGTGCACCCCGATATGTCCAGCTCTTGTCGGGCTTTTTGTCGAGCTTTCAAACCACTCCGCTGAGCGCAGGAGCTGTGTATACGAATCTAATAAAACCCGACGTTGGCACCACTGCACATCAGCTGGCATATTGTTTTCATCACCTCAGAAGTTCAAGATGAAACCGTAGCCTGCGCAGGGCGATATTCATAACTATTATTATAACTGATAATTTTCTCATGCCCGGAAATGTAAAAGCCTCGGACTCATGCGGGGTGCGGACGCGTTCCCGATACGCGTGCTTCACTGGCGTTGTCTCTGTCCCCGATCGCAGCGCCATTGCTGGTGTGTTGGCCTGACTGGCGCCGCGCCGGCGCAGAGACGGGAGGGGCGAGCAGGAGTGGGGCAGGGACGGGACAGGGCCGGGGATCCCCTTTGGGACTCTGGATGCTGATACAGTCTTGTGTTAACCGAGGCTCACAGTTCAAAGGCTTTTCTAAAGTCAACTTTTGCTCGAATTGGAATTTGAGGACAAACTTTACACTCGCGCGGTCCCCGGCCCGGCCCGAGCCAGGGCCAGGGAGTATGCAATGGTGATGGCCTCGACTGGCGGGGCCGGGCGGGGTCATGACTCACTCCAGACGTAGACGCCGTTGTCGTCGGCGAGGGTGTCCTGGGCGCGAGCCGGTCCAGCGCAGGTAGGTGCGCGCGGCGGCCGGGCCCTCGCCCCAGCGCGCGCTGCGCCGATACTGGAGAGCACGGCGTCCGTGCGCAGCCCGCCGGCCAGCACGCCGGACTTGTAGCGGATGCCGTCGGGCGTGCGCTCGTCCATGAAGTCGTAGCCGTGAAGCCCGACGCGTCGAACAGGTACACGCGCCGGCCGTTGAGCTGCTTGACGTTGTCGGCCAGCTCGCGCTGGTAAGGCCAGGCTGGCCTGCACGAAGGCGCAGCACTTTGTCCGTCGTCGCTGCTGCTGGCGTCGGCCATGATGCGGTGGTCTGGGACTGAGTGGTGCTGATGGACGTCGGCCACCACGAGCAGGCGGCACCTGAGCGCAACAACTCTAGCGGACATCGTGGTGGTGGTGCCTGGGGCGGGGACGCGCGCCACTGCCGGAGATAAACTGTGCGGCTAGGGCGGCCTATCTCTGCCCGGCACGGCCCGGCCCGCCCCGCACCCCCCCGCCCTGCCCCTGCGCCCGCCCCGCCCCGCCCCGCCCCGCCCGGGCTCAGGCCGCCTCTCACACGCCGGGGTTCCCCACTCAGCCGACCCCCCACGCTCTCCTGTGTTTGACGTTTCTGCCGCCAGTCACTCGCTGCGGTCGGCCCCGTGTGATGCTGCGTGGTTGGCTGGCAACTGGACGTGGATGTGGCGGCGCTGCCCCTCCCATGTCCTCTCCTCTCTGCTCCCTGTCTCCTGCTCCTGCAGGACGAAGGGCGCGGCGAAGAGGCCCGCAGATGTTATTGCGCGTCACGTTCAGCCTCGCCGGCTCGTGTTTTCAGAAGCTGAAGGAAACAAACTCCGGCGGCGCTCGGGCGTACTATACCTGCCGACGCGTTTCATTGCCTAGTTTTTTGCTGGTCGTGCTGTGCTCTTCAGTGATTTTTAGCATATGATAAATTGAACTTGCATCAAGCTGAAAATACATGTCCCAATGTTTTTCAAGTGTATCATCAGCGACATTTAAAAACCTGACCACAGTTGTTCGAGACTCAACCACGGCTCTTCCCCTCCCCTTTTCCTCACTTCTTACACAGAGAGCCCGGCCACCCCGCTGCAATACTACATGTGCTATTACAACTTGCACTACTATAATATATATATACAAACATTATGGGACAATCCGTATCACCTCCTTTCACGTTCCGTTCGAGAACTTTCTCTTTAAAGTTTTTTTTAATTCCTCTTTTATTTGTTCTAAAATAATAAAAGGTATATTTGGTTGCTTGTGCGTTGGCCGGGCCGGGTCGGGCAGGCCAGGCGGAGTCCTGACTCCCTGGGAGACCGCGCCTCTTTTCATGTCGGTTTGTCGCTGGACAGCTAATTACCATTGGTGGGCGGATGGATGGCGCTGCCCAGAGCGCACGGACCGAACCAGGGCCAGCGGACCCCACCCAGCCCCCGCGCCCGGCCCCGGCCCCCGGCCCCGCGCCCCCGGCCATCCGACCCGTCGCGCTGTCCATCGCCACGTCCATCCGACCACCCTGCCTCTGCCCCGCCCCTGCCCGCCACGCCCGCCACGCGCCCCCCGGCTCAGAGCACATACCCCAAACGCTGGCGGTTGCAACGCACTCGTTAAAAATTCCGTAGCATGTTTACGCGGAAATGGTGACGGAGAGCACCGCAGTATTTTTTTAACGAAGTGGTCCGTACCTCGTACCTCCAAAATACGGCAAAAACCGTAGTTGTAAATTACGGCCTGTTTGAGTACGGAGAGTCCCGTAAACAGTTTCCATAAAAAGTGCCGTATAAGCAAACATATGCAGAATACGGGATTTTGGGGTACGGGTTGCACCGAACTTTAGAAATACGGTGAGGTCCGCAAATCGATAGTTACGGTCGAACCGTATACTTGAAAAACGGAAATTTTCGGCCAAAATCCGCCAAAAATTTCCGTGGAAATTTTGAGACAGTTGCGGCACGACTAGCTCACGAGTCGATATGAGTTGTTAGTGTCCGCGTGGTGCGTGCGCGCGCGCGCACGCGCGATGCATGCGTGCCGCCACCTGTGGGGAGGCGCCGCGCCGCGCCGGCCCGGAGGATCAGGTGTCCGTGGCGTGGACGCACTGAGCCTCCGAGGGAAGCGCATGATTTGATATGGAATGAAGACATACACAACAACGCACTCCCAGCCCGGCCCCGGCCCAGCCCCGCCCCAGGCCTGGCGGCTGATCGATGTGAGGGGAGGGAGTGGTGGCCGGTGGCCCGCCTGTCTGTCTGTCTGGGGAGTCAGCTCGCGTGCCGGGTGTCGTGTGGACACAGTGTCCAGGCACCAGAGCCACCAGGAGGAGTGCAGCATGTGCGCACGTCTGACGCCCTGCATAGGCCGGTCATTGTCTCCTCCCCTCTCCCCCTCTCTCTCTCCACTCCTCTCTCTCTCTCTCTCTCTCTCTCTCTCTCTCTCTCTCTCTCTCCCTCTCCCTCTCTCCTCTCTCTCTCTCTCTCTCTGTCCTCTCTCTCTCTCTCCCTCTCTCCTCTCTCTCCCTCTCCTCCCTCTCTCTCTCTCTCTCCTCTGCTCCCTCTCTCTCCTCCTCTCTCCCTCTCTCCCTCTCTCCCTCTCTCTCTCTCTCCCTCTCTCCCTCTCTCTCTCTTCTCCTCTCTCTCTCTCTCTCTCCTCTCCTCTCTCCTCTCTCTCCTCTCCCTCTCTCTCTCTCCCTCTCTCCCTCTCTCTCTCTCCTCTCTCTCTCTCTCCCCCCTCCCTCCCCCTCTCCTCTCTCTATCTCTCTCTCTCTCCCCTCCTCCCCTCTCTCTCTCTCTGGTCCACACTGGTCTTATGTCCAAGAGGACTCTTGTACCTTTCATTTGACGCTCCGTAAGTTCAAATTGGTATAAATGCATCGGATTTACGGGCCTCTAAAGCCAAAGACTCGGTTTTGTCCGGAAATTAGGGCTCAAGTCCGGAAATATGTGCCACTGACTGTATATAAGCCCCGCTTCCCCTCGCTACGCTTCCGGTCGCGTCAGAGTGGAGGGAAAAGAGAGGGAAAGGGCGCGCTTTGCTCTGTTTTACTGCCGTGCGTAAAGGATAGCGCCGCGGCTCACGCGACGTGACGGGGCGGGGCGCGGGGCGCGGCGGGGCGTGGCGGGGGTGCGGCGGGGCGTGGCGGGGTGCGGCGGGGGCGAGCGGCGGGATGGGACCGGGCGGTGCGGCGCTGCCACCGCGCCCCATCTCGGATAAAGCGACACGCCTCCAGCGGGGGAGCCAGAGAGAGGGAGGGAAAAATTATAATTCCTAGAATAACAATAACAACAAGAACAACCACAAGCGCCTGCGTTACAAGCAAGCCCAGCGGGCTGTGGCGGGGCGGCGCCTCCTGCTGGCGACCCGCCAGCCCGGCCCCTGTCCGGCGGCACACTTGCCCCGCCCGCCCCGCCCCGCCCGCCACACAGCACCTGTAAGTCATCTGGGGGCCACCCTGCCTGAACTCTATCTCCAGAACCAAGTTGGGGTGTACTTCACAAGCGGCCCGGTGACATGGAAATACATATGAACTTGACATGCGAACATCAAGTTACGTCACGCTACTTATTTACCTTCACACTGTCATATTCCTACAAAGAAATGCTTTTCAAATGCTTTTCAAATTGCAAAGTATTTTAAATCGTTGTCTACTCTAAATGATAAAGGACAGTATTGCATCCAGCCTAGTTGTGCCTTTGTTCACATCCTGAGTAGGTTTAAATTTGTCTTCAATCCTACAGGACAACAAAAATAAGCCAATTTGTCCCTAGATTGAAGAAAAACTACTCAGGATATGCACAAAGGCACAACTCTGCTGGATGGATTGTCCTTTACCATTTTAGAGTTAATATAATTGCGAAGAATTTATTTGCAATTGCAAAGCAATGCTTTGGACTTCAAAGTAAATGCTTCGCAATCTGCAAATAGAATTCAAATGCTCTGTGTTGGAATTTAACAGTTCACCCAGAAAAATGAGTTCTCGAATTAAGAAAAATGCTCTCGACCCAAGAACATTTTCTAATCAAGTGAATCAAGAAGATTTTGCACTCGATGGAAGTATAGTTTCCTCTTGGAGATCAACAGCAACGGTCGATACCAGGTTCTTCTCAGTTTAGCGGGGTGCGAGTAGAAAATGATCTCGTTCGGGATGCATTTTTGCTCCTATCGAAAGAAGAAAATGTTTTCATGGGCGATCGTCTTCTGCTCTCGACAAGAATTCTTTGTCCAAGCCGAGGGGCTTTAGATACACCAGATGCTGAGAACATGTTCTCGATTCACTTTGAATGCAAGATACACTTGACTGATAATTATTGTGTCACACATGCCAGGAATTACCCGGAGTGTCCCTAAACAAACACCGAATCCTTCCTGAGTGTTCCAGGAACAACCTGAACATAATTGGAGTGTCCCCGAACATGTACCTGCTAGCACAACTCGAGTGTCCCCGAACACATGCCCGAACCTAACCGAGAGACCCTGACCCCATTGACGAGACCCGTGTGTGTCCGGGAACTCTCCGATTGTGTTCGTCAGTAGGCTCAGGGGACTCTCGGTTAGTTTGGCATTGTTCAGGGGCAACACTCTCGAGTTGTGTGTGCCATATGATCGGGGACGCTCCGGTTATCTTCGGCAAGGGTCCGGGAACAGAAGGGTAGGTTCAGCATGTACATTCAGGGACACTTTCGGTTAGAGTTCAGCATGTGTTCAGGGGATACCTCAGTTAGAGTTCGGCATGTGTTCGGAAGGACACTTGACTAAGTTCAGGTTATCCTCGAAAACACTCGGATATGTTCGGCTTCTGGAGGACGGGTACATTCGTTTCAGACCGGAAAAAGTTCAGGGCCTCTCGAGTTACCACGATGGGTTATTCCGTCCTGGACATGTCTAGGGTGGACGCTGGACGCCGAAGGGTTTCATCATGGCGACCACCATTCCGTCAAGTGTTGGCCTAATGTCGGGGACCTGCTGAGGTCGGCATCGAAAGCCGTTTTGCGCTGCGGCCTTCGGTTCGCGAGGTACGGGGACGTACCGCGAGGTTCCCGCCTGAGACCTACCTGCAAATTTGAGTGGAATTTTAGAGTCCAAAGTGAAGCCCTGGCGTCCGCCTCGTTGTGTGTCCAGGACTTCTGCCTGCGGCATTTTGGCTTCTATGCGTTGTTCCTCAACAAAGGGGGCATCCTCGAGGTCTCACCCACGGCTCCTGTGGCAGGCAGGTATTCGTCGGTAATGGCGTCCTTGTAGGTGATGCAGGTCGAGCGCCATAAATGCCTGCTGATGCAGGGGTCGTAGGAGAGGTCTCGAGGTGCCCCCTACTGAAGAACAACGCCGAGGACCAATCGCCGCAGACAGAAGTCCCGAAAACAGTACGAAGTGGGCGCCAGGGCTACTTTGGCCTCCAAACAGGGTTGATGCGGACGGGTTTCATCTTGACCCCCATTCCGTCACGTGTTTTTCTCATGTTGGTGACCTGCTGAGGTCGGCGTCGAAAAACCGCATTGCGCTGGCGGCCAACGGTTCGCGGAGATACGAAGACCATACCACGAGGTTCTCCGCCAAGGATGCGAAAATTTGGGTGGAATTTTGAAGTTGCCAAAAGTGGCTCTGGCGCCCGCCTCGTCGTGTGTCGCGGGACTTCTGTCTGCGGTGGTCGGTCCTCGGCGTTGTTCTTCACTGAAGAGGGCACCTCGAGACCTCTCCTACGACCGCGCTTGTGTCGTCAGGTATTCGTCAGTAACGGCGTCCTGGGCGTTATAGCAGGTCCCGGAGCGCCATAAATATTTGCTGATACATGGGTCGTGGAAGAGATCTCGAGGTGTCCCTTGTTGAGTGAACAACGCATAGAAGAAAATGCCGCAAATAGAAGTCCCGGACACACCAACAGGAAGGCGGGCGCCAGGAAGCCACTTTGGCCTTCAAAATTCGCACTCAAATCTTTAACGTATCTTATGGCGGAGACCTCGTGGTACATGTCTTCGTATCTCGCGAACCGCTTGGCCCGCAGCGCAATGCGGTTTTCGACGCCGACCTCAGCAAGGTCACCAACATGAGAAAAACACGTGACGGAATGGGGTCAAGATGAAACCCCGTCGGCATCAACCCCAGTTGAAGGCCAAAGTAGCTGCCTGGCGCCCACTTCGTACTGTTTTTCCGGGGAACTTCTGTCTGCGGCGGTCCGGTCCTCGGCGTTGTTCTTTCACTAGGAGAGGCACCTCGAGACCTCTCCTACGACCCCTGCATCAGCAGGCATTTATGGCAAGCTTCGACCTGCATCACCTACAGCAGGACGCCATTACCGACGAATACCTGCCGCCACAGGGGTCGTGGAGTGAAGACCTCGAGATGCCCCTTGTTGAGGAACAACGCATAGAACCGCACAAATACTGCCGCAGGCAGAAGTCCCGGACACACAACAAGGCGCGAGACGCCAGGGCCACTTCTTGACTCTAAAATTCCATCAAATTTGCGTATATCAGGTGGGAACCTCAGGGTACGTCACTCGTAACTCGCGAACCGATGAATACAGCGCAACACAGGTTTTCGATATACCGACCTCAGCAGGTCCTCGACATTTGGCCAACACTTGACGGAATGGTGTTCATGATGAAACCCTTCGGCGCCCACGTCCACCCTAGACATGTCCAGGACGGAATAACCCACATGGTAACTGAGAGGCCCCGAACTTTTTCCGGTCTGAAAAGAATGTACCCGTCCTCAAGCCGAGTGTTTTCGAGGATAACCCAAACATAGTCAAGTGTCCCCAAACACATGCTGAACCCAACCGAGTGTTTCTGGGCCCGTGACGAACATGTGTGTTTGGGAACACTCGGTTGTGTTTGGCATGGCGTTCAAAAATTGGTTTGTCGTTCTTTAGCACGACCTTGTTTAGCACCTCCTCTTACAACTCCCAGAGCCCTACGACTTGCGGTCGATTGGGTTTTGCAAATTGATGCGATATGTCAACTGTGCCGACGAAGTGTGGCAACAAAGCCGAAGAGATTGCGGCATTGACGATTAATTTAAAGGTTCTGAGAGTTTATAAAGAATTTCGTTAAGTTGGAAGTAATCCGGTAATAATAACCGTTAAATGCTGTAACCGCTATAGGTATAACCTTACTTTTTTCTTTACTTTTTACGGTAAAAAAAATATTTTACGTTTTCTATTTTCGCTTTTTCAAATTCACTAACCTGAAAAAATAACGATCTGAAAGTTATCTTCTTATTTACCGTTACGTTAAAGTTATTGTTAAGTTAACACACCCTGGCTATCAGCAGAGAGCTGCTTCCGAATCCGAGTTGGCTTGGATCGAATGCATAATGGTTTTGAAAATTTTCAGAGCCAAATGTACTCGGCACAAGAGCACCAGATCGAGAAACAGTTATGTCAAAAGTGCATTGCACTATACTTGAATCAAGAACCCATTTTCTGG